>JADWQK010001280.1:0-526770 GCA_017933935.1 Sesamia nonagrioides | reverse complement strand
TACCATCGAAAGGTGGCTGGTAGTAGCTGGCGGGGTGCTGCTCAGGATCGAGCTTGTTGGCGTGCCATGAAGGAGGCCTATGTACAGCAGTGGACGAGTAGAGGCTGATGATGATGATGATAATGATGATGATACCATCCAAAGAAGCATAAAAAGCTAACGAACTGAAAAGGCAGAGACCTCTTAGCCTAGATAAACAATAGTTCCATAGAACAGTCCCCCAACTGCGATTGTTCAACCCGTTTCTGCCTTTTCAGTTCGTTCGATTTTTATGCAGGCGGGTTTTTTGTTTGTAAACAATATTTTTTTATTTATATATATGCGAAACCCGAAACACGTGTCCAGTATTTTTATGTAAAGAATCTATGTACAAAATTTCAAAAGATATCATGAAAAATCATTAAGTTATGAGCTTGTTATCTTACCTGGTGGTATTATTTTAAGTTACCTACAATATAACATTTAAAAGTTGCTTTTATGAAGTAAAGTTGTAACAACGAGGAAGTACAAGTTAAGCTTTTTTACACAAATCAAAATCACAAAACGAACCATTTTGAAAAACACTGCCAATACATTGCATCACATTTTCGAAAAAATCGTCTATTCAACAACGTAAATATCGCATTGAATGTTATTTAACTGTCAAAATGAAAGCCATTCCTATTGTCTAGGACTCTAGTGTGTTACCAAATCATCCTTATTTTTTTTTCTCCCGCTCTGGGCGGAGCGGAAGGGCGTGTCAGACTTTTACGGACTCAAACCCACCCGTGTTTCTTCACTTGCCTGTGGGACGGCCAGAGCCACGGCTTCTTGTTTAACTAACCCGCAACCCTGACCCAGGAGGCATCGGTCTTCATGGACACCGTTACGATGTGCTGACATCTCTTTGAGGCGCGCGTGAAACACGACGCGCCGTCGACTAGGGCCAGGTCCTTACCGGGCGGCGAGCTTCCCACTGCTCACCGCCCGCAGGCCCGCGCCTACGGTGGCTGGGAGTTTGGTGTCATCTCCGACCAGGGCGTCTCCTGCGGCGGCTAGTGGCGTGAGGGCGCCTCCCCCAAAGCTTTCCACGATGACCGGTCTTGTGCTGCCCGCATCCATCGGCTTCCCGCTACCTTCACCAGGTCATCGGTCCACCTTGTTGAAGGCCTCTCTACGCTGCGTCTTCCAGTACGTGGCCGCCACTCCAGAACCTTACTGCCCCATCGGCCATCGGTTCTACTAGCAATGTGCCCTGCCCACTGCCACTTCATTTTAGCGACTCTAAGAGCTATGTCGATGGCTTTGGTTCTTCTGCGGATCTCCTCATTTCTGATTCGATCACGCAGAGAAACTCCGAGCATAGCTCTTTCCATTGCCCTTTGTGTGACTCTGAGCCTTCGTATGAGGCCCCAGCACCTCTAACGAGCACCCTAACTGCGTTGAATACATTATCAATTTCAATCTAAATCATTTTGAAAGATGATGCTAATTCATTGAATCATAGGTTCGAAAAAAGTGTCTGCTCCACAACGTAAATCACGCAATGAATGTCGCTGAACTGTCAAATATAAACCTATAGCTGCTGATACTGTGTTACGTGTTATTAGTGCTAAAAAATATAAATTAATCTAACTCTTTTGGCAAAAAATGGAACAGGTTACAATACAACTGTTCCATTTTCTTCCAAAGAGTTAGATTAGTTTTACATTTCGAGAAAGATAATCAGGTATTATCGGTTTTCGAAGTAACCAACATCTCGCCAGCTATAATAACCGCACAAACAGTAAACCTGCTCACTTAACTAATTACAATTTTACGACCAATAAATTAAATAAACGCAAGTATGCAACCACGTAATTGAACTGGTTTCGAGTTCGCGACCACGACTTTACGACCACATTTTCACTGCCCATGTGCACTCATCAAACGAGCTAATTTACGGTCAAATTGAAATATATACGCAGTTTAAAAATAAACATTTCTGTTACGGTTTTTGGGTGAGAGGAACTTCATTTAGCGAGTTTCAGGGATTCGCAGATTACTCACCGTCTTGGATTAATGATATGATACTGCTGGCGGCTTGTGATCTTAGATATTAGACAGAATTATAGTCTTTTCGTTGTAGTTACATTTATGTTATTGCGTTCTGATATCTTTTTTATTTGGGGCTTATTCATAAACGATGATTAAAGTTAAGTAACGTGATGAGTGAAGAAGTAAGTGTGCAACGTCAAAATGTTATGGATAAATAGACCCTAATAACTCAACGTTTACTAATAAACAGATAAATATTTAGGGCTGATTTTTTATCCAATATTTTTATAATTCGAATACAAAAATTGACATTTGACAGTTTTTTGTATGCTATAATTTTATTCGTTGCGTATCTATAAGTTATCAGACGATGGAAAAATGACAATAAGAACCATGCCCAAAAGGCTGACGACAGCGTTACCACGTAGTATGGCAACGCCAATTAATTAACACACTTCCTGGAATTACATATGTAGTTTGTTCAGATTTTTTTACTGAATCGGTTTATATCATTTTTAATATAGGTAATTTTTTATCCTAAAAATAAATAAAACTACGGAAATTATTGTCATATTAACCCTGTTGTTAATACAGACTTTAAAAATCTCAGTTTTACTTCTATTCATACAAATTTAATCATTAAATACAAAATAAAGAAAAAGAAATACTATTTCAAGAACGTTAAAGTCATCGATCTTCAAGAATTGGTAAAACTAATTTAATAAAAATAACAATGCATTATATACATGCTAAATTAAGAATTCAGTGTATGTAATAAGATTTTAACATAATTTTCTAATAGGAGTGTTTGAGTGAGCGTTAATTACATTACATATAGTATCATGTATCTATAAAAAAATTGTAACTGATCCTCTACAAAGTTATTGCACTTCTAGTGTCGTAATCCAGGACACCGTGGATCATACGGTGGAGGTCTGCCCGGCTTGGGTAGAGCACCGCCGTGTCCTCGTAGCGGCGATCTCTCACGTCCGACCCTAGTCCAGGCCATTGTCCGGAGCGAGAGTGCATGGCAGGCCGTCACCTCCTTCTGTGAAGCAGTGATGCTAGCAAAGGAGGAGGCGGAGCGCGTGAGGCAGCGGGAATCCCAGCGCCCTCACGCCTCTAGCCGCCGCAAGAGACGCCTTGATCGGGAGACGACATCGAACTCCCAGCCACCGTAGGCGTGGGCCTGCGAGCAGTGGGCAGCTCACCGCCCGGTAAGGACCAGGCCCGAGTCGACGGCGCGTTGTGTTTCACGCGCGCCTCAAAGAGATGTCAGCACATCGTGACCGATGCCTCCTGGGTCAGGGTTGCGGATTAATTAAAAATGAAACCGTGGCCCTGGCCGTCGCACAGGCAAGTGAAGTAACACGGGTGGGTTTTAGTCAGTAAAAGTCTGACACGCCCTTCCGCTCCGCCCAGCGGTAGAAGTCATTTGATGATTTCCCACCCCAAAAAAAAGGCTCGTAATCCTGAAAAATGTCTCGGTACTTATCTATCTATACTGATATATAAAGCTGAAGAGTTTGTTTGTTTGTGCGCGCTAATCTCAGGAACTACTGGTCCGATTTGAAAAATTCTTTTTGCGTTGGATAGCCCATTAATCCAGGAAGGCTTTAGGCTATATAACATCACGCTGCGACCAATAGGAGCGGAGCATAACTAATTTCACGCGAACGAAGTTGCTGGCGGCTGCTAGTACTTAATATAATAGAGGTCTGTCTTTCCTATCAGCGGGCTGAATCTCAGGAACAAAATTACACAATTCAGAGAATTGATATATTACTTACTGTTTGTTTTTATATAAAAAAGAGAATATATACAATAAGAAAAGTGTATTTTTTTTCTTTGTTTTTTGACATAAGTACGGAACAATTTGTCCGACACATATTTGGCCTTTTTAAAATTAATGAACCTGTAAAAACTTTTTCCGCTTTTAATGATAGGCACTTACACATTTCTTAAAAGAAATGAGTTTCTAATTAAATTTCTTGTAGGTAACCAACAGGTAGCTTTTTGATCTATAGTTAGTTCAGACTACTGATCTAAAGTAATGGTTAAATTTTACCATAATGCGTTTTAGATCAAATTACAGTTTTTTTATATTTTTTTCCTTTTTAATCTTAGGAGTTGATGTTAGTCATCCTGCCGATGGCAGTCAGTTGACCTTAAAGTATTGTGTATAGTGGTCCATAAAACATTGACGAGCAGTGTTTGCTAAGCACGATTGAAGTGAGTGTGAAGCCGATGGAAGCAGGCAGCACAAGTGGAAAGCTTTGGGGAGGCCTTTGTCCAGCAGTGGACATCTATAGGTTGAAGAAGAAGATATGGATCACCGGGTTTTCTACGTTGCACGTTTATACGTACCATGCAGGCGTTGCCAACAACACTGTTGCATAGTAATCCATACAAAACATAAAACCATGCCATGTGGCGAATAAACCGTACTTTTTACGGCAAGAAAAACGATCTTGTACAAAGTGTCTAACGCAGCTTGGCAATAGAAATAATTAAGGTGTGGTAGCTGTGCCTTTCCCCAAACAGGCTCTCAAAGAGCTCTCACTAATACGGTTAATGTGAATTCACAGGCCTTCATTTTCAGAGCTGTAACTGGCAAGGAAATAAAATTTTATGAAGAACCTCTAGTCCCCTGCTGACGTTATAACTTCGCAAGTTACTCAGTAAGTGGTGATAGGCACGCCCCCTGTCGGCCCACTTTATCGGACTCAGTTCCTGCATCGGCTAACAATTATTAAAAATTTCCTCACAGAATAACCCAATGTCATGGTAAGGTTATGTCGAATTGTTAACCCAAACCTCACTATTATACAATAATACGTTTTCGCCGTTTAACAAAAAATATCCTCCACTAAGAGGTTTCAACAGTCCGCTTGTGAGGTTACAGGTCGTCCTCAAATATACCTACGTCAACTGTTTCGATTTGCAGCATAGGAGCATTTACTTGTCGCCAGGCCAATGTCCGTGGAGCAGGTTATGAAGCACTTACATTTGAGTTTTTTCAATAAAGCATGCATATCCCTTACTAGCGGGCGCCAGCGACTTCGTTCGCGTGGCTTAGTTATGCTCCGCTCCTATTGGTCGCAGCGTGATGTTATATGTATAGCCTAAAGCCTTCCTGAATTAATGGGATAGCCCATTAATAGCAAAAAGAATTTTTCAAGTCGGAACAGTAGTTCCTGAGATTAGCACCTTCAAACAAACAAACACTCTCCAGCTCTTCAGCTTTATATATTAGTACCTAGAGATTATAAATACAGTTTTTTTTTTTAATTTTGTCAGTGTGGATCCTAACCCCTGAGTTTTACGTGTATATGAACAAAATTGTTTCGACATAATTCGTATTGATGTACGTCGAGTATTTCGAGAACCTTGCATGCCAAGTACGAGAACTGCCTATATTTCAAAAAACTTTTTTACAAAAAAACAACCGACTTCCAAAAACCACTACAAAGTGAAAAATAACTAATTTCGGAAGTCGGTGTCAAAAAACGAATATACAAAACCAAAGACACCGACTTCCGAAATTAGTTATTTTTCGCTTTGTAGTGGTTTTTGGAAGTCGGTTGTTTTTTTGTAAAAAAGTTTTTATTTTACACTTTTTAGTTGTTAAAAGTACTATGTATTCAGTTGCATCCGGTCAGACTGGAAGCTGACGCAAATATAGTTGGGAAACGACGTAATTTTGTTTACTTTAATTTTTACCCGTACCTTAGTATTCCCTCAACTGCCTGTGGTATTCATCATCAAATTTACTGCAGACCATTATTTTAACCCAATGGGTGCAAAGGTTTCATCAATATAAATTAATGAAGTCCAACTACAAAGTAGCTACTGTAAACCGTTGAGGAGTTCCCGGAACTGGCCTTTGTCTACATCATGAGAGCTCTTATGACAGTCACAATCCATCTAGGTGTAAAGTTCTTATCAATACAAATTAATCGAGCCCAAACACAAGGTAGCTGCTGTGAATTGTTGAGGAGTTCCTTCGACTGTCTCCCGGCTCCATCATCAGATCTACTCCAGACCTTTATTAAATTGTAGTGCTTTAAAATACTTAATGAAAATGCTAAGAAATGTACTAGTCGCCCCTGCAATTTTTGAAAGTTCCCCTTGTTTTCTCTGGTCTTCCACCATCAAACCCTGATATCCTTATTATGGGACCACCTTGGGAACGTCTTCTTTCCAACAGAAAAAGAATTATCAAAATCGGTTCATAAACGACGAAGTTATGCGCGAACAAACATATAAAAAAAAAAGCATATATACGGTCGAATTGAGTAACCTCCTCTTTTTTGAAGTCGGTTAAAAAGTAAACAACTTCACGATGAATATCGACTTCATTACGATGAATCTCTATTACTACCATGAGGAGATGCCGCAGAATTTGTTAAACGGATCAACTGGAACATTATTTCTTCTATTCAGACGACATCCGAACAAAATTATTGAACAAATAACCAAAATCATGAAAACAAGCTGTCACCAAATGACGTCAAAAGATTGAATAAATTGTTTAAAAAAGCATCCAATACAAATACAATTTGCCTAAATATTCAAATAACCATATTTTATCGCTATACTTTGCATTTTTATAGGAATAATACGTCACCATTACCGGGTAGGAACTTGATACTGTTGATTTAGGAGCATATGATCTCCTATCTCCAAGATAAGAAGATACATGTCATAAGGCTTGACATCACGCCTTATTTTCCTAAAGCATTAGGCAGAACGCGTTGTACCTATACCTACATCATAACGTCGGTAGCCGCTGTCACTGTAAACCGCATAGGGACGCAGCATAATCAGCCCTTATTCAGATGACACGCGCCGATCACGCACAGCATCCGCACACGCGCTGTATACCCCTCGCTCAAGCCTCGCGCCCACTTAACCTCATAGCACACTTAAGTAAATGACTCTGTTCCAACACCGCCCTAAACTAAGACGACTGCTCGCAGTCCACGCGGGACAGCTAGTAGGCCCCCAGCAGGCCATGCGGCGACAGCTAGCAGACGACCAGCTATCCACCCGCCGACCGCTATCGCTTTTCGCGATAGACACAGTTCCCGACTCAAAACGCGTGAACTAGCAATTGTGGCTATTGCACTTGAGGATGAAGAGGGAATCGCAAGAAATTACAGATGAAGATTTTGGGTGCATAAAATTCTGAGAGCAACCGACTGAGCGGCGACGCGCGACGGTGCGGCGACTGACTGCATTGTCTCGCGGACATCGCACCGACCGCTCGTCTACAACGTGCGGCCAGCGAGGCGTCTACTACCGAGCAGCCTGACAGCGGTAAGCTGACAGCAAACTGTCTGCTAATGTAAAATATATGGGAAGAGCAATATTTAAAGCCCATATTTAAATTATATTATTTCTGCCCGGTGGGAGCAGAGTCGTGTAACCTTTACATTACTAGTGTCTGGACTACTTCATTCAATAGGCATAGTGGTTTAAAGGTGTCACAACGTATGCGGGGAGGGTGCAGAGCGCGGGCAGCGCGGGCGCAGGGTTGGCGCGAAGCGGGCGTACATGTGTAGACCTCGTTAAATGCAATTTTGAGATCTATTTATGGATTATATAACTCTGAAAAGTCACACAAACCAACTCAAGATAGCGTACCCCGTCCAGATATGGTCAGTGGGCAGAATCACGTCACACTATAACATCAGCAAGAAGCAGTCCTCGTTAAGGATTACCAGAAAGTAAAACAATAGCCATTTTTCTAAATTTCTTCTGGTTGAGAGCTATTAATCGCATCGCAAATCTACGGATCAACATATTAATCCTGACTGACAGCGCCCTATGTTCCCTCTCGATGTCAATGCTATCGGTCTGCGTATCAGTGACCCAGTGCCCCAGATATTAGGAGGAAGTGACCCACTTTAGAGCAGATTCCGCGAGTGTGGTACATCATAGGTCTTAAAACCAGTCTTGAACAACAGATATTCACTTTTTGCACTATATCCTGGACGTAAGACCCTGGGCCTTTGCATATCGCTCACAAACTAGGGACCTGTACAACGGAACCCACCGTGTCATCGACGTAACTTATATTACTGACAATGGTTCTGTCCATTGAACAGCCTACCAAAATACCGTTGAGCTCACGAACCAGCCGATCCATTCACAGACAAAAGAGTTTCGATGAATTCGCCCTCCCTACTTGATCCCACATCCCAGCCCATACAGATCACCACCCTATGGTTTTAAAAAACGTATGTCTTAACTGTAAAAAATCCCAGACAAAGCACATACAGAACTAAATAAATTATATCCTCTCTAATTCTATTGAGGACCACTTTCCATATCCCAACAACAATAACAAAACTTGTTTGCGACAGCGGCCATGCGAGTCCGTTCGAAGTTCATAATTTATAAATGAATTCAATCAAAAGTGGGCCTCCGCCAACCGTTTCACCACTTAATCAAATCATATTTTATAATGACGTTTAAATAATGAACACTTGTTTCATGAGTGTGAGATCTGGGAGTTGCATTAGGTTCGATACGGATTTATCACGGATCTATAGTTGAGACAAATTCGATAAAGACTGGAGGTAAACAAACCGTTGCTAGGCAACGGCAGTTTACGCCTAAAAGACAGATGTTAAGAACCTTTTCTAGATAGATGATTTTCATAAAAGTGATAATCCTACTTTTTTTTTTTTTTACAAATTATAAACCAGCGCTTGACCGCAATCCTGCCTGATGGTAAGCAGTGACGCAATCGTTGATGGTAAAGCGCACTAGTTTATTAGAGCCTATTCACTCTAGCCTTGAAGACACTCAAATTGTAGTCCGACGGAAACACCGCCGCGGGCAAATTGTTCCAGTCCCTCGATGTACGCGGTATAAAGGAGGAGGCGAAGCGCTTCGTCCGGATCGTAGTGGTGTTAACAACGTAAGGGTGGAAACCAGCCGTACGACGGTTCGTCCGCTGGTGGAACGGAGATGGGGGAATTAAATCATGCAATTCCCTCGCACACTCCCCGAAATGCATCCTATAGAACACCGAAAGGCTGGCTACTCTACGCCTGTGCTTTGGAGACCAATTCGAGTTAGATCAGGGTCACCAATACTTACTAATTTTCTTCTTAATTACTTCCTACTTATGTAAACAGTTTATTTATGTTTAGATATTTATGATTTGAATAGAACGCTTAACCGATTTGAATGAAATATGACACACATGTAAGCTAATTTCCTAATAGGTTAATTTTTTTGATACATAAATTATAATTAGTCCATACTTGAAAATATTTTAATGCATGTGTTATGCAGTTGATTTGAAAGTAATTAAAATACGCAAAATTGTATTGACAAATATCTCAACTTTATTCATTGGTTGAATTCCACAAAATGTAATTAATACCTGGATTTCATCCATCTATCTTTTTTTGTAGGGCTATCACGTAAAATTAATGTTGACTTTTTAATGGTTTTTCGAAATACCAAGTTATTATGCATGTTATTTTAGTGATTCTATTGAAATATGCTGCAATAGGAATTGTTAATAAATAGCTAGCATGTAAAAGACGATAATCATGTAAATAACAGGAGATTTGTAAAACGCGAGTTGTGATAACCATAAATTGGTTTGTTTACCTCTATTCTTTATGGAGCTAGGCGATAGATAAATAATATTTTTAAGTATTGTGGCTGAGACTGTTTCGAGGATGCACGTGGATGGCTAAATAAGTAGGATCGGCAGCACAAAACTACATAATTATTATGCGTTTTTGTAATATGATTTCGTATTCAGCAATTGGGATATGCAACTTATGCATTATGACAATGGTAAAGTAGTGACTCATCAACATAGGTTAAATAATGTAATTCATGTAGTACTAAAGAAAAAGAATTTTTGAATCTGGTAATATTGTGGTGATAAAATAATAATGATAGTTAAACGGACCCCTTTGTTTGTTGTGGATGGGAAATCACTAAATAACCTCTCCAGCTCTGGGCGGAGCGAAAGGGCGTGTCAGAATTTTACTGACTAAAAACCACCCATGTTGCTTCACTTGCCTGTGCCGTGTGCGCCAGGGCCAGCCACGGTTGAATTACTATCAGAATATTTATGAGATAGGTAATAGTGCGTTGTGTTGTGTTGGGTTGTGAGTAGTGGGTCGAGTAAATTATCTTTTTAAAATCACGCGCATCTGTGACAACAATACCTATTTTGCTTTATTTCTTATGCCCAGTAACATTTTTATAGAGAAATTTACGAGAAAAATAGGGTAGGTACTTGACAACAGAGTATATTTTCAACTTGGTCCACAAATCCGTTTACAGTACAAAATAGATTAACTTTAACACAATAAGAACAAATCTTAACTCCGAACCTTTCCATTCACTTTAGTTGGGTTGTTTTCGCTAACTCAACAGCCTTCATTTGAACCCATTGTCAGAACGTTCCCAGAGGACCCTCCGTCCTTGAGACTTGTACAACAATTGATAAATGGGCCAAATCTCTGATTTCAATTTCTGTTTATACCAAGCCTTGTTTATAAAAGCCTACAACTCTCAATTTATTGAAAATGTTGAGATGGATTATAAATAATTAATATTAATGTTGGAATAAATTAAGAAAGAGTCGTGTTCAGCTGTGGTGCAACTTGCAAAGAATTAACACACAAAAACAATGACATCATTCCAAAAAGAAAAAAAAAATACTGTGTTAAGACCGTGAAATGTACATCTAATTTATTAGTTGCCCATTTAGACTGGCACGACCAGAATAAATTTATATATTAAATCATTTCATTTCATCATTTTAATGAGGCTTACAGAGTCCCAAACGTCGAGATCAGCAGTCGCAGGGAAGATTTTTTAATATCGGTAAACGCCTTAAGAAACTAAACAGGAGTTCGGCAAGGCGCAGTATTGACAGCAGAATTAAGGCCCTGCCCGAGTGGTATTCAAGAACTGAAAGAAGAAATGTAGAACG
Source organism: Sesamia nonagrioides (assembly GCA_017933935.1). NCBI lineage: Eukaryota > Metazoa > Arthropoda > Insecta > Lepidoptera > Noctuidae > Sesamia > Sesamia nonagrioides. The sequence continues at coordinate 515,774 of JADWQK010001280.1, read as the reverse complement.
AACGATGGCGAGCTGGGCAGACGACATTGTTACAATCGTGGTTAGAACCTGAATGGATCTGGCATAAAGAGACGGCAATGCTCGGCTTTGGGTGAAGCCGGCCTGTAGATGGATGATGGCCCAGATAGCATATATTATATGTATATATTATTGTAATAGTATATATATAATATAGCTTACTTAAGTATGTGTATATTATATAGTGTTGTGATTTTTTTCTTTTCCTTGTCATTGTTTTAACTAAAGCACCTGCCTTATGATCTTTTCACCACCCGTGGTAGACTAGTAGAGAATGCTTAAGGCATTAAGTCCGCCTCTGCACATTTTCTTTCTGCGAAAGTATAAATCTATACTAATATATAAAGCTGAAGAGTTTGTTTGTTTGTTTGAACGCGCTAATCTCAGGAAGTACTGGTCCGATTTGAAATTTTTTTTTGGGTTGGATAGCCCCTTAATCCAGGAAGGTTTTAGGCTGTATAACATCAGTATATCGAAACCTAGGCGGGCGAAACTGCATGGCACAGCTAGTAAACAATATAAATGTACCATAATCGTGTGTAGTGGTTACACAACATGCTTGCACCGATAAGTTACAAGTTCTCGCATAAAACCAACGTGTGCCGACCTTCATGATTCTTAATAACGGTACCGCCAACGGTAACCGTTGTAAGTTGTAACTATGTATTATATCCAAGTGGTGGTCAAACTCTTCAAACAACGTGTACGCGGATTAGCGTACGGAGGACTGGGCCTGTAGCCAATGTAACATCGCTTCGTAGCGAAGCGAAATCGAATACCAAACCAACCAATGACGAAAACGATTGACCACGCGACGCGATAAATCACGTGGTTATTCGTTCCCGCCATTGGTTGGTTTGGTAATCGATTTCGCTTCGCTACGAAGCGATGTTACATTGGCTATAGGCCCGGGTCTGAGCGATTGTGTTGCGATGTGTGCCGGGTACGAAATGTTATTGTGTCGGGAGTTCGGTCGTGGAGGGTCTCCAGATCAGTATCCCTCTGGCGCAGCATCGTTGGTCGTGCTGTTGGATTTAACACATCTCACCTCGCTCAACTGCCGTCTTCCTTCCTATTCACTAAGTTTTTTTAAATGAATAGGCGCGCTTTGCCACCAACGATTGCATTACTGCTTACCATCAGGCGGGATTGCAGTCAAGCACTAGTTTATAATGATTAAAAAAAAAACAAATAGCAAAACATCTAAGAGAGAAGTAGACCATTGCATGTTAGCTATTCACAAGCATCCGACAGGTTATAGTAACAAAAATTACATATGGCAAATAACGTGATTTGCTAAGACCAGCGGGTGGTGAGTTTCATTTTGACAGTTCAACAACATTCATTGCGTTATTTACGTTATTGAGCAGACACATTTTTCAAACACATGTGCAGCAATGGATTAGCAAACGTTCATAATGATTACAATTGATAGTAATAATGTCTTACGCAACTGGGGTGCCGGACACCGAACAGGGGGGTAATCGCGCTAAATAAAACAGTAGAAGTTCAACTCTTGTTCGTATCTAATCCAGTTAAAGTTATGGTTTAGTTTCGATCACATTTCGTATCGCGCTAAACTTTTAACTTCGGTTGAAGTAAAATCAATGTAGGTATGAGTGATCCATTTCATCAGATATAATAATTGAAACTAAATAAATTATAAGTAAATCTAATCGTTTGGACGTAAGTTTGACATGACATAGAAAAAGTTAGTTTTGTTTAACTTTTTCATTTGACAGCGGTTACGTTCCAATTGCGATCCAGTTATGGTTACACCATCTGTCAAAAGGTTAGCGCGATACGAAACGTAACAAAAGTTATGGTTTAGTTGCGATCCAATTCTGTTTTGGTTAAATTATTTTAGCGCGATTGCCCCCCAGATATCGGAAGCGATAGCAATCGTTTTGATTTGAACTAGTTGACAAAATTTCCGAGTTTTGGACTTGTGAACAGCGTATACGGGAATCCAATGCTAACACTGATTGCTGTCCAAAACGATAGAGAAACTTATCGACTGGTTGCTAATGGTCATACCGCTTAGAATTTGTATCTGAATTTACAAAGGTCAAATTGTGGTCAATAGATCAAAATTATAAAGAATTTCTATTTATTTCTGAATTATGCGTGAATATTGTAACATACATTGATAAAATATTAAACTATGGTAGATAAGTCACTAGCGCACTGAAAATGAAGCGTACAAAAGGAGGTAAGTCCAGTATCTCGCTTTAGTCACTCTCGATACACTCGTAAAAACAAACTACAAACACTAACAGCGCAAACGACAAACACTAGCCATCTTTTTCTTCTCTATGCAGCAGAACTATGCGCAGAGATTGCGCCCCATCTCACTCACACTGTACCAACGTGTGAAATATACGCAGAATAAAAAAATTGCAAGTGTGTGTTGCTGTTCCGATCGGCACATTTATTTTGGTTAATTTTTTAGAGCATATCATATCTGTTTAATATTATATCAATGGTAACATATGGCATATTTATGTGTTTTGCTTTATTATGGAACTAGCCAAGACTTCGTCTGCGTCAATTTCTGTTATTATGTTTAAAAAGATTAATATCATATTTTTTGGGTAACCTGAACCGTATACGGTGCGCATCCAAGGCAAGAGAAGCACTCAAAATTAATTTTCAACTTTTGCCACTAATTTTTCGCTCCTATTGGTCGCAGTGTGATGAATGACCTATCCTTTTAAAAACATTTTTTTTTTTTATTTGAGTACCTAGTTCCTGAGATTAGCACGTTCAAACCACGAATAAACCATAACATTGGCTATATTTGTCCCTTTCGTTAACACAGTATCGAATAAAATATTTTGTGGGACAGATACATCATCATCCTTTTTATCGTCCCACTGCTGGGCACAGGTCTTCTCTCATACAGAGAAGGATTGAGAGTAATCACCACGCTTGCTCAACGCGGGTTACGGATTTCAGACTTAAAGTCCAGATTTCCTCAAGATGTTTTCCTTCACCTTTTAATCAGTCATTGGTGTCCAAGATATACTTAGAAAGTACATATAATTTAGGAAAGTTACATTGGTACTTGCCTGACCTTTAATCGAAACCGCACACTCATACTTGAGAGGCTGATGTTTTAACCACTAGGCCACCACGACTTCCTCTCTCCAAGGCCGGGAAGACACATATATTTGGCATATTATAGCAATAAAACAAATACGAAATAAACGTTATATGTACGACATTATTGCCAAGGACTTCAAAGATATTATGACAAGCTTCTATCGATCCGCTGGTGCCTCCAACCCTCAACGGTTTTTTGACAATAAAAGACCTAAAACTTGAAAGCCCACGCATCCCTCTGTCCACAGAGATTACGTAATAGTATTTTATTGTATTAACGTCGAAATAATAGAGTTCTGCTATTTTTTTAGGTCCAGCTGCAAACATGGATTGTTTTTGAAGTGAAAAGTAATTTAACGACCTTGAGCACTTTTGGTAGTTGGAGAAAAAGCATTCAATCCGCATGAGCGTTACCGACCCGGCACCGTGAAAGTTTTTTTTTTTTACTTTTTGTGCATTCTGTGCTTTACTTTTTTCACTTATGTCGGTCAGTCTCACGAGCGCTATTTTTTATTTCGATGGCATACAAGTTTTTAACACAGGTGGCTTAGGAAAAGTATAATCTAAGCCTCTATTCAGCGATTATTTTCTTTTTAGTCGTCAAATATAACGAATATGTCGTTTTTTTTTCAATTATAACATTATATGTTTGACGATTACAAAGAAAATAATATTGCTTTAAAGCTTTCCATTCACTTTGAGTTAGCCTCATAGAAATCGACAAAATAACCAGGAAATTCATTAAAATTACGCAAAAATGTCATGTATTAGCTATGGCCCATTAATCCTTAACGATTTGGCGGCAATTTTGTAGAATTATTCAAATTAGAGCTGCATTTGTAGCGTTTAAAAAGTGAAAATTAATGGTATTATTAAAGACTGTAAGAAATTTAGATGATTGCAGTTTAATGGCAAATATATAATTCATTCATCATGAATTCAAGACAGAATATATCCATACTAATATTATAAATGCGAAAGTAACTCTGTCTGTCTGTCTGTTACGCTTTCCCGCTTAAACCTCTCAACCGATTTTGATGAAATTTGGCACAGACAATCTTTAGACCCTGAGAAAGAACATAGGCTACTTTTTATCCCGGAAAATTTTGATATTCCCGAGGGAAATCTAAAAAGCGCGATATAACCGAACTCCACGCGGGCGAAGCCGCGGGCGGAAAGCTAGTACAATATAAAGAAAACCCTGTCCGACCCATAAGGATAATAAAGGTTAGGTAAACACTTGACCAAATATAATATAAAATTTTACATAATCATCACAGTAACAATAATAATGAATTTTGAAATAATCTTTTTTTCCCGGGTATTAATTCCAATTTCCCCAAAATTTGGTAATTTTTAAAAAACTGACAACACCATTTGTGACGGAGCGAATAGCGATGCGACCACGTGCCGCATGCCCCGCCCCCCTTCACCCGCGCATACATGCGCGGGTGAAGGGGGGCGGGGCTATCGGGTTGCCTACCGCACATGCATTAAGTTACCTCGCTTTTTCGAAATAATATTTATTTTTTTGGGGGGATTTTTTTTTAAGTTTAGCCCGGCTTTGTAGGCATTATTAGAATCAGTTAACGATACCTAACAATACCTTCACGGATCGGACAGGGTTTTCTTTACATATTGTATATATATATATTTTTTTGCTTTTTCAGTGTTTAGTGTGTTGTACTGTGCATATTTGTAGGTACGCTTCTTGGCATAACTCAGCGAACTATAAACTTGAATATAAGAAATGTATTAACTATCTATGAGACACAAATAAAATTGTATTTTTTTTTTATTTTGGTTGGTTTGTCTTCATATTACAATAAATTCGAAAACAAAGTAAAATTTTCAAGAAAACAGTGATTTATGTACCACATACTTATTGCATACAGGGGGAAAATCGCACTAAAATGATAATTTAACCAAAACAGAATTGCATCTCAACTAAACTAAAACTTGACACAAGCTATTTTTTTCTGCGCCCTTTGTCAAACTTACGTCTAAACATTGAATTTACTTAGTCATCATCATCATCCCACCGTTAATCCCAGTCGCATCCGAAGCCTTTTCAGCTTTGGAGTCTGGGGTCCGCTTTACCAGTCCAACTGCTGATATGGCTAAACTTCGACTTTTACCGTGAAGCGACTGCCGTCTGACCTCCACAACCTGAAGGCAACATCGAAGCATTGCAGTTAGACCAATTGTTGGACTTTTGAGGGCTCCAACAACCCGTAACGACTGTTACTAGATGTTCGTATGGCAACCGGGACCAACGGCTTAACGTGCTTTCCGAGGCACGACCAGACCAGTGCAAATATTCATATTTATGCATGCACATACTTGCACTATGCGGGGATCGAACCCGCGCCACCTTGCGCAGCGGCCGCGGCCGTTACCGGTACGCCAGGGAGGCTGTCATTTTTTTTTTTTTAATCTAGTAATATAATAAATTTTAAAAATTAATTTATTTAGCCTTGATTATTATATCTGACGAAATGTATTACTCATACATTGATTTTACTTCAATCGAAGTTAACACTTTAGCGCGATTTGAAATCGAAACTAAACCACAACTTTAACTGGATTAGATACGAACAAGAGTTTAACTTCTACTGTTTTATTTAACGCGATTGCCCCTAGGGAAACATTTTCAAACAAAACAGGTAAAAATAAACGAAGAATATTATTCAAATAGATGTTAGGGATGATGTGATTGATTTACATTGATTTATACAACACTAGCTTTCTGCCCGCGGCTTCGCCTTCGCGTAAATTTCGGTTATATTGCGCTTTTTAGATTTCCCTCGGGAACATCAATTTTTTCCGGGATAAAAGGTAGCCTATGTCCTTTCTCAGAGTCTAAAGATTGTGTGCTTTCCGCCCGCGTGGTGTTCGGTTATATCGCGCTTTTTAGATTTCCCTCGGGAATATCAAATTTTTCCGGGATAACAGGTAGCCAATGTTTTTTCTCAGGGTCCAAAGATTGTCTGTGCCAAAATTCATCAAAATCGGTTGAGAGGTTTAGGCGGGAAAGCGTAACAGACAGACAGACAGAGTTACTTTCGCATTTATAATATTAGTATGGATTATTTTTTGTTTATGTGAAACCCGAAACTCGTGTCCAATATTTTTAAGTAAAGAATCTATGTACAAAATTTCAAAAACGTATCATGAAAGACTACAAAGTTATGGGCTTGTTATCATACTTGGCTGTCCCAACAAAAATATGGTTCACGCTCCGCTCAGGCGGGCGAACGGGGCGTTGACCTCTGGCGTCAGCTGTTGCGCCGGCGTGCGCAATACTATGAACCACAGCGCAACAAAAATAAATCCTCGGTGGTAAGCCATAACATCTGCTGCCGGCAGAAGTTACCACCCACTAGACAAGGTCTTGCCTTCAAGCGATTCGTCGACGGGTCTGAGCAGTTGCGTTGCTAGCCCGGGTATGATGCGCTAAATGTTGTTGTGTCGCGAGTTTGGTCGTGGAGAGTCTCCAAATTAATCTCCCTCTGGTGCAGCATCGTTGGTCGTGTTGGTCTTGGGTTTAACATTGCATCACCTCGCTCAACTGCCGTCATCCTTCTTATTCCTAAGTTTTTTAAATGAATAGGCTTAATAAACTAGTGCGCTTTACCATTAACGATTGCATCACTGCTTACCATCAGGCGGGATTGCAGTCAAGCACTAGTTTATAACTAATAAAAAACAAAACAAAAAACTAAATGTATTTGGGAAAAATATAACAGTGTAAAAATGATTGGAATCGATTCAGTTGCCTATTCTGAACAAACTATATTCAGGTTATTAAGTAAATCATTTTATATAAACTAATTTATTCCTTTCTGTATATCAAACTTGACAGTTCAAGTAAAGCACACCCACAATATTTTTTAAGTCACAATCTTTATTCCAAATACATAGACAGTAAAAGCCTTCACTGTCAATCAAGAACTGTAGTCACCCCTAAGATGGGGCGACAACACTACACATGGCCGGCTCAACTAAATAAGACCTCAATTAAGGCAAAATTATCAGAGTATAGCAATAAATCACCTAACAGTACCCAAGCATGAGTAATGCGACACGGATACATTCATTTTAATGACAATTAAGTAATGATATTGATAAGGTAGTACACATGTTGATGAATTTAAATAGGCCAGCGATGATAGGCCGACCGAGAAATGCCGGCCGTTCGTCGAAAAGAATACTAACTTCTGTCCCGCACTTCCGCCGGGTGAAATTTTTTGCTCCATCGACCTATTCTGTCGCATCAAATTACCTGCCCGCACTATCACTTTGTTTTTAAGGGTTATAGTGGCTGTGGGCCGGGCACATTGCCCGTAGGACCGATGCCCGATGGGGCCGACGGGTTCTCGAGTGGTGAGCACGCACCGGAAGACGCATCGTGGTTAGGACCGAAGATCTGGTGAAGATCGCGGGAAACCGCTGGATGCGGGAGGCGCACGACCGGTCGTTGTGGAGATCCTTGTGGGAGGCCTATGTCAGTAGTGGACGTCTTTCGGCTGAAATGATGAAGGTTTATAGCGTAATTTCAAATAACCTCCCTCCATGGGCTATTTATTAACTACATTTTTTTATGCGAGCGGATGTCTCAAAGACTTGCGATATAAAACAAACTTATCTATGTAGGTATATAGATGGGAAGACCAAAGGACTGGCCAGCCCTGCCTTATTCGGCTCTATTCAGCTTTTGTTCATAGAAAATAACGATTTAATATGGACAAAAGAGGAACAGATTTGAATAACTGCGGTTAGGCCCTCAAGTGAAACGTTAAAAATTATATCGCTAGAAAGCGGGAGGATACTGAGACAAAATTTGAGATGTATGGAAGAAGACTTGTTGACCATTATATGAGAGTTCCAGGTCAATGGTGATTATTATTACAGTCTATAAGACTATTAACTATTAGCGGCCGCCAGCGACTTCGTTCGCGTGGTTTAATTATGCTCCGTTCCTATTGGCCGCAGCGTGATGTTATATATATATAGCCTAAAGCCTTCCCGGATTAATGGGCTATCCAACGCAAAAAGAATTTTTCAAATTATTTTTCAAAGCGAACAAACAAACATACAAACAAACTCTTCAGCTTTATATATTAGTATCTTCGAGCAACACATGTTGCTCGAAGATTAATATAGATTTGATAGTTGCAGAATGTGAACCAAAGAAGCAAAGGAAGTCATTACGGTAAGAGGCGAAAATGATGAAAAAAATATGTATGTATATATATCTGTATCATTTCAGGGCCCATAATAATAAAATCTGCAATATGCTCACTCTCGGTAAAGCCTCGGCCACATAACGGCACGGGCGCGGTCGGCTATCAATCAGCAAATGGGTAACTTGGCTAAGTCGCACTTAGTAACGGCGTGCTAAGTGGTTTTACTTGTGTGTGGCAGTGCTTAAACATAATTCATCATTCACTGAAGAAAGTACGCGACAAATATTTTTCAATTAAGCTGAGGAAAATTGCTCTGTTGTGAGGTAGACGGTGCGGGGCTACTGTTTAATTTTGTCTCATTATGTTGACAGTCATTTAAGAAACAGCGTTTTCGGTGTCATTATTCGGTTCGCTGATTACTTTTGTTATTAAAAAAACATTTACTAAATGTGACTTTGGCGATTTTAAGTGAATTCATTAGAAGGTCCATGTTCAGAATTCGACGTTAAAAAGCTCAGCTTTCGTATATAAACTCTTTTGATTCTTCAAACGTGCCTGGAGGCAATGAGAATTGTAAACATTTGACATTTGCACACAAGCGCATAAAAACCTCAGATGAATTTAATTACTTTACAACCAAACGATCTGTTTGACCTACTTCTAAATGTTAAATGTATTTAACATAAACACAATAATTACTAGAAGTTTTTGATTGCCAATATTGATTTCTGATTGAAAACCTCAAGTGCGTACTTAATTAGTCAAGCAACTAATTAACTTCATTTTACGAGTTCAAAATGTTGAAACAAAAGCCTTTTATTATGGGCTTAACCAAAGTGTGGAACTGCCAATATCGGTGTTCCCTTCCACATATAGGCTGTCTGCCTTCAAAGCTATTGTGAACTGGCATCTTCTGGGTACGCTTGGGCCTTCGTAGACCTCCTCTATAGCTTTCCATCAGGCGTGATCGAGGTCAAGAACAAGCCCATCCAACAAAGCAACAATATCCTAAAATTTCTATTATCCTTTAATCGTTTCAATTATATGCTCAAATAAAATACATAACTTATGATATAATAAATACAAAAGTTCGATTCTTGATCAGATTAATGAACGACCTCGGCAAAACGGAAATTAAAATATAAATAATTAAGTACGAAGCCAAAGGCAGAATTTTCAGAGAATTTCGGTAGGACAGCCAGTTGATCTATTTGAGCTACTTCTTACCGAAAGGTCTTTCAACTTCTAGAGACATGGTACTGAAAATGATAAATTCGAAAAGAAGCTCCAGTTAGTTACTATACATTTTTTAACTTCGATGACCTTCGCATCCAACCTCCACGAATGTGTGATAAATTATACTGGCATATATGTATTTAGATATACTGACAGCCTCCGTGGCGTAGCGGTAGCGGACGCAGCCGCTGCGCAAGGTGGCGCGGGTTCGATCCCCGCACAGTGCAAGTATTTGTATGCAAGAATATGAATATCTGTAATGGTCTGGTCGTGCCTCGGAAAGCACGTTAAGCCGTTGGTCCCGGTTGCCATCTAGTGGCAGTCGTTACGGGTTGTTGGAGCCCTCAAAAGTCCTACAATTGGTCTAACTGCAATGCTTCGATGTCGCCTTCGGGTTGTGGAGGTCAGACGGCAGTCGCTTCATGGAAAATGTCGAAGTTTAGCCATATCAGCAGTTGGACTGGTAAAGCGAACCCCAGACTCCAAAACTGAAAAGGCTTCGGATGCGACTGGAATTAACACTGGGATGATGATGATGATATGTATTTAGATATACACGATTTTACATTTTAATGCAAAGAAAGAATAAAAAGTTAGCTTGAGAGCTGAAAGCGAAAAGCAAACATGACTTGAAATAAAAAAGGCAATTAATAGTGAAATAATTATATTACTTTATACTTTTAATTATCTTCATTGCCCCACACTAGAAATTACTCCTGTATCATGAGTGCGTTTGCAAACATTTAAACACACATACACAAAAATAAGAAGAAGACAGATAAATCCAGACCCGGAACAAATACCAATACCTATATACAATATGTAAAGAAAACCCTGTCCGATCCATGAAGGTATTGTTAGGTATCGTTAACTGATTCTAATAATGCCTACAAAGCTGGGCTAAACTTAAAAAAAAATCCCCCAAAAAAAAAAAATATTATTTCGAAAAAGCGAGGTAACTTAATGCATGTGCGGTAGACAACCCGATAGCCCCGCCCCCCTTCACCCGCGCATGTATGCGCGGGTGAAGGGGGGCGGGGCATGCGGCACGTGGTCGCATCGCTATTCGCTCCGTCACAAATGGTGTTGTCAGTTTTTTAAAAATGACCAAATTTCGGGGAAATTGGAATTAATACCCGGGAAAAAAGATTATTTCAAAATTCATTATTATTGTTACTGTGATGATTATGTAAAATTTTATATTATATTTGGTCAAGTGTTTACCTAACCTTTATTATCCTTATGGGTCGGACAGGGTTTTCTTTACATATTGTATATAAAAAAAATAGTTTTATAGATGGGTGATATACGCGTATGATACGTATACAATACATTGAATCTTTTTCTTCTTCAGCCTATAGTTGTTCTCTGCTGAACAAAGGCCTCCCCAAGGCTTTCTTGCATTGGGGGGGTTTGTCATAATCCCCACGCTTGGAAGGCGGGTTGAGGATCGCAGTAATTTGATATACCACAGGAGAAGCGTTGCTGGCCGCTTCGCTGGTGAGAGTTTCGTTCGTCGCCTCTCTAGACACCCACGGGAGGATTGTACTTTTCTAAGCCAGGTACCACATGGGGGTGTATATGTATATTATATACCTATTTATTATAAAAATCACCAAAAGCCTGCTGAGATTGATGGGAAATCAAGTGATACATATATTATAATCGACCCACTCAACGAGAATATACTTACCATTTTTCAGCTCGATGCAACCAGTTGCGACCATGAGGCTTGTTTTTAATAGGTATGTATTTAGCAAAGTGACATTGACCTTGTGATAAGCCTTGTTGATATTTAAAAAAAATCATCTGGTCAGTTCAATCCATACTAATATTATAAATGGAAAAGTAACTCTGTCTGTCTGTTACGCTTTCCCGCTTAAACGTCTCAACCGATTTTGATGAAATTTGGCACAGACAATCGTTAGACCCTGAGAAAGGACATAGGCTACTTTTTATTGAAAAATTTGATATTCCTGAGGGAAATCTAAAAAGCGCGATATAACCAAATCCCACGCGGGCGTAATAAATAATCTTAAAAAACCACTAAGCGTTGAAAAATTTATGTCTGGTGAAGCCGTACGGTGGACGGGTTTGAGCAGTTGTTTTGCGATGTGTGCCGGGTACGATGCGTCTAATGCTGTTGTGTCGGAAGTGCGCATCATCGTTGGTCGTGTTGTTGGGTTTAACATTACATCACCTCTCTCAACTGCCATCTTCCTTCCTATTCACTCAGTTTTTTTGAGTGAATAGGCTCTTAATAAACTGGCGCGCTTTACCATCAACTATTGCATCACTGCTTACCATCAGGCGGGATTACAGTCAAGCACTAGTTTATTACTTATAAAGAAAAAAAAAAACAGTTGTTAAAAGTGGATTAATTGATAATCTACAATCAGCTCAATCTTTCGACAAATCCTCTCCATTGCTCTCAAAACTAAATCTGTCTGTGCCATTATTAAGTCCAGGCTAAATACAGTGTCACAAATGCTATAATTAGAAGTGCGGAGCAAATTAACAAATTGCTACACGGAGACAGAGAAACCAAATTGTATGAGCATTTACTTAGACACGCATTTCAAATGTCGTTTAGAAGACGTATTTTCCGTCTTTGGTATTTTATGAATAATCTTCACTTAGCATATTGGGTTCTTGTTTCTCAATAGTTACGATCAGCGACAAAAGTCGATTAAATCTATATTTTTGAAATACTATTAAAATTGATACCGAAGTGTCATTTAAGTATAAAAACTACATTCTGATTCTCTACTTCTCTCTCTTGTTTTCTTGTAACTATAGACATTATCGAATAACTTCGTGTCAATAGAATTTTGTTGCTGACCCTACAAGTTCTTTATACTAATATATTTGTCAACCTTTCAATGGATTGGAAAAGTGTTTGCCTTCTTTGCATGATTAGATTGGTTTATATCACATTTTATACTTCGTGCATATGGATATTTCTATCTTTGCATAGACAAAAGATATGTTTACCGTCGTAGCCTTTCATTTTATCTTTCAAGTATGTTTATTTGATGCATTTCGTTCTCTCAGACTTAAAGATCTTGACCATCTTGTGTCATTTTGATATAAGAATAATTTTCTCATGTTTTGTCACCATAGGTTGCGTACGTACGAACACACAATTTATTTGTCTACCCGCAAAATATCGAATATAACTGACGTATGGCGATAGCGGTTTGACCATCTCTGGGGAAATTATGTTTCTCGGTGGTAGGCGATAACATCGGCTGCCGGCAGAAGTTATCACCCACCAGACAAAGTCTTGCCGCCAAGCTATTCGTCGTGTTCCGGCATGATGTCTGGTGAAGTCGTACGGAGGACGGGTCTGAGCAGTTGTGTTGCGATGTGTGGCGGGTACGATGCGCCAAATGTTGTTGTGTCGGGAGTTTGGTCGCGGAGAGTCTCCAGATCAATCTCCCTTTAGCGCAGCATCGTTTGGTCGTGTTGGTCTTGGGTTTAACATTGTATCACCTTGCTCAACTGCCGTCATCCTTCCTATTCCTAAGTTTTTTAAGTGAATAGGCTTAATAAATTAGTGCGCAGTACCGTCAACGATTGCATCACTGCTTACCATCAGGCGGGATTGCAGTCAAGCACTAGTTTATAATTATTAATAAAAAAATGTTACAATTTAGGATGTTTTTACAAGACTCGGTGCGAAAAATCTTAAATGTGTGTATTTGACATTAACATTTAGATTAACGTTAAACTTTACTAGTGAAAAGATCGATTGGTTTCTTCGTGGACGAAGAGTGAAATACAGAACATAACAAGGACATTCCAATGATCTTATTGGAAAGAGAAGACCTCCTTTTTTCTATTCGCACTTGACTCATAATATATCATCGTGTTACAACTAGATAAACCTAATAATATAACCTGAACCTGATCTCTCAAGTCTTTGACCAGTGTGTGTTGCTAGTGATGACATACAGAACTGAAACGTGGTCACTTACAATGGGCCTCATACGAAGGCTCAGAGTCACACAAAGGGCGATGGAAAGAGCTATGCTCGGAGTTCTTCTGTGCGATCGAATCAGAAATGAGGAGATCCGCAGAAGAACCAAAGTCACCGACATAGTTCTTCGAGTCGCTAAAAATTAATTGGCAGTGGGCGGGGCACGCAGGTATATCTTGGACACCAATGACTGATTACAAGGTGAAGGAGGTCCTTCACCTTGTAATCAAGGAGTTTTCCTTCACCTTGTAATCAGGAACTCCATCTTGAGGAAATCTAGACTTTATAAGTCTGAAATCGCCAACCCGCATTGAGCCAGCGTAGTGATTACGCTCAATCCTTCTCTGTATGAGAGGAGACCTGTGCCCAGCAGTGAGACGATAAAAGGTTGATGATTGGGCGGGGCACATTGCACGTTGAACTGATGGCCGATGGGGCAGTAAGGTTCTGGAGTGGCGGCCACGTACTAGAAGACGCAGCGTAGGGAGGCCCCCAACAAGGTGGAGCGATGACCTGGTGAAGATCGCAGAAAGCCGATGAATGTGGGCAGCACAAGACCGTTCATCAGGGAAAGCTTTTGGTGGAGGCTTTGTCCAGCAGTGGACCTCTGTTGGCTGAAGAAGAACCTGATAATAAGAAAAATATCAGGCTAATAGCTTTTGGCGTTTGCAATGGTCAAAAGATGAAAAATTCCAAAATTACTCGGAAAGACAGATTCGGTTTTGCGATCTTTCAGTATTTTCTTTTTTCTGAGAAAAATATTTTTATTTCTCATCGGGTTCTTGTAACACTAAACAAACTCACTGGCGATTGAGAAGTCTTCTGAATGGCAAGGTATTTGTTTGTGCTCGAAATTAATAACAAATAAGAATCTAAACTTCTCTCTTACATCCTTTCGTTTTTGTAAGATTGGGGAAATTTATTTCGCGAAAAGCAAAAATTTAGCATGTCGGAGCTTATATAACCTTGTTCAAGCAGGCACATGAAGACCTGTCAAGTGTAGGTAATTCGTATGGATACCCTGACTAGTTACTAAGAAATATTGACAAAAATCTGACATTCAGATGACATATATAAGTAGTAAGGTTGACTGAACTAAAAGCAGCTCAACAAAAGGTAAAAACGTAAAAAGTAAAAATCTAAATTAAAATCATTAATTATGCAAAATAAAAGTTTCCATTTAAACGCTAATATATATTTTAATCTTAGTTTTACGAGGGTAGTAATAAAAATGTAATTTAAGACGCTGTGAATAGTAAACTTTTAGGTATTTGAGGGGGTGAAGCAGACGAAGTGGGACACGACTAGCCCCGCCCACTGCGGGGCGCGGGGCGCTCCGCGCGAGTACATCGATGCGTGAGGCGTCGTGCATCGAGAAATACGCACGTTCTATTAAATCTATACCAACCATTCTCTATTCCATCTACATTTAGAAGCCTAATTTCACAACCCAACCGCGAGCATGGCTGGCTCTGTTCGTCAGTCCCGGTTCGCATTAGACGAGCACCAGGTTCAAATCCCAACATCCGTTTACTTTACCTTGCGATTTTCGAAAATGTATATTTTATACATATTTTCATTTTTTATTATTTTTTTTTGTTTTCTTTTTTATTTTTATAATGCGCTATGTCCGTTCTGCTTAAATTTTTTGTGTTATGTCCTTTTTTCATGAAACTGTTAGAAATATATCATTTCTAGAAATTACTATTTATAAACAGCTGTTTAGAGTAACTGTTAAAAAAAATGCATTTTCGGATATTTAAAAAAATAAAAGTTAATATAATAAGTTTTTTTTCTTCAAAACTGCAACTCTTATCGAAATCGGGTTTGTACGAGTGAAATAGATGGAGGCACTTGGAGGAGGCCTATACTGAAAGGGGCCATGAATAATGCAACAAAATGAAATCTAAATTTACTGTTTTGAACTATTATCAAATTAACTGTTATTTTTATTGTTTTTCTTTTGTTAAATTATATTATGAACTAAGAAATTCATGGTTAAATAAAGGCTTATTATTATTATTTATTATTAATTTCTAGAAATTTGTAGAAAGAAAATTATAACGAATTGATTTTAAATATTAGTTTGCATTATAATTGTTACAAAAAGAATATATTTAAAAAGATGGAACAATTACTACAAAAAATACAGAAAATCGGATAAATTAATAATAATTAAAAAAAAAAACAATTGCAAATAAGAAATCCAACAAAAAGCATACAACGTAAAGCTGGGGTTTGAACCCGAACACATACAGGTGAAGAAAAATTTGCCGCGAAAAAGTAAAAAAAATAATTACAGAAAAAAATCAAATAAAATATCGGCAAAAATACAACAGTAAATTAAAAAGCATTTATTTCAATTAAAATCTACAAAAAGCATATAATGTAAACCTGGGGTTTGAACCCGGGCAAAAACGAAATATGATTATTCATCAACAAACAGACACGTAAATATAATTATTTTCTGTGCGGGGTAAAGCAAAAAGTGACATAGGTCCGACAAGCACCGCGCCTCAGCGGTCACTGTCGCTAAGCAAAGAAGTGAAAGAGAAGGCAATGGACGCCGCGATGGAGCGACGTTTCCTTCACGTTATTTATCATTAAATACATTATTTATTTTAGAATATCTTAGTTAAATCGATAAACAAAAACAATGGTTTCATTTACTATTATATTTTACATCGCTCTTCTCAATTTTATCAAGATTTGATGATTAATAATACAGTTACAACTGTTATAAATTCAATTTTAGGGGTTACTTTAGGATTTTTTTCTATCGAGAAAATTAATTCAAAACGTGTTTTGAAAACAATGGTTTCCTGCCACATATAATCAAGATTAACATATAAATTTTTGGCTGCTCTGAAATGTATACATTTGGCTAAAAAATTGTTTTAAGAAGCCTATTTTTACTGAGCACAGCGCCTTAAGGCGGCTCCAGAGGAAAAACACACCGCAGGCCGTTTTTATGTAGTTTTTCGGAGCTATCTACTCTTTATCCAAAAGAAATATCAACTTATTAAAAATACATAAATTTTCTCCATAATCTTGGCTCCAAAATTGTAGATTTTTTTTTTTACTAAGCATAATATTTAAATAATTCCTTCACAACGAAACCTCTGACAAGAGAAATAATTATCAAAAACGTGCATCTCCTCGAAAAGTAAGCATTATTTAGATTTCGTTCTTACACTAATGGATAGGCAATTTCATGACGAACATTATTGTAGAAATATTTTTTTGAAACGACCAAAACAAAAATTTTATTCAACAATCTGAGCGTATTCCTCATCATTTCTCTTGCCCGAGCTATTGAGATTCAGTATGCCACAAGCTCTCGAAGGGGGAACCCGTGTCGTTCGTCATCGCGCGGTCCGCTAGCATAGCGGTCGGCGCGTGAGCGAGAAAGCATCTGCTTGCTCGCTCACGCACCGCATGTCGCATAGAGTATAATACTTTCATAAAGTGTCTCTGTTATTGATGTTCATTTTGGTGTTCGTTTTTTTAACCGATTTCAAAAGGGAGGAGGTTATATGTTTTTTTATGTTTGTTTGCGGATAACTTTACTATAATATAAATAATAGGGTATTTGACTAAAAAAAACTAATTAGTCCGTCATTCAGATTATAGAAAAATATTGGATAGGTTTATTATATACGTTTTACATTTCGTATATTTTGTTTTATCAAATCAATAAAAATTGACAAATATAATAGGCATCAAAGATCAGGAGTGATGGCTGGTGACGTCACTGGCCGCTAAAAAGTGTAGCGTGCAGTGATGTCACACGAGTTTTCAAAGCACTGTGTCGTATTCATTTTTTGTTTATAGGAAAAAAGAAAAAAATATGTGTCTAGTATTTTTTGGGTAGACCCCCGACAAGGTGGACCGACGACCTGGTGAAGGTCGCGAGAAAACGCTGGATGCGGGAGGCGCAGGACCGGTCGTCGTGGAGAACCTTGGGGGAGGCCTATACCCAGCAGTGGACGTCTTTCGGCTGAAATGATGATGATGAGTATTTTTTGGAAATCTGACTGACGGACTAATTAGGTTTTTTTAGTCAAATACCCTATTGCATAAGTTGATAAAAAAATGCTATGCAATAGTTTTACCGCGGCAGTTCCCGAGTGCCACATATTTTTTTTTTAATTAGAAAGATTATATCTTTAAGGTAGTCTCATGTTAAGGAAATTAGGGTCTGATGATGGAAGATTAAGGAAACCTAGGAGAAATTTAAAAAATCATAGGGGCGCCTAGGGCATTTCTATGTTTTTTCATTAAGTGTTTTAACGCACTACAATTTAGTAAAGTTCGGACTTGATGATGGAGCCGGGAGACAGCCGAGGGATCTCCTTAACGATTCACATCAGCTGCCTCGTGTTTGTGTTTAATAAATTTATATTGATAAGAACTTTACACCTAAATGAGTTGTAATTGTCATTAAAGCTCTGATGATGAAGACAAAGGCCAGTTAAGGGAACTCCTCAAAGGTTTACAATAGTTACCTTGTGTTTGGACTTAATTCATTTATATTGATGAAAACTTTACACACATATAGGTTTAAATGAAGTTCTACAATAGATCTGATGATGAAGCCCATAGACAGTCGAGGGAATTCCTCAACAATTTACAACACTACTTTAACAACATAGTACAAACACTACCTACTCGTCATGCTTATGCAAAAATCAATTAAAATCAAGAGACTGAATTTAAGTTGTGTTATTTCATTGCGTTATTTCTAGAAGTGCTCATACTTTCATTGTGGTCTTATAGGAATTAAAGCAAACGAAATACGTCGTTTGCTTGCAGGCCTTTTCCAAATATGCTGCCGTCAGCGTCCAGTCTGACCGGATATTGTATTAGTCAGATGTTTATTATTTTTCTGCAAAAGGAAGCTTTGTGTAAATAATATTATAGTATATGTATTTGTTTTTTTTATACGATAGTTTTGTTTTTTACAATTTACGTATTTGTTTTATTAAACGAGAATAATAATATAATATCAGTCTTGCCTGAGCCCAAAAAAAAAACATCAAATCTTTTTTTTATGTAAGTTTCCTGTCTGCAGAAATTTATTTGACCCTGATTACATTTTCCCTTAAAATAATAAATAATGACAAATTAACCTTTATTATATTATTTTTCTATCCCTTTGACCATCTGACTTAGCTAACTTTCAATCTACAAAACTAAAAAAAGTAAAGTAAAGCTCTAATCAATACAAATTAAGCAAGCCCAAACACATTACAGTTGCTTCCGATGTGGATTCCCTTGGTTCTCTGTCATCTCCATCATCAGGTCAGGCCCAAATCTTCACGGTTTTATAGTATCATCCGATATAAATACGAGTATCAAGTTTTCACCCGAAGCATGCCTACAATTTTCGATAATTGGCCTAAATTTCTTAGAATTTCCATTATCGACACTGACGTGGTAACAATGAGATTACATAGGCAGCATACTCTTTCATATAAAAAAGAATGGTCAAAATCGGTTCATTAACGATAAAGTTATCAGCGAGCACACATAATTCGAATTGAGAACCACACTTTTGGGAAGTCGGTTAAAAAGTAAAATACGCAAAATTTTTATTATGAAGTATCGTCAACATTTGTTTCAGTCTATAATAACCAAAAGTATTTGGGCGCACCAATAAACAAAAATAAAAGTGCCATGTCTGTTACTTCTGTGGTCTATGAATTTAACTCGTATTTGTAAGTACTTCGTCCGCCAGACGGCGCTAGTAATATTTTGCGAAGTATTGTAGAGGTGGGGCGCGGTGAAGAGGGAGCAAATGCTCGAGGTCATTTGGTGAGGGTACGACCTTAATACGTTCATATAACTCAAACGGGCAGAGCTAGAGTTACTTCTTAATGAAATTCTAGGAAAACTTGAGGCCCTTGGGAAATTACAGTCACATGTAAGGATCGGCCGAGTCTTTTACTGGTAGTTCTAGCACGTGTATGGCTGGGTTAGAATCTAGAGGTAACAATTAGGGTTTTTATTGAAACAACCATTGCGAACAAAGAAACAGTGTACAAATAAATAATTCTGGAACGTCAAACAAAACTATATTTCTTTTTATTCGTAATGGCTTAGGACGTAACGAAATAATAACAGCCTCAAGGGTAGACCATAGGTTAAACTACGCTTGCCGTGGTTGGATATAGACCTCTTCACCATCATAATCAGCCCATAATGTTTCCACTGTTGGGACACAGGCCTCCTCTCGGTGACAGGGTGTGGGCCTTAATCTACCACGCTGGCAGTGCGGGTTGGGACCTTAGTGCCTCAACAAATACAATACATGTAAACTGTTTAGTTCCGGCTATCATTCGCAGATCTATGAGTCGTCACGGGAAGTCAGAAGCAAATGTCTGACTAACAACCAGTCTTACCAACAGATATTTTATTAATATACTCGTAATCAGCTACGGCAGGCTAGACTGAGCCGAGGACGTGATATCGCAGAAGAAAGCTGCGAAACGGAAAAGGGAGATCTCAACTCCGTTCCCAGGCCGCAGAAAACGCACCGGGCGCCGGGAAAGGCGGACAGTGCCCTCTTCCGGCCCCCATGGATGGGTCCAGGGGCGATGGACATGGGGAATTCCGCGCCCTCTATTTGATGGACACCGAGGCGGAAGCGCGCGCGGGTATCGGCGCGCGCCTCATAGGCGATGCGCGGGGTAGTTTAACACCCCACTACCCCGTGCAGGAGACGAGGCCCGGACAGACCGGGCCAGCACAAGAGCTGCCCCACGCGTGCTCGTGATAGAAGAGACACTGGGGTGATTTTTAGTCGGTAGAAGTCTGACAGACCCCGTCGCCCAGCCCAGGGCGGCGGACATCCATTGAGGATTTTCCACGCCGGGACAAAAAAAAAGGCTACACTGAGCCGACCTAAACATAGTTGGAAAATATTAATTTTAGCTTAGCTAAATTGAAAGAGCCAAATATAATTAAGATTTTGGGTCTGGCAACAGTCCCATGGTAGATCTTACTTTCTTACGCCTAGTGTAGACATCTAACATCTAATATGTTTTTTGTCCCCCATTACGGCGCAAAATATTTTTCTCTTAACTTTCGCCTCTCCTTGGTCAATTTATCATTCCTCAAATTTCCTTAATCATCATCATCCCTCTCCTAAGCTTATCCCAATTTATCTGTAGTCGGCGCAAAATGCCTTCCTTCATAGCATCTAAATATTTCAATCAACTTTCCTAGACGATCAAACTCAGTCGCTCAATTAACATGATCTGCGAGTACCGCAGGAACTAACCCACAACAGTATTCAACTAAAGCCTTTAACTTTCAACGCTTAGGGTCGTGAGGTCGCGGCTCTAAGGATTCTCCTCCTAATCCTTTCCAGCACATGTTGGTATTTTCCTCGTACTGAGTACGCGAGTGTTTGAAACGAGTAAAAGACAAGATTTTGTTTAAAAATTGCTACTTTCGCGCTAGCTTTAAACAAAAGAGGTTCATATAAGCAGAGATGCATCATGATGCGCTGTCTGTGCGCTGTAACATGCTGGCCCGCAGGTTTGCACGGTGTACCGAGCAAGTCAAGGTGACTTTATTTAGGGCCTTCTGCCAGTCCTTCTACACCTGCAGCTTGTGGACTAAGTACACGCAGTGTACATGTACCGCTCTGCGGGTCCAATATAATAATGCGTTCAGGGTACTGTTCGGACTACGGCGCTGCTGCAGCGCTTCAGCAATGTTTGCTGAAAAAAGAGTGGATGGTTTCCATGCCATCATGCGGAAGCGCTGTGCATCTCTCATGAAGCGAATGCGGGCTAGCCCGAACAGTCTTCTGAGCGTGTTCGTGGACCGCTGGGACTCGCCGATGTGGCGGCACTGGATGCGACTACACACTACGGGTGGTCGCGTCCTAGGGTTGGCATAACTTGGCACTTCTGTGCGGTTCCATTTCATTGTGTTGTTTTTCTGTTTTGTGTACTAACAATAGATTTATAAGGTTTTATTTGTATTTTGAAGTTTTGTATTACTAACATTATATGGAGTACGTCTGAAATAAATTATTATTATTATTATTATAACATAATGTTATGTATAAATTCAGCATCAAACTTAAATATAACAAAGCACATATTATTATATTACGTATACTTACTAATAGTGTACTGTTATTACAAAATCTACGCTATAAACAAACTTTTTTAACTTTTTTCTAATGTTATCCCGAATGGTCTTTGTTCATTGTTCAATAACGTAAAGTCAATGAAGAAGCTATGTTTAGATCTATAAAGAATGGTCTGTTTTTCGTTTATATCGATCGATCTACAAATAACGTCATAATTATTTAATATCATCAATTTTCTAACGTTCACCAATGTTCAAAGTCTAGACGCAGGCTTATCTAGATGATAAACAAATGTCGAAAACATTTCAAAATGATGGGAAATTCGAGGATTTTTGACATTGAGACTGGGATCATCAGGCTGCGAATGTTCTTAAAATTACAAAAATTGCCGTTTTGGTATTTAACGTGCAAGTAAATAAGCTATATTAACAGGCGATTTAAGCTGAAACAGATAAACTAAATCATAAATAGGTATTACCATTGATATAATTTTAAACAGATAATATGATATTAACCGAAATAAATGTGCCGATCGGAGCAGCAGCACACACATGCAATTTTTTTTATTCTGCGTACATTTCACACGTTGGTACAGTGTGAGTGAGATGGGGCGCAATCTAAAGCATAGAGAAGAAAAAGATGGCTAATGTTTGTCATTTGCGCTGTTAGTGTTTGTCGTTTGTTTTTACGAGTGTATCGAGAGTGACTAAGGCAAGAGATTAGAATTATAATCTTTTGTACGCTTCAAGTTCAATGCGCTAGTGACTTATCTACCTTAGTTTAATATTATATCAATGGGTATTACTTTTTATCAAGCTTGTTTTGTTATAGCGTGCCGAGTCACAATTAAGCAAAGCCGGAAGAGGTAATTTTGTATATAACATCCTGGAACCATCATCTGGTATCATATTTTTCAGTTATTGGCTCAAAAATTGGTAACGCCTAAGTAAAGCTGGTGGCTTTATAAAGAAGGTAATACTTTCCAGAAATCCTCAGGAGTCCAATTGCTCATCTGAAGTTAACGGGCAGTAATCAGAGAGAGCCTATCAGGGCTCTTCTCGCATTACATGGAGCCTTACCTTCATCAGCGAATTAACTACCGTAACTAGACACTATTAGACAACCCTATGGGAAATGGAATATCCGAGGTACCTATTCTTTTTAGACTTAGCAACCCAAGCTGAGTAAGATTCTTTTGAACATGATCTAAGAAGTTTTTGGCAGAAAATAATTCTAGCGTAGTGGAAAGCCGCGCGGAATATTTTAGTAAAGTTTTATTGGATTTTATTTTCCACAAGTGAATTCATTATAGGTGCTATCTCCGCGAGTATTTCTTCTGCTAAAGTGAATCACCTCTTTTTTTTATATAAATTACAAACTAGCGCTTGACTGCAATCCCGCCTGGTGGTAAGCAGTGATGCAATCGTTGATGGTAAAGCGCGCTAGTTTATTAAGCCTATTCACTCAAAAGAACTGAGTAAATAGGAAGGAAGACGGCAGTTAAGCGCGGTGATGCAATGTTAAACGCAACAACACTACCAACGATGCTGGGCCAGAGGGAGATTGATCTGGAGGCCCTCCACAACCAAACTCCCGCCACAACAACATTTCGCGCATCGTACCCGGCACGTACATCGCACGTACAACACAACTGCTCAGACCCGTCCTCCATACGGCTTCACCAGACATCATGCCGGAACACGACGAATCGCTTGGCGGCATGACTTTGTCTGGTGGGTGGTAACTTATGCCGGCGGCCGATGGTGTGACCCCACCTTTAAAAAGTGCTGTATTAAACACATCTCGTAAGTCGTACTGCGATACAGCTAAAACTCTGTAACTCAGTCGATATGTTTCATACATTCACCACGACCGTACGCTGAAACGATTCCATTCAGAGCCATAGCTAACGGTACTTATCAGGACCAAATAATAATAATAATGACTTCTCTAAGGACATCCACCACCAGCTGTCCAAGACCTCCCTTGCTGTCACCTCCATAAATAAAATTAAAACAATGAAGAAGAGTACTGAAAAGATGGGGACCTGCTGCAGAAAGGTACAATTATAAATCTCTCTCAGTCAAAAACAATTAACGCAAACATTACTCAACGAACAAATAAAGAAAGAAATCGTATTTATTGGAATTCACCCACAACGTAATATGCTAACAATAAACATAATTTTTTACCATAAACAGAGATATAATGATAGTTCAAACTTGACCTTCAGAATTACATTTGGTAATCCGGTAAATCCAGTTACCAACTTGATAATACAACTCCATAAGCATTTATATCAATCTGTAATTATTACAGCAAATACAGAGTGCTCCGTGATTTTAAGTAATGAAAGCTTTCAAAATGAAGACAAAAGAAAATGATCGTCAGAAGATAACACGAAATTAATTATAGTTAACAAGCAACGTCATATTTGGCTCGCTATTAATAGATCCGCATAGATCGATAGAAGATTAAGCTTGCCAAAGGCAAATTGGGGATGGGTGACCACACATTGCACATCGAGACCCTGCAGTGTTTCGGAAAGCGCGTTGAATCGTAAATCCTGTCCACTGTCAATCGTAAACCTTTAGACAGTTGTTACGGGTAATCTAAAGCCCCTGATAACCAGTCTTACTATGGAAAACCGTGTTCCTGGGTAGTGGAAGTCAGTACTTTGCTCCGTGTAAAATAATGGTTATTCAGCTACATCCAGTAAACTGGAAGCCAAAAGTAACGTAGTTGAGAAAAAGCAAACTTGATTTGAAGCAACAATCTGCTTTATTTTCTATAAAATTTGCAGTTTACTGCTGAATCTTCTAATGCCTTTCTATACTAATATACAATAAAGCTGAAGAGTTTGTTTGTTTTAACGCGCTAATCTCAGGAACTACGGGTCCGATTTGAACAATTATTTTTGCGTTGGATAGCCCATTAATCCAGTAAGGCTTTAGCTATATGTATAACATCACGCTGCGACCAATAGGAGCGGAGCATAACTCCACGCGAACGAAGTCGCTGGCGGCCGCCAGTGCGAAATATCACCAAATCAAAAAATATTGATACCTACCTGATTTTACCTATGTACATTCAATAAAATTATCAATATGTCCCAAATATACATAAAGGAGAGTGTTTTCATTCTATACATATAGACGTAGAATATTTTTTGATCTAAGCCAACAGCAATTATGTCGGAAATGAGATTCTTTTTTTCCTAAAACATTATTTATTACGGAACATCAAACGAAGCCATACTATGAATGATGAATAACTTTGGCAAGCAACCAGAAACAAATGCTGATCAAACAATCTAGGATGTAACGGTTCTTTTCCCCTAACATAGGAAGGAATAGAGAATATGTATAAGTAAATTCTTGTTTGTTTGCATAGGATTCACGGCTTATTGCTTGACAGGACTCAGCAGGTCTGTTGGGTTAGGGGCTAAAGATAATATAAACAGGGAAGGCATTTTGTGTTCCACTACCCTTTGAAGCCATAATAGATGGCCCTCTGTTCATTAAGGGTCAGAAGTATTAGAGGATATCGATCAGTGAGGAAATCTTCCTGTTAAGGCATCGTTCATTATAAATACCCTCACTCTTCAGAAGATGGGTTGTTCTTTCTTATAGCTTAACTGTGGGCAATTTTGATGGAGTGTGGCAAAAAGGTAGTATTGAATCGGAAGGGCATGTGAAGTAGAAAAATTTATTATCAGGGCTAAACTGCGAGGTAAGTATTATAAATCCAAATTAAATTGGTTGCAATTACTATTTTTTTTTAAATAATTATAAACTAGTGCTTGACTGCAATCCAGCCTAATGGTAAGCTGTGATGCAATCGTTGATGGTAAAGCACGCTAGCTTATTAAGCCTATTCATTCAAAAAAACTGAGTGAATAGGAAGAAAGACGGCAGTTGAGCGAGGTGATGAACTCCCGACACAACAACATTTGGCGCATCGTACCCGGCACACATCGCAACACAACTGCTCAGACCCGTCCTCCGTACGGCTTCACCAGACATCATGCCGGAACACGACGAATTGTTTGGCGGCAAGGCTTTGTCTAGTGGGTGGTAACTTCTGCCGACAGCCGATGTGATGGCCTACCACCGAGAAAATTAAAATTCTTTTTTATACATAGGTATAGATAATAATAACATGATTTAACTAACATGTGTAATGTGCATCAACCTTTCAGCTATAAACAATGTGCTGGATACATTTTGTAGGGCTCCAATGCTGGGTGAAATTCTGTTGAATCAGTTCTACGACCAAATGATTTGGACAGTTTCCAAGTCTGTCCTTGTAAGCAGCCTCTACCATCAATATTCCTTCACAAATTTATTGGCATTTGACAATACAATTACATAATTATAGTGCTAACAATCAATCACGTCAGTTGCAAACAGCATATATTGGAGAATATCAAATAATTTGCATGTTCCACCAGATAGCAGCCGGATACCGACGCTATCAAGCAACACATTGCCGGAAACCTAATACTTTGTGATTATCCGCTGTGTTCGCACGCAATTAGGCATACAATGTAATTAAAATCATAGTGTATAGTTAAGTTAGTACAGATACTAGACAAGCTTTGCTTTGAAGTTTGAGTGGACGAAGATTGACGAGGTTGGCTTACATGTTAGAAGTCACATTGATTCAAAGGCGAGTCTAAAGTGATGAATTTGTAGAAATTAACCAAACAATAGCCGGGATTTGCACAGAATAGATGGCAAATTGCAATAGGCTGGCTCCCGGACTCCCTACGTTGGTTCTAGGTCGTTACGAAACATCAGAAGTCAGAGTAACAGTCTGACAACCAGTCTTACCAAGAGGTTTCTATTACCCAGTGACTGCATTGTGAAGGTCAGATAGATGCCGGCAGAAGTTACCACCCACCAGACAAAGTCTTGCCGCCAAGCTATTCGTGGTGTTCCGGCATGATGTCTGGTGAAGCCGTACGGTGGACGGGTTTGAGCAGTTGTGTTGTGATGTGTGCCGGGTACGATGCGCCAAATGTTGTTGTGTCGGGAGTTTGGTCGTGGAGGGTCTCCAGATAAATCTCCCTCTGGCGCAGCATCGTTGTTTAACATTGCATCACCTCGCTCAACTGCCGTCTTCCTTCCTATTCACTAAGATTTTTTAGTGAATAGGCTTAATAAACTTGCGCGTTTTACCATCATCGATTGCATTACTGCTTACCATAAGGCGGGATTGCAGTCAAGCACTAGTAACTAGTGCTTTTTTGATTTTATAAACTAGTGACTAGTTTATAAAATAAAAAATGTAAAGTACTCAGCTGAATCCGGTTGAACTGAAAGCCGACCATCAAGAAAGTTAGGAAAAGGCTAGACAGATAATGAGGTAATAGGCTTAGACGGTAATACACCTTTGCCTATATTTTAGAGGACTCCAGATCTTATGTTATATTAATCAATCTGCTATACTGATGGTGGATTGCGGCTAACAGGGGACGTCTTTTGGCTGAATTATGATCATACAAAAATTTGATTGGTCTGGTAAGTACGGATCTTCAAAAAAGGTGATGAATATAATAGGTTTTCTTTTTTCGTTTATTGGCCTATCTACAATTGTTAAACTATAACTG
Source organism: Sesamia nonagrioides (assembly GCA_017933935.1). Classification (NCBI taxonomy): domain Eukaryota; kingdom Metazoa; phylum Arthropoda; class Insecta; order Lepidoptera; family Noctuidae; genus Sesamia; species Sesamia nonagrioides. The sequence continues at coordinate 488,520 of JADWQK010001280.1, read as the reverse complement.
AACAATAATACAAGCAACATGCAATATTTACTTCAGAAAGTCTACAGTAAAAACAGACATAATGATCTGCATCCAGAGACCGACTTCTCTCACTGCTAGGCGGTATATTTCTTTTGCAAATTGAAATGCAATTTTCACGCCTAAACAGATATAATTGCAACATCTAATAAAGCTCTTTTCGTAAACGCAAGCATCACTACAATGAATTGGTCCTGCTGTATAGCCAGCATCAACCATGATGTTCAACTAAAAAAAAATCCGTACATACTTATTACTTAATTACGAGTGAGTATGTAGGAGCTCGGAGTTTCTCTGCGTGATCGAATCAGAAATGAGGAGATCCGCAGAAGAACCAAAGTCATCGACATAGCTCTTCGAGTCGCTAAACTTAAGTGGCAGTGGGCATGGCACATTGATCGTAGAACCGATGGCTGATGGGGCAGTAAGGTTCTGGAGTGGCGGCCACGTACTGGAAGACGCAGCAGAGGAAGGCCCCCAACAAGGTGAACCGATAACCTGGTGAAGGTCGCGGGAAGCAGATGGATGCTGGAAGCACAAGACCGGTCATTGTGGAAAGCCGGGGGGGATGCCTTTGTCCAGCAGTGGACATCTATAGGCAGAAGAAGATGTAGGAGCCAGTCATTGGAGTTACGATACCAAACATTCTTTCAACACAGAAGCCTGAATTTTATGTTAAAATTAAAATTCAACACGGGAAAAAGGTACTTGAAAATAAAGAGGCGTCGAAATCGTTTTCTCTCTCAACCAAAACCGCTTCACCACAAGTCCGTGACGGTTTAATTTCAGCTGCAAACAAAAATCCATTCTTATTTACTTATAGTATTAGTGGATTATGGATGTCAAGGTCAAGTTTGTATTGGGATAATATTTGTAAAGCTTATTACCTACCTCATCTGAACAGTATTTGGATATGAGAATCAACATTGGCAAAGACCTAATACGTATTGAATGCTGTATGTGTGCCAATGACCCAAAGAATGCTTACTTACAAGTTCTCGTTTATTTGTTTAAAATGTAAACTTCATAATATGTAACCACAATTTCAGCACACCCCTCAAGCGTAGATATTCTCCGCGGGCAATAAGAAAATCGGTTATTTTATACAAAAAATATAGTTTAAAAAACTAAAAAAACATGCTTTTAAGGAATATCAAACTAAAATGGGTTAAGAATGAATCCAAGCAGTCACGTCAGCGTTTCTTAGACTTGCCTTAGTGATGAAGACCATCTTCAGGTAAATACTGTTTGACAACTTCGGTCCATTTGTTTGGATCCATCCTAAATGTGTGTCCTGCCTAGTTTCACATCAGCTTCTAGACATACCTCAGGCGACAATGGCCCAGAGGCGTTTACAAACTAAAATACAGGGTGACAGGAACATCGACGCGCTACCTGTTACACAAACTTATCGTTATTAAAAAAAAAAAATGCCGTTCCATAGATTCCGACAGCATAGGTAAAGTACTTTTTTACATGTTTTTTATTAGCTTCACTTGTTTGTTTGTTTGCTTGCTTATTTTTTTGTTTGTCCATCTCTAACTCTTTGGACTATGAGTGAGCGGCTCATTACTGTAAAATATCACACCGTTTTCAATACGTTTATCTTTATTCGTTCGTTTTTTTTTTTTTTTAAGAATATCAAACTAAAAAGTTAAAAATAATTTTTAAAAAAGCGTGAGGCGCTTTGTGCCATAATTTTTGTATATTAAGCGCCTCACGCTTTTTTGAAAATTATTTTTAACTTTTAAGTAAAAGAGTAGGTACTTTACCTATGCTGTCGGAATCTATGGAACGGCATTTTTTTTTTAATAACAATAAATTTGTGTAACAGGTAGCGCGTCGATGTTCCTGTCACCCTGTATTTTAGTTTGTAAACGCCTCTGGGCCATTGTCGCCTGAGGTATGTCTAGAAGCTAATGTGAAACTGGGGAGGTCACACATGTAGGATGGATCCAAACAAATGGACCGAAGTTGTCAAACAGTATTTACCTGAAGATGGTCTTCATCACTAAGGCAAGTCTAAGAAACGCTGACGTGACTGCTTGGATTCATTCTTAACCGAATGGGCAGTGAAGACACAGCAGAATTAATGATGGAAGATTATGGAGGAGGGCTTTGCCAAAAAAAAACAACTGTAAACTAAAGAATTCCAATTCTGTACCTGTAAATAGTTTTAAAATATAAAAGTTAAATTGCTGACATATAAAATCGAAAAGCAATTTTCCTACTTCCGTTTGTCCCTCTATTTTGCCGGCCAGTTCAAACAACAGGAAATCTAACGGAAGAAAGAATATTGGACTATTTGCACGTTCAGAGGACCGGGATAATATCCGGAGTTGTAAAAATGAATGGACATTTTATCAATGTTGGTACAAGACACGTAAGTAGGTACATCTTTTTATAAATATAATCATACAAATAAACTCAAGCTGTAGCTTTATTATAAACTAGCGGCCGCCAGCGACTTCGTTCGCGTGGAGTTAGTTATGCTCCGCTCCTATTGGTAGCAGCGTAATGTTATATAGCCTAAAGCCTTCCTGGATTAATGGGCTATCCAACGCAAAAAGAATTTTTCAAATCGGACCTGTAGTTCCTGAGATTAGCGCGTTCAAACAAACAAACAAGCAATCCTTGATTAAAAATTGGTTTTAGCATGTAAAAATGGGTACCAATCCACGCACCAAACGTGGCAAGCGCAGCTTAACCTGATCGATCGACCATGCTAGCTGTTACTAAATATCTTACAGAAATAAAATTTTATCCTTTCTTCCAAACGTGAGGTATACTTCGCCAGCGTTTATTCCCCGTCTCGCAATTCCATAAGTAAACTAAGAAGTGGGATAACCTACCTACCAGCGAAAACATCACCAATCCATCCAGCGGCACTCAATCTAGATTATCGGAACATCTAAGCCCCGGGGGGTCACTACACCGTATCTGCTCAACTACAGACAAGTATACGATTACATACAAATTCACGGCCACTCCTACTCAACCGCCCACTCTAAAACTCGAATCTAGTGCACAGATTCCAAGGGTATCGTATTATTTACTAACTTCGTGGGACCGGTAAAACTAATGAGATGAACAACTTTTTATTTGATGCAATTTTTTATTTGGGCTACACCCTTTACAAGCTTTTTTTTTTGTTTATCCTGGAATCTCCACTCTTCAATTCTTGGAAACCTGTTAGCTGTAACTACCTAAATATTTGCTCTTTTCATGCCACTCTATGTCTCCTCCAGATCGTCATCATCATCTTCGCGTTTAGTCCCGGTTGCACCCGGGCTTTCGCGTTGGAGCCCTTTATGTCTCCAGATATTTTGCCTTTATGATAAACTAGCTTTCCGCCCGCGGCTTCACCCGCGTGGAATTCGGTTATATTGCGCTTATTAGATTTCCCTCGGGAATACCATTTTTTTTTTTCAATAAAATGTAGCTTATGTCCGTTCTCAGGGTCTAAAGATTGTCTGTGCCAAATTTCATCAAAATCGGTTGAGAGGTTTAAGCCGGAAAGCGTAACAGACAGACAGACAGAGTTACTTTGGCATTTATAATATTAGTATGGATGATACATGTATGGTTTGATTTCTGTAACTAGGTTTGTACTTAAACGTCAATCATATTATATGACTTGTATACTGTTTTGTTAAAAAGGCCTTTTTTAAAAGGCTCTATTGTTCAAAGCCTCATGAACGCGCAATACATTTTACATATTATGTCTGTATACTCCCAAAACTGTTCCAACTTGTCAATTGTTATGTAAGAGCAAATATGTAGATCCGCCCCTAACCTTTACCGGCATTTCAATGTTCAACGACGTTGTTCAAAGTTGGAAGGGTCTTTGCTACCCCTTTCAAGTTGTTAGCTCTTCCGCAATAAATATAATTACAGGGGGTAGGTGTGCTTGGTATTCAATAAACCCACCGAGGGTACAATTTCACATTAGCACTGGATTGAATCACCGTTTGGTCTTACTATATTGAGGAATTTTTTGATTCTTCATGTCGTGAGGTCTTGGCAAGAATTCGAGTCGCGAACTCAGTGCGCACCCAAATGAATTCGATATTCGAGCGCGTAGTCTGACAGCGTCAGGTGGTGTAGTACTGCCATCAGGCTTCATGCTGAGTTGAGGTCATTTTGGCATGATTTTTTCCCTGTTTTTAGTTTTGAGGTATGATTTTTTCATAATGCCAATAAAATTCTATGTTCAGTTCCCTTCGCGAGTAGGGTGAATTTTGACCACATTTTTCAGCTACTAAGCGTTTGAGGCTTAGAAAGACTAGAACAACAGTCTTAAAACGTGAAACTGGAACGGAATTCGTGAACTCTGTGAACTTGCTTGTCTGTACGTGTAAAGGAAGGTGTCTTTGAAGTTAAGAAGCTTGTTGCGAATCAGCAGGGTAGGTAGTACACTATCACTAGCAATGGGTTTCATTTTGACAGTTCCACAACATCCATTGCGTGAGTTACATTGTAATTAGGGTTGTAACGGAGCTTCGCTTTCGCTTCCGCTTTCGTTACTGCGGAAGTTCCGCAAGAAATCGTATCTTCGCTTCCGCCTCCGCACAATTTTTGCGGAGTTATAACGGAGGTTTATTTACGTATTTATAAAATAAATAACTCGCAAGCTGCGACGCTCGACAACCGTCCGGCCGCGTTTGAGCGGGAAATGGCCAAGAATCAACTAGTGCGAGGCGGGAATGCGGCAGACACAATTTGTTTCTCCTTAATTTTCATTACAAGAAGGTAATATTTTCTTACCAAGTATACTACTATTAATGTACATATTTAAAATAAAAAATTGTTTTAATTAACTATAAATTTCAATTTTTTCTACATGTACTTTCACCTCCGCCTCCGCCTTCGTTAACCTCCGCATCCGCGGAGGTGAGACTCGTCGTCTCCGCATCCGCCTCCGCCTCCGCTAACAAGCCTCCGTTACAACCCTAATTGTAATCACATTTTTCGAACATATTGAGCAATGGATTAGCAATATGCTTCAAAATTATTAAAATTGATAGTAAATATATAATCGTGTGTTACGCAATTAGGTTTCAGCAGGGTAATTGCGTAACACACTGTCAGTAGCAATGGGCATTATTTTGACAGTTCAACAACATTCATTGCGTTATTTACGTAGTTGGGTTGACATGTTTTTTTGAACATATGAAGCAATGGATTAAGTCTGAAAATGGCACCGGTAGCTGAAAAGTTGTGTGGAAAGCGGTTGTCATGGTACTGGCATGTGTTACGGAGAACTGAGGAGAATGTCGTGAGGAGAGTTTTAATTATGAATGTTGATGGCTATAAGAGTAGGGGAAGACCAAAGAAACGATGGATGGAATGTGTGAAGGATGATATGGCTAAGAAGGGGGTGACTGCCGAGATGGCTTCTGATAGGGATGTATGGAAGGAAAAGACATGTTGCGCCGACCCCAAATAAATTGGGATAAGGGCAGGAGAATGATGATGAAGCAATGGATTAGCAATATGCTTCAAAATCATTCCAATTGATAGTAATAGTGTGTTACCCAATTAGGGTGTTGGTCCATGATACTGAAGAGACTACGATATTGCTAATTTAATTCACAAATTGGTTTCCAATCACCGACAAGATAGAATGATAGTCATTCAATCAAAATCAAGTCATTTATTCAAATTAGTCTGAGATCAGCACTTATTGAACGTCAATTACATACATATAATAACAGTCGCCCAATACACCCGCCCAATATACAAGTGTAGTATTGGGATTGTGATGATTTTGAGAATATTGGTTGGCAAGTCGACATACTTCGCATGCTTGCAGTTATCATTTATGCAAGTCGATTAGGGACGCACGTTTCCAACCTGCTTGCGCAAAAAAACTTCTTTCCTTATTTTAGATATATAATCTTACTTAGTTTTCACTAGCTTTAATCTAGTTCCATACATTTCTTGCAAAGAGTATACTGGGATAACTCCCCACTGAGGGGCCGAAGTGCATTTTAAAGGACTGTCTTTTTAAATGATTCGTGTTTATTTTGTGTGATTTTTGCTCGTGTTTTCTCCTTCCCTAAACCTCTTTATTCCTTAGATGCCTTTCCTTGCAGTGGGACAACAATAGGCTGATTTTTTCAAGTGCTGATGTCAGCCTAATTCAAATACATGCCTTTTGGTTTTGACCAATAGTACCGCTTGAGGAAATAATCATGATATGGGGATGGTTATAATCTAAAAAACCACTAAATCTTTAAAACTACGCAACGGATTTTGATGCGGTTTTTAATAGATAGAGTTATTGAAAAGGAAGGTTTATATAAGCGCGGGCAGCTATGTTTTTATACAGAAAGTTGACAGTTTTTCTGTGGGTTAATTAGTATCAGCAGTGCACTCGTGCGAAGTCGGGGTGGGTCGCTAGTTTAATATAATTTTGTCCCAATATCAATACGTCACGTTATAAATATTTTAAAACCAGTGTAGAAACAGGATAGTGCATGAATAACAATATCAGTAACACAATACTGGTAAAACGAACATAACAAAGTTATTGAATGCCTTGTTAATAATGTAGGTAATTTAAAAACAGGATGGCTGTAAAATTAAACATTTTAGAAGCTTACCTACTCAAGGATATGTTATGTACCTATTTGCTAATTATAGCTTCATTGATATAAGTTGATAGTATTATATGATAAGCGTATTTATGTATGAAAACCTGTCTAAAGTCTATTTAAAGCGCTATACAAAGCCGCCCGGCGGCATATGTCGGCAACATTTTGCTGGCCGACTAGGTTGGCGGCTTCAGTCATTGTAAGTCGTAAAACTTTGCCGGCGGCATGTCGGCGGCTCGACATCAGAAACTTATTTGGCAGTTAAAATACTACCATCGGTGGGCAACACGCGCGGGCCAAGGTTGCCGACATGCTTCTTTCAACAGCCGCCGCCGCGTGGCTTTGGTGTGTTGTGCGCTTTAATCCGCGCTTTCGATTGCCGTGTTTACACTGGTACAAAATAACTTGATTTCAAAAATTTATGAAATATTTTGAAGTTTTCGTGCATACGGAACTTTGTGTGGGTTTATGAGTTGATGTTTCAAAGACACAATATCTGTTTACATGTTTTTCTTTCTGAATGTAAAGGTAATAAAAAAACCTGCTATATTTTTCTTTATGTGTGGGGTTTTGAGTTGTTGTTTCAAAAATACAATATCTGTTTACATGTTTTGCAGCAAAATCACGAACGCAGTATAAGTATCTGTTTTCCTTTCTGAATGTAAAGGTAATAAAAAAACCTGCTATATTTTTCTTTATGTGTGGGGTTTTGAGTTGTTGTTTCAAAAATACAATATCTGTTTACATGTTTTGCAGCAAAATCACGAACGCAGTATAAGTATCTGTTTTCCTTTCTGAATGTAAAGGTAATAAAAAAACCTGCTATATTTTTCTTTATGTGTGGGGTTTTGAGTTGTTGTTTCAAAAATACAATATCTGTTTACATGTTTTGCAGCAAAATCACCAACGCAGTATAAGTATCTGTTTTCCTTTCTGAATGTAAAGGTAATTAATAAAAAAACCTGCTATATTTTTTTTTATGTGTGGGGTTTTCAATTGTTATTTCAAAAATAAAATATTTGTTTACATGTTTGGCGGCAAAATCACGAACGCAGTATAAGTATCTGTTTTACTTTCTGAATATACATATAGGTAATAAAATACCTGCTATATTTTTCTTCATGTGTGGGGTTTTGAGTGGTTGTTTCAAAAATAAAATATTTGTTTACATGTTTGGCAGCAAAATCACGAACGCAGTATAAGTACCTATCTGCTTTGCTTTTTGAATGTAAAGGTAATAAAAACCCCGCTATATTTTTTCATTGTGTATGGGTTTTTCTAGTTGTTGTTTCAAAAACAAAATATTTGTTTACAAGTTTGGCAGCAAAATCACGAACGCAGTATAAGTACCGGCTTGCTGAATGTAAAGTTAATAAAAAACCGTATACGTTTTTTTTTCTCAGACGATTGAATCTAACACATATTTACTAAATATGTATAGTTTTCTGAGATGTGTTAAGAATTCTTGTTTAGGTGTGTGGTGTGCGCAATCATGCAATCATTAATCATTATGTATTTTTTTAAATGTCAATGTCCATACTCATCAACAAAATTAGACATTTCTAGCAACGAGCAGCCTTGGAATTCTTACTTTAATAAAGAAGTATGGAAGAAGGAACAGTGGTGGCCCAGTGGTAATGGCCGCGACTTTATACAATATGTAAAGAAAACCCTGTCCGATCCGTGAAGGTATTGTTAGGAATCGATAACTGATTCAATTAATACCTACAAAGACAGGCTAAACTTAAAAAAAAAACCACTAAAAAAACAAATATTATTTCGCAAAAAGAGGTAACTTAATATATGTGCGGTACGCAACCCCTTCCGCGGACGGCGGGGGGCAGGGCACGCGGCACCTGTGACGTGGTCACGTCGCTATTCGCTTATAATAATACCGGTGTTGTCACTTTTGGAACACACAATTGGAATTAATTCTCGGGAAAAAAGGATTATTTCAAAATTCACTAGTATTGTTACTATGATGATTATGTAAAACTTCATATCTTATTTGGTCATGTGTTTACCTAACCTTTACTATCCTTACGGGTCGGACAGGGTTTTCGTATGTTAAATAACAGAGGGCGTTCCCTTAAACTCGTTAATATATATCATTAATAGATTAAAATAAAAATATCAGCATAGAAAAATAAGCATAAAAATCCGAATAAAAAAAAATCTAATTGGAAATAAATTTGAAACCTCCTGTTTTAAATCAAAATAGTAGTCGTCATGTATAAATAAATTGCGACGTTGCCGTCTTTCATGTTCGCGTGTACAGTGTTTCTTTTACATGTCAATTTAAAATTTTTATTGAATATTTTCATATTGGAAAAAATTTTTAAAACATTTTGTTTTCGAATGGAAATATTTTTTTTAGCATGTATGTATGCTATACTATTTCGGGTTAACGGGAACGCCCTCTGTTAGTTAACATACTGTATATTTTTTTAATTTATTTCTTTCATCATCATCATCAACCTTTTATCGTCCCACTGCTGGGCACAGGTATCTTCTCATCAGAGAAGGATTGAGCGTAATCACCACGGTTGCTCAATACGGGTTGGCGATTTCAGACTTAGGAAAGTCCATGATTCCTCCAGATGTTTGCCTTCACCTTCAGTCATTGATGTCCAAGATATACTAAGAAAGTACATTATAACTTTATAAAAGTTACATAGGTACTTGCCTGACCTGGAATCGAACCCGCACACTCATAATTGAGAGGCTGGTGTTTTAACCACTAGGCCACCACGACTACTTTCTTTAGTCTTTTTTAATTCTTGTCCCACGCTAGGAATTGTTCCTGTATCGTGCGTGCGTTAGTAAACATTTAAACTTACATACACAAACAGCCAGACCCGGAACAACTACTAAAATTACTAAAACTAATACAATTTTATGTTCTTTTTTAGGGTTCCGTACCTACAAGGTAAAGCGGAACCCTACTCATGAGACTCCGCTGTCAGTCTGTCCATCCGTCTGTCACCAAGCTGTATCTCATGAACCGTAATAGCTAGACAGTTGAAGTTTTCAGAGATTATGTATTTTAGTTCGTGCGCGAGTCCGACTCGCACTTGGCCGGTTTTTCTAATTTAAAGGATAGATAATCAACATAATATTTTTATTTCGCATAAACAAACCAACATGGGCACTTATGAAACAACAGAAGCTATGTACACGATTCCAATTGGACCGACGACCTGGTGAAGGTCGCGGGAAATTGCTGGATGCGGGAGGCGGAGGACCGGTCGTCGTGGATATCCTTGGGTGAGGCCTATGTACAGCGGTGGACGTTTTTCGGCTGAAGTTATGATGATGATGATATGTAACAAGTTAGAAGTACTAATATTAATTATCAATACATCCATCAAATAATGTACGGTCAGCAACACAAGTTGATTATGTAATAAGTTTTTTTTTGATAATGTACAGACGACAGTACATAAAGCTACTGCAATCTGTCAGAGTTCTTGATTATATTTTCAGCTTTATCCCTAAGCATTAAGGCTCAAGATTGATTGGGAATATTTGACAATTTCAGGTAGCTTGACCTGCTGTCATCCGTACCTACTTTTGGCATTATAAAATATAGCTAAGAAGCAAAGAAGAGAGAGAATGAATGGTGGACTGGTGTTTTTAGTTAAGTGTCATAACGTTTTCGATTTAAATAAAATATTTGCTCAGTCATTAAGATTTCGATAACTATAATAGTGAAACAGGATAAAAAAGTGTTAATGGACTGTTGCTGATCGTAACTACTGAACAATATCCTGTTTTATTTGCATACCTTGAATCAATTTCCTTCCTCATGAGGATTGTGTTACATTCCTTAATTTGTGACTTTGATTTTATCCTTTTTATTTTACCTATTATGCTAATTATATCTATATTCCCCCTTATTCATAAACGCTGCTTAAAGTTAACTAGTGATTAGAGACTCTTTAAGCATCGTTTATGAATAAACCCCTTAAACACTGTGATGTTTATTCATAAAAGATGATTTAAGTTAAGTGACGTTAAAAGGTTAAAAATGTAAGCTTAAAGAATCGCCAATCACTAGTTAAGTTTAAGCAGCGTTTATGAATAAGGGGGATTATGTGCAACACTTAGCAGCTGTATTTTGAGGGTGGAAGAAAGAATATTATTTTTTTTTTTTTTTTGCCTGACCTGGAATCGAACTTGCACACTCGTACTTGAGAGACTGTTGATATTACCTACCTATATTATGTATTGTTATACTTTTAAATTGCAAGGAAGAAAACCCATCTATTAGCATTACAGTAGAAAAAAAAAACTGTAATACTAAATGGGACAAACTAGAGAAAAGAAACAGTGGTCAACGAATGACGGGTCTGAGATGCAGTTGTGTTGCGATGTGTATTGGGTACGACGCGCCAAATGTTGTATCAGGAGTTTGGTCGTGGAGGGTTTCTAGATCAATCTTCCTCTGGCGTAACATCGTTGGTTGTGTTGTTGGGTTTAACATGGCATCACCTCGCTCAACCGCCTTCTTCCTACCTATACACTCAGTTTTTTGAGTGAATAGGCTCTTAATAAACTAGCGCGCTTTATCATCAACAATTAAGCACCTCTGCTTACCATCAGGTGGGATTGCGGTGAAGCACTAGTTAATAAATATTAAAAAAATATGTGTGTACAAAAAAAAAAACCACTGTTTATATTATCGGTGAAAATTTCAACTGTTTAGTTGTTACTGTTCATGAGATACAGCCTGATGATGAGTGGTCTTAGTAACAGGGCAGAAACCAACGCAAGACGATCACAAAAGGACTCAGCTTGAGTAAGGTCAGATTGTTAGCCGCAGCCTACAATTGCAAGAATCATCAATTTAGCGTTTATCCCAGTTGCATCCAATCGTTTTTAGCTTTGGAGTCTGGGGTCCGCTTTACCCCAGAGTGCAACTTACAATTGCAAGGATAACTATAGAAAAGAGCAAACATTGGAACTACATACTTCGTCACTATAGACAGGGACAGCTATAAGCAGAAATGTCCCATAAATATATATTTTATGTACGCATCTGCTAACCGCAGTACAGGTTTCTAGGACTGGTCTTGTGCATATTTTAAGTGATACGTAAGTTTATTAAACAAACAAGTTAATAATAGACTTAAAAATAAAAAATATTTTTTTAATATTCAGTTATAACTGGATTTGAACTATGTGCCTATGTTTGAAAAATTAATGATGACTTTAGGAAAAATGTTTTAAACTAAAAAAAAAGGCGGAAGAGTTTATTTGAACACACTAATCTTAGAAGCTACCATTTGATTTTTTTTTATTAAACAAGTTTTGAGGAAAGGCTATTTAAAATTATGCTAGGGCTCTTAAGAAATAAGCAAAAAGGGAAAGCAAGAATTTGGCGACCGGCTCATATCATCGCTTCACGTCGCCTTTTTGCTATATATGATGTGATGCTGTGAGTTGGGAGCCAAAGTTTTTGCAGAAAAACTCGCACACAAAAGCTAATGTTATAATAAAAGCTATTATCTTGTTGGATACAGACTCCAGTCTAACCAGAAGCCAGTATTTATATGCGAGTGTTTGTATATCTCTCCTCCAACTGGTATCTATTAAAACTGGTAGTTAAACTTTTCAGCTTCCAAAAATAATATATAACCAGCTGGGGCGCACGCTTTCACCCGCATAGGCTCAGATATGTTTTTTTTTCATATGATCCGCGTCTATTGGTTGCAGCGTGATGTTATACTATAGCCTAAAGCCTTCCAGGATTAATGGGCTATCCAAAGCAAAAAGAATTTTTCTAATTGGACCAGCAGTTCCTGAGATTAGCTAATTCCAACAAACAAACAAACTCTTCAGCTTTATATATTAGTATAGATTATAAAAAAAATATATTCCTTAACCTGAAACAAATCAGTATCAACTTGTTCTTCTGATTATAATAGCAAACACAACTAATTACGAAGCACATACTATTTCCTCAACTGCGACAATCAAATATAATCGTTAAACAATAAATAACAGTGCAATGTAAACGCAATATAATATATGGAATGTCAGATCCTTAGAAACTAAGTCATACATGAATAATTCTCCTCGTAACATCAAACTGATTTCTATTACAATTTCAAATGATCAATGGTCATACTGCTGCTCCTACAATTTGCATTTTTATAATTGACTTTATTGTTTTGCAGATAAGGTGTATGTTTGTATTAGCAATATTTTAATTAGGAGAAACTATGATAAGTGTTTTTTATTGATAATTCTGCAGATTTGCTTAATTGCATACTTAATGGGACCACATAGAAATTATTGACTTGCCAATAAACAAGCATGTAAAAATGTATTTGTTTGTTCATTGGTTGTTGTCATGCTTCGCAATGTTGATACATAAAAATCCTTAAAAAAACTACAATTATGGCATAAAAACATAAATTTTCTTATGTAATGACTAAAACAAGTTTACTTTTAAATTTATACTGAATGTTAAGTTCATTTTATGGGTGCAAAGCATCTGAACTACAGAAATACCAAGATTGGGGGCATAGTATCATGGAAATACCGTACAAACATCCTTTAATAAACGTCTGCGTACACCATAGCTATGTTTCTAAAAACAGGTAGAATAAAATCAAGCATCAGGTACCTACCCTCTCTGGCTTTCAAATAAACAGTGTTCGCGACGATATTCTCTAATTCCATCAGTTCCAGTGTGACTGATTTTATCGTAGACCCTCCACGAAGCAAGACCCCGCCGCTGCGGCCCTTCAGCCGCCTTCCAGACGCGCACGACACAGCCCATCAATGTGTCCCGCGCTCAACAACACAACGATGCAAACCGCTAACTTATACACATAACACTACACCAGACACAGATTAACGTAATCCAACCCGTACAACAGCCTCAAACGCTGCCGTCGGCAATAAACACGCAACAATTCACGGCTACGATTCACGATACCCAGGGGTGTGGTGGAAAGGACGATAGCATGACAGTCTTTGAGCGGCAAACAGCGGCGCGAACGCTCGTGTGCGTCGGCGGTGGTGTAAAAGGGTTAGTTTATTTCAATAAATACCTAAAGGAGCACACGCCCGAATTACGCGAGTTATTGAAGACGGACAGCAATACGCTACAAAAATTACCACTTTTACAGTGTTTCTACTTTCCAGTTGCCATACTGTCATTAGGAAAAGCTACCATCGCAGTTTTTACCCGATTGCATAAAAGATGAAAATTTTAAGAATTTCATAATTCATTACCTCGATACCATAATATTTTTTTAATCCAAATACATGCGCCGTCTACCACTTGCACACACTGCCACATGCCACTGAGCCTGCACACTGCACAGTGGATTCCGGCCTAGTTTCTCTCCAAGAGGAACTCTGTGTTTCAGATGTGAGGATGCTGTAGGCTGGGGCGAGAGATGTAAACTAAGAACTGTATAGGAATGTCTACCCTCCACGCTCATTACTTCTGTAGAATATTAAGGGTGGTTAAATTTTAAGGGCAGATGTCGATTTTGAATAAATCTCAAATTATTTAGGAAATTATTGTATTTACTTTTTATTATGATAACACGGTATCTTTCAATTATGCATGGAACAATTTTTTTTATATTTATAAACTAGTGCTTAACTGCAATCCCGCCTGATGGTAAGCAGTGATGCAATCGTTGATGGTAAAGCGTGCTAGTTTATTTACAGCCTATTCACTAAAGAAACTGAGTGAATAGGAAGGAAGACGGCAGCTGATCGAGGTGATGCAATGATAAACCCAACAGCATGACCAAATATCGGCCAAATGACCGCCGCGACCTGGGCGGCACACCTTCATCCGATGGTCCAAATTTGACTCTGAGCCATAATTGAGGTTCTATGATGTTAAAAAGCCGACTTATCTCATCCTTTATCTGTTGAATTGTTGCTGGTTTATCGGCGTAGGGGGAAGTGGGGCACCTTGATACGGTTTTTACTTAGACCCAATAAAAAACGATCTAATGATAGTTACATCCAATTTAATAACCATAATATATTCATTATATATTCAGTTAAATAGTTACATACAAATTAACCGATAGATTTAATCACAAAACGTATTAGAGCTTATTTACTAAAAAATGAAATTTGTATCAATGTACCCCACATGCGGGGTACATTGGTACATACACTGGTACTTTGGTTGATAGAAATATTCCTATAAATTAAACAAGTTTTATTGATTTTTCTGACCTTTACTTATTGATTTTTTTAAATTATATTTATTCGCTGCTTCTGCTATTGATAATTTTTCTTCCAACATATCAGATATCGCAGAAGCCACGGAAATTTCATTGATGGAACTTCTATTCATTTTGCGATTAAATGTTCAAACCATTTAAAGAAAATAAAATATATTACCTAAGTCTCACATATATGTATATTTAACAAAATATTGGGGTATCAATGTGCCCCAAGACCACTTGTATCTATGTGCCAGGGGCACATAGATACAAGTGGTCTCACCTACTACAATCGAAATCAACATTTTATAAAAATTAAAGCAATAAATAATTAAATAAAATAAGTCTATTTAATGTGATGACAGATATGTACTTACCAAATGTCTTACTATAACACAGTTAACACTAAATAAATTAGAAGAATTACATCCGAAAGAAAAGTACGAAAATTTTGTTGCGAACATCAGAAACAGTTTTTTACGTGCTAGTCGCTAGTCGTCGAGTGAACGTTGCTCTGCGCTAATGTGCGTGTAGGCTTTACTATATACCTCCTTATGGGTGGCGGATGGCTCTTCTAACGCGTTTTGTTTTCGACGAATATTGACTGTATCTTTTTCCCTTGTATCAATGCACCCCGTCTCCCCCTACACCATTTCTTTCAAACAACCCCAAAGAAACAAGTCCAACGGTGTCAAATCACATAATCTTGGCGGCCAATTGACATTGCCACCACGTGAGATAACACGGCCATTGAATTTGTCGCGCAAAAGAGCCATTGTTTCGTTAGCTGTGTGGCAAGTGGCACCGTCCTGTTGAAACCACATATCGTCCAGATCCATAACTTCCAATTTGGGCCATAAAAAGTTCGTTATCATTTCACGATAGAGAACACCATCCACAACAAATGCCTGACCTGCCTCATTTTAAAAAAAATACGGCCAGATGATGCCGCCCACCCATAAACCGCACCAAACAGTCACTCTTTATGGGTGCATTGGTTTTTCGACAATCCCTCTTGGTCTCTTGGATTATCATTCGCCTTAATGCGGCAATTCTGCTTATTTACGAATCCACTGAGGTGAAAATGTGTCTCATCACTGAAGACGATTTTCTTCAAAATTGACCATCCACTGTTGCCATTTCTTGCCACCATTCTGACCATTGAGGAATGGTCAAGAGGATCTTGAGACAATTGCACCTTGTAAGCATGTAAATGCATATCTTTATGCATAATGTTCATCAACAACGAGCGTGAGATATGCAATTGTTGGGCACGACGACGAGTTGATGTGGACGGCTCTTCAGGAACACTAACGCAAAATCAGCAGCTACATTTTCTGCAGAAAATATAGCTGGTGTTTTCAAATCTCCTACAGACCCGGTTTGTTCAAATTTTTCCAATTATATGCACATTTGGACGATTAAATTGACCGAAAAAATCACGAAGTGCACGATAGGCATTTTGATTTGAACGTCCATTTTCATAATAAGCCTGAATAACTTTAACGCGTTGGTCGATTGTGAATCTTTCCAGGGTTCAACTAGAGTTAGTCTGAAATTGAGAAATGTCAAATGAAATGCAAAAAATCTTGACGTTTAGGTGTGGTTACATTCAACATCTACCTGTAAAATTTAACCAACCTTTATAATCTTTGGATTTAAGCTTTAAGCGGATCCCGGGCTCCAACGCGAAAGCTGCGGATACAACCGGGATAAACGCTAAGATGATGATGATGATTATTAATCCTTGGATTGACACAAACCGTGATGTTTAATTTTGTAATCTCTAAACAGTTTAGGGGTTCAGATAGGCTTCTGTAGAAAATCTGGGCAAATGCGGTATCATCGACACTTCCCAGACATAGACCCAGTGGCTTCTTAACAGGACATCACTTGCTTTCTGTCAATCAAGTCATAGGAGTTTAATTAATGTTTTTATATGTTTACTTTTATTTTTTTATGCTTATACATAATCATATGTATTAATTACTTTTACTTACTTTATCTTTTACTAAATTTACCATTAAATTATTGTATTTTATAACATTCAAATAAATTTTTCGCGTATTAAGAAAAAGTTATAGACGAAAAACACAAAAACATAAATACTTATAAGTTGCTACTAGTTTAGTAGAATTTGTTGTGTTATGGTAATAATCGTAACGTCAATTTAAGCATGCATTTCTGTGTGCATTACCATCTCAAAAAATTGGAAAATTTTCTTCTGTCTTCCATGTTCAAAAATAATTAATTTGTTACCGTATTAGCAGTGGTTTTTAAACAAAAATATATTTATATAATTTAATTTGTTCCTGTTTTATTATTTATGTTATAAAATAAAATATCTTTCTTCTTCTGAGATTTTTTTGTGTACTACAACAACACTGAAATTTTGGTTTGTTTGACACTGACGTATGGCGGGACCCAAACTCAAAATAGTCAAAATCACATTTTGTATCACATGTGTTTCATGTCGTTATTTATTTCTCATGGCTATTCCTTAGCCTGTTCTTTTAAACGAGTAAAATGAACTCTGCCGATCCCTGTGTAGAGTGTGGCGGCAACGCATTAAAATTAATTGATGGATATTATTACTGTGTAGAATGTAATACGCAAAACACAAATGTCCGCGAAACTGTGGTAGAACAAAAAGCTTTGGGTGATGGCACATTTGCTTTAGGGACGAGAAGAAAAATAGTTAAAATTCACGACAATACGATTCAAAGTAAGTCACTTTTGTTGTTGCCTAAAAAGCGTATTGAAATTATTTGTCAGTGGCGGTTTTAGCATGCCTACTGTTGGAAGACAGTTTTGTCTAAGGATCCATGTGTCATTGCTCTCTCCACATGTATACAATAGTATCTTTTCTGATTTTCTGTTATGTCTCAGGAATCGAAGAAGGAATGAGCTTAATCACCTTAATAATTAATAGAATATTAATTGATTATAATATGTCTTTACCTAGGAAATGGCCGTTTTGCTGTACTGGCCATTTCAAATCAAAATTGTTTTTGTTTGGCTAAGAATCCTTTTTTCAAATTGATTTTACTTTAAAAACATGGAATCTTTTTCCAAAAGTAGTCATTTGTTTATTGATAAGTGTTACATTTTCATTGCATTTCAATCTTTTCCGCCATCATGGATATGTTGAAAATTAATTATGGAATATGAGTACCATTGTGGCAACAATGAGGAATCAATGCACCACCTGTTATCAGTTTGCTTGCTTCCAACCTGAAAAAAAAACCTCGCGGTCGTCTGAATACTTTGGTATGACGAATTAAAAGTGATTGTGGAAGCAGATGCTACACAACCTATGCCTGAATTAGCAATAGCTTTTGATGTTAGCGTTAAAACAATATTGGTCCATTTGCATTAAATTGGCAAGGTAAAAAAGCTTGACAAATGGGTGCTCCACTAATTCAATGACCGCCAGCTCAAAGTATGCATTGAGACATGCCTTTTACTGCTCAACAGACACACAAATGAAGGAATTTTGAACTGGGTTGTTACCTGTGATGTAAACTGGATTATGTTTGATAAGCACAAGTAGCCAGCAAGTTAATTGGATCCTCATTCAGCACCTAAACAATGCCCTAAACGAAAACTTTTACAGACAACCTTTGGATGGAATACTATGATACTATGGGGAAAGAGAGAAAAATAATGTAGGTAGCCTACTGTGCCTTATTTACATAGATTATATAATAAATATGTATATTAAGTGTCTCAGACTGGTTTAAATAAACATACATATACATATAATTAATAAACAGCATACAAGAGCAAATAAAATATAATGATATATTATGTTTAAAGAGTGAGGAAGTGCTTTTTCATCAAAGTTTTATGAGTGGACAGAGTTTGAGCATATCTTAAGGACACAGGCAAGTCATTCCATAGGCAAGCTGCTTGTACAATAAAGGATACATCATAGAAACTAGTGGGATGTATTGAATCTCTAATATCAAGTTTTCATTTCATAGGCAAGCTGCTTGTACAATAAAGGATACATCATAGAAACTAGTGGGATGCATTGGAATCTCTAATATCAAGTTTTCTGTTGACCTCAGATATCTATTATGTGTATCATGACATAATATTATACAGTGTCCTACAATTTCTTACTTAATTCTGAACACATTTAATTTCCTCAATATTATTTTTCCAGTGAGCGGAGAATGGCACAAATGGCATGCATATAACTTCATAATATTAGGTCTGGCTGATGAGCTGGTTGCAGCTGGAGCAAAACCCTCCTTTAAATTAAAACTATTGTGGATCTGGACTCGATACATTAAGAAATATCAAAATAAAGATGCATTAAGGTAAATTATTATTTATTTTTTACCTAAGTTTCAACTAAGGTGATTAAGTTTAAGCAATTGGTAAAAGGGGGTATAAATAAATATTTTTATTTCTTTAATCACATCTACATAAATAACAGAAAAATACAACTGATTACATTTTTACAGATTCACACAAAAATCTGAAGAAAGAAATAATGATAACATAACATTACCAAGTTTTATGTTTGAAGAAAATAGTAGCAGTAACCCTGTACCACATGCAGAAGAAAATAAACAAGAAAATGAAACAACAACAAAGAAAAGGAACAAAAATGTTATAATGGATGGCTCCCGAAGAGATGTCAAGTTCTTGTCAAAAGGTGTTATTATAGCCATGTTGTATTTAGCACTAAATCTAGATGAAAGTGATATACAACTTTACCACTTGTATAGATATATTAAAGAGCAGCGTGTGAATTTTTCCAATATACAACGATTCCTTCCTGAAGATATAAATGTTAAAAGCATAAAAGATGATTGGTTAAGGTTTATTCACAGTAAAGTATGTACTATGCATTGGATTCGGGCTCTCGCAATGTCTCTGTTACGAAAACTCGACTTGGGAACTCCAAAAGTTCCCGATATGAAAAAAGTTATTAATGATTTCCTGATAGAACTCTGCCTCCCAAATGATATGAAGCCATTGATATACTCCTTGATGTTTTTTCATCGTTGCAACTTTCTTGATATAAGTAGCAAATCTACAGGACACTTAATTCAAACTCCTGACTATGAAGGTGTGGCCATGTCCTATGTTCTTCTAGCTCTGAAGATGTGCTTTGGACTAGATGGCCATTATGAAGAAAAACTGTCAGATGCCGTTGAAAAGATAAATGAAGAGCGGAATCTATCCAAATCATATAGAATTGGAAAATACTCAGAATCAAGTTCAAGGCTATTTTCTTTTAGGGAATGGTGCAGCTATGTGCAATTTAGAAAGATAATGATTTGTAAATCTTCCCTACAAATGGCAGAGCTGTATTGTATGGAGATTGATGACTATGTTTACCTAGAACATATGGCCGACAGGCCTCAGAACAACAAAGACTTACAGGATGAAACAGCAATTAATTTAATTAGTAAAATACCTGAAGATGATGAAGCAAGAGTTATACCCAAACATAAGTTTTTCCCAACACTGAGACCCATGTATGATTACACAGACATTATTATAGAACATAATCAAGACCATGAAATAAAAGCTCTTTTAAGTGAAGATTTTACACAATATTCACTAAACTATGCTTGTGAATATTTTGAACTGATAGACACAAATTCAGATAACATAATTAAAGGTGTCAGTCAAGATAGAAAAACCATCAGCAAAGTTATTCTAGGCACAATTGTGACGAAAAAGAGTAAATCTGGAATGGTATATGTTAAAAATTGTGAAAATCGAAATTGGATGATAACAAACCCACCGAGAAAGGAACATGTTACATGTGAAGATGTACACATTGTCAGAAATGATAAGGAAAATGATCATGGTTATGATTCAGATCAACCAGTGAGTCAAAAAGAAGTTCCTAGTGAAACCGAAAATGTAAATGGAACTGATCAGGAAATGAATCAGGATAAAAGAGTTAATAATTCAGAAAATGTAGCAAATGAAAAGGAAGTTTTTAAAGTAACTACAAGTATAGAGGACACTGATCAGAATATTGAAGAAAATAACACAGTAAATGATTTAGAATATTCAGTGAACGGAAAAGTTCCTACAAAAACTGGAAGTGAAGAATATAACAAATTAGTTAATCCAGTGAATGAAAAGGAAGTTCCTAATAGGTATGCAAATATGGATGATAATGATCAGAGAATGACAGATGGTGGCAGTAGAGTTTATGACTCAGAATATCTATCAAACGAGGTTGAACTTCCTGAAGCATCTAATAGGACATATATTGATGTTGAGAGCATGACAAATGATACCAGAGGAGCATATGAATTAGAAAATCAAGGAAACGAGAAAGAACATTTTCAAATAACTAAAAATATAGATGACAGTGCCCAGATCAAACATACAGAAAATGAAAAAGAAGTTTCTCACAAAACTGAAAATGTAGTTTACCTTGATCGTATGACAAAAGATAGCAGAGGAGTTAATGATTTAGCAAATCGAACTAATGAGAAAGAAGTTCCAAAATTAACTGGAAATGATGACTCTGATCAGAATATGAATGAAGAAAACACATCAGCTAATACAGAAATTGAAATAGCAGTTTCTAGATTAACTGAAAATGTGGATGGCTCTGATCAAAATATGAGAGAAGATAGCAGAGGAGGTTATGACTCAGGAAATCCATCAAACAAGAAAGAAGTATCCGATGTTACTAAAAATATTATAGGAATAACTGACCAAGCTCTCAGAGAAGACAAAAGAGAATTAATTATAACAGAAGAAGATAATGACAAGAATATCTTCGATGACTCGTTTGAAGAACTTGACGTAAAGGATGAAGTAGAACGAAATAATGAAGAAGATTTTCATGCAATACAGTGCACCAATGCCCTCTACGATGATCGCGCCAGTATAAGTGACTTTTCAGATAACGACAGTGTATTCGCAACTTTTAATCCAGATACCTTTGACAGAGAGCAAACGATCAAAGAATTAATCTTAGGTGCTTGTAAAAAATATAAGTGCCCAATTCCCCCTGAGTATAAACCACCTAAAGAAATCCAGCCTAGAAAAAGGAAAGCCGACACGTTGGGCAATGAAGATACAACGAGAGAACCCCGAAAAAGAGTGAAAGTAAATCGTTTCGAAATCAGAAAGAAAGTAGATGAACTAATTAGTGGTTACTACGATCTTAAGCAATCTGATTTTATTAATCAAATGCAAGAGGCTGTGAGTTTAGCTATTCGAAACAATCAGCTTGATAGTGTTTTGCACGCAAGTAATGTTACTCAAAATGAAACAGCTAGGTTAGCAAATGCGGAAACGGCCGGTAGTGCATTATCTATAAGAAGTTCCATTATAAGTGGCGATATAGGAAATCCATCAAATGTTAGTATACAGAATCTATCAAATGCTAATCCACAGATAAGTTTACTAGAACAAAGTGCAAAGGAACAAACAGAAGATATAGAAGAAATAGACGAACAATGGGAATCAAGAGTATTTGAAGGAGAAGAAGAAATGAAATTAGACGATTTACTACCGAAAGGCGATCCCAAGTTTGACGAAGACAAATACGATGTAAATCAATTATACATCAAAATAAAACCCGCAGGAAAAGAGACGTCAAGCCTTTTTGATTTACAGGACAACCCTAAAATAGAACAAATACTAAATCAAAAGATAGAACAATTTAAAAATAGTAGAGAATTTGAAAATAAAGAATTTGTAAAAGCAGGACCAGTGAAACCTTTAATTAAAACTACATATGAAACTGATTCGGAGGATGAAATACCAATAAGCGTTCTGCAAGAAGAAAAAAAGTTTATAGAAAAAAATATTTTATGGGAAGACAATTTCGAACCTCTAATAAATAAAGAAAATGTATCAGAATTTAAGTATTGGTTCAGACATTATGACGAGGATTTTATGACACGATCCATGGATTTGCACAAAAAGTTTGACGAAGAGCTGAAAGAGAACACTCCAAGCAGTTTTTACTTTGTCATAAGAGAATGTGCCGCCATTTTGAATTGCTCTACTTTCACTCTTTACAAACACTTACAGAATTTAGAAAAGTATATTGGTGCGATGGCTAAGCACCCAGATTGAGTAATTAATCTATATAGGTACGATATACGGTATTTTTTATACAACATTATTTTTTGAAATAAGTGCGAAACCCGAAATAAGTGTCCAGTATTTTTAAGTACCTAAAGAATCTATGTTACCGCAGTGTCTCAAGACTAAAGTCTTTGACCAGTGTGTGTTGCCAGTGATGACTTACGGAACTGAAACGTGGTCGCTCACAATGGGCCTCATACGAAGGCTCAGAATCACACAAAGGGCAATGGAAAGAGCTATGCTCGGAGTTTCTCTGCGTGAACGAATCAGAAATGTGGAGATCCGCAGAAGAACCAAAGTCACCGACATAGCTCTGCAAGTCGCTAAACTTAAGTGGCAGTGGGCAGGGCACATTGCTCGAAGAACTGACGGCCGATGGGACAGTAAGGTTCTGGAGTGACGGCCACGTACTGGAAGACGCAGCGTTGGGAGGCCCCCAACAAGGTGGACCAATGACCTGTTGAAGGTCGCGGGAAGCCGATGGATGCGGGCAGCACAAGACCGGTCAGCGTGGAAAGCCTTGGGGGAGGCCTTTGTCCAGCAGTGGATATCTATAGACTGAAGAAGAAAGAATCTATCTACAAAATTTCAAAAAGATATAATGAAAAACCACAAACTTATGAGCAGAATAAGAATATATATGAATATAGCAGAATGAGAAGTAGAATAGCAATTCTACTTGGTTGTCCCAACAAAAATATGGTCAAAGCTCCACTCGAGCGAGCGAGGTGATTGACCTCTGGCGTCAGCTGTGCCGCGCGCGCATGTACTAAGATCTATCGTAACCGCTCGGAAACCACTCTGCAACAATTTCTAAATGTACATATTTGGGAAAAAATGTAACATGGTCCAAAAATGATTGGAATCGATTCACTTGCTTATTCTGAACAAACTATATTCAGGTTTCGCAAAAACAAAAAAATAACGTTCTGTACCAAATAACACCCACATGCATTATCATTAAGTTATTTTTTTTTTTTTACACAATAATTCGTCAAAGTCACAAACTGACAGAATTAGACCAGTGATTTTTAGTTGATAAGAACAACCTGTGATCTCTAGTAATAAGTATTTTATTAATGATGCGGTGTAGTCCACCGTACGCCCTTATCCAATACTAGGCTGTTGATAACGCCTTTATTCCGTAGTAGTAAAGGCGGTTTTCTTAGTTATTCTTACTAATGTTACTATGTACTTGTGCTTGAACTGCAAGCCCACTATTTTAATGAACTGTTAAGCCCACTTACACGACTCTTCTCCAACCCGGAAAAAAGAATATTATTTAAATATGAGCTTTAAATATTGCTCTCTATATATACTTTACATAAGTAGACAGCTCGCTGCCAGTGACCTTACCGCCGTCAGACAGCTCTGTAGTTAACGCCTCGCTAACCGCACGTTGTAGACGAGCGGTCGGTGCGGTGTCCGCGAGCTCAAGGCTAGCAGCCGCCGCGCCGTCGCTGCTCAGTCGGCGCTCAGTCGGTTGCTATTTTCATTTTATGCATCCAAAATTTATATCTTTTGTTTCTTGCGCTTCTCTTTCCATCCTCAAGTGCAATAGCAATAATTGCTAGTTCACGCATTGTGAGTCGGGAGCTGTGTCTATCGCAAAAAGCGAGAGCGGTCGGCGGGTGGATAGCTGGCTGTCTGCTAGCTGTCGCCGCGTGGACTGCTGGGTGCTACTAGCTGTCGCCGCGTGGACTGCGAGCAGACGGCCAGCTATCCACCCGCCGACCGCTCTCGCTTTTTTAGGGCGGTGTTGGAGTAGAGTCATTTGAGTGTGCTACCTTTAATGTTACTACCTATTCCTTTTATGCGTAGTGTGAAATCATAATTTATACTTACATTTAAAAAAGTTTTGAGTAAACTTGTTACATAAATTAATATAACTTGTTACTTGCTCTGTTTTAAACCAATGAGATGTTATTTAAATAAATTAATTGCACAATAACGGTTTTTATTTTATTAATCTACGATTCTAGAAGAATGGCTCTCTACAGGCTGACTGCTTAAGTAAAAAGTTGCCATTCGGCGGCCTCATCACCGGGCTGTAGACAGTCCGGAACCCATGCCATCAAGCGGCTTTTGCGCTCAAACAAGAAAGCCCTGCGAGTGGTTACGGGGATTATCACAGATCTCGGCTCGATAAGCAAACACCTATGCAGGGCTTGCACGGAAGCTGATGAGATCGTTGCGCCTGTGCTCTTCAATCACTCAGATTAGGTCTGAAACCCTCGGGACACCCAGATCTTAAAATGTTCTCAACAAACCAGGAAACTTAATAAACGTTTGCGTTGGTAAGCTGGTTGGAGTGACCACCGCTGGCTGCCATGGCCCACGCACAATGGTCCACTAGGAGGACTAGGTGCAGAAACCAAACCCTTGACATAGAAGATGTTAGTTGTCTCAAATCGATGAATCACTGAGCTCTCATAAAGTTATAATATATTACGCCTCCCGCACGGTACCGCTACCTTTTTTTATTCGGAGTGGAAAATCTACCCGGTGTCCAATCTCACACTTTTGCCGGGAGTCGCGGGAACAAACAATATTTCCGTAAACTTCGACTGATGCAGGTCCGCTACTGTGGTGTGGGCCTCCTCGGGTCAGAAAGTGCGAAAAGGACAGTTGCAGGTCAGGCTGATTTTACCTACAAAAACCCTGATCAAAAACGTTTCTCGCGCCGCCATCTTTGGTCGTGATGGAAGGGGGGCGACAGGCTGTGGCTACCTATTTAGGGGGGCTGGATGGGAGCGTTATCCGCCCTCTGCCACCGCCCGGTATGCCTTCTGCGGGTCAAGTGAATGGACGAGATCTAGACTTTTTTTTTAAATATTGTAAACTAGTACCTACTTGACCTCAATCCCGCCTAACGCAAGCAGTGATGCAGTCATTGACAGTAAAGCGTGCTAGATTATTAAGAGCCTTATTAAGGGCCATTCGGGCCTTGTGAAGACACTTAAAATGTAATCAGACGGAAAGACTGGCAAATTGTCCACGTCCTTTGATGTACACGGTATAAAAGACGAGACGAAACATTTGGTCCGGATCGTAGTGGTGTTAACAACGTAAGGGTGGAAATACGACGGGTCGTCCGATAGTGGAACGGAAATGGGGGAATTAAATCATGCAATTTCGTCGCAGATTCACCAAAATGCATCCTATAGAACACTGAAAGGCTGGCTACTCTACGCCTGTGCTCTAGGCTTTGGAGATCGTTTTGACTTAAGTCTGGGTCGCCAATTAGCCTCTTTGTACGCCTCTTCACCGAAACCAAAGTTGCCAGGCATTGGCAAGTGGCATCTTGCAGCACCACACCATATGTGGCTGCAGTACTCTGCACACGAACGGACCTGCGCTTTGTATAGAACAATACATTAGAAGCTGTCCTGGTTTGAAGTACCGCCGGACCTTTGCAATAACTCATTTCCTGGCAGCGACCTTGGCTTTGGACTCAATGAACCGCCCAAAGTTTCGTTTCCTCCTTCTGCGAAACTGTCATCTCGCAGATGAATCATAAAGGGATGGGACAAAACCCGCCACACTTTTCCCACCCACTGCAACTCCTGAAAGCCAGAATCAGCAGTGGAGACCGCCAGAAAAACGCCGAGTAATGAAGCTCGACGAGTCCCGGAGAAACGATTCAACTGTCTTGGGTCCCGTAACGAAATTATTCAGAAAAGAATAGCGGAGGAGTAAGAAAAAAGAAAGTTTTTCCACTTCCCTCCACAACAAGCAGGAGACAAAGTAGGTGGGATAATTCCATCAAGGGACTTCATCTATTCTTTCCATCCGTTAGCGATCGGCTGGCTAAGACATGGCTGGAGGTTGATCACTGCGTTGCCCAATTTCTCACAGGTCATGGCAACTTTAAAAGTAAACTGTATTCTTTTAAACTTGTTCCTTCGCCTTTGTGTCAATGTTCTACATCGAACTGTGAATTTGAACAGTCCGCACATCACATCTTGTGGGAGTGTATTCTTTGGCAGAATGAACGCAATATTATATTGGATAGTGTACAAGTTAGATCCAGAGTCGTTTATTATACGGACCTTGTAGAAACTAGAACTAATTTCCGTGCGTTGAGGCGCTTTTGCCATACCTATTATTGGAATCAATAGGCTATTTGACAGTATTCAATTATTTGTGATTTTTTGCTTTAATTGCATAAAATGAGGGTTCTTTATATCATTTACAAGAGTTTTAATAAAAAATAATAACAATTAATATATCCAAAACACAAAAATATGTTTGGCTTTTTGTTTCTCGCGCCACACATTGTGAAACGATCCGGATTGGCTAATGCCGCGATGACGTCATACGCGCAGCATCGCTTGTTTTCGGCAAACTTATAAACTGTTTTTCGGGGGTTTGTACACCACTTGTAAACCATTTTATTAGATAACAACAGCAAATAATAACTAAAAACAAACACCACTGAGAACCGAAAACCGCTTGTGACGTCACTTACCAGGCGCAACGCCATATTGCTGATTATATCGTTTTCGCGGCTTATTTGAATTTTTATTTGCATATTTCTTACGAAATACGTATTTAAAATTAAAAAAAATACTATGGGTGAACTTCTTAACCGCAACCAAGTAATTCAAGATAAAAATTATAAATCTGTCAAATAGCCTATTGTAACAGCACATACCTACTTAGGACCCATTAACTTAATCAAATTTTATTCCGTGGTGCTAGGCAATCTGGGCTTCTCCCAGTTGCAATAATGTCCGTTTGTGCCGATTGGCCTAGTTCATAAAGGGATGGTTGAAATTTATTCTATCAATCACCGTATGCCGCTTGTGTGTCTTCTCGGCAGTCGACGCAGTGGTGACACCGGCGGTGGCCGCCCGGCTCCCTATTATACTATACTTCTCGAAGCAGTCAGACCTCGAGAGCACTTGTGTCTCCCGATACGTCAGGGTATCTGCCAGTACTGCAACGCCTTGGTTAAGCGGTTGACGGTTTGCCTGTACCTATCTGTAGCATTGTAGCTCCTAAACGTATGAACTGTTTCTTTACTGCAGTGTTTTTCAACCATATGAAAATAGTTTTTGTGCATAATCTATTAAATACTGGCTGGTTACAAAATAAAACTTATTCTGTTCCTAAAACAAACTAAAATTAATTTCAAATAACAATTTGACATTGCCAAATCAAAGTGAGAAATACAAGTGAATCGTTTGCGAATTCTTGCAAAATGATAAGAAATAAGTGTGTTGCGTTGTTACGCTCACCTGCATTGCCCTCTAATGTGTTGAAGCGAGATTTCGCTCAAGTGGGCCATGTAATTTGTACCCCGCCAAGAGTGAAGGTTTCTCTTGCCGTAAGTTCAAACTCAGTCATATATTTTATACCTTTGCTGTATGTGCTGCAGTAGGTAGACACCAATTTCTGTGTAACGGTGTAGGTACCTATAGGACATGTGGCGTCACAATGGAGCAATTGTGAACGCCCTCTCTTTCCACAGATAGGTCTACTGTCAGTTTCATAACATCCAGGTTAACATTTTGACACTGATTCCTTGGGCAAATCATTTGCAAAGCTCGATCGGGTCCTAGGATGCTCTCCATCTTCTTCTTAGCATGCCGATGTTAGTCTGAATGGACTCTGTTGAGAATTCGGCTACGTGTTTGTACAAATCACTAGTTCCTATAACGTGCTTATGTGACACCTACGATAAAACATTGTTTCTTCGTTTGTAAAACAGCTCCACATCACTGCGTCAGTGAGTAGGCAATTACTCTACACATGTGACTAAAACACAACTGGGACATCGCTTGCAGCATCTGAAGCTGCTGGACGAAGCGACTCTGTTGTCGTCCTAAAGCTGTGATACCTACTTGTGTGTGAATTTATTGTGGTTAGCCCCGAATATTTCTGTTGTTCTGTTGTGTAATGTTACTGTAATAATTTTGACATGATGTTTTCTATATCATTTTTCAGGAGAAGTGTTTACATATTTTATTTATGCACATTGTATGGTTGGGCCCAGTTGCGTATTTCCATACTCAAATAAAATGTTGGCGGCGAAACTATTTGGGTTGACTACTTTTGTATGATTGATAGTTAGAATGAGAATAATAAAGTGGATTTTTTAATATTACATATATCGTATAATTTTATTGTAGTTTGTCGAGAAAATTGATAATCTAACCTTATTTTTTTGACGCTTTGGATATGCCTTTACGCACCATACCCATCGCTAGCTAGGCGACGGGCGTGTGTGGGACTCGCCCAGCCGAAACCGGGAATACCCACTAAAATAACAGGGGCACATCGACATCGCCTTAGTGGCGGGGTCATGGCAAAAAGCAGAGCCTGCGCTACCAATCCCCCGCCGGCGATTACCGCCTAAAAGGCGGGCCCACAGTGGTCCCCCCATACGGAGGGGCCGGTCAGGGTACGTCTTCTTGTACGAGAAGACGCAGCAGCCAAGGGTTTTATAGCGAAGTGTCCTTCCTCCTGGCCCCACTCGTTTGCACGAATGCAAATGGGCCCCCAGCTCCTCTTAATGAGGAGCCCTGGTTGTCCGACGATGACCCGGAGTTCGGGTCACGTCAGCCACCTGGAGTGGTGGCTAACGCGCCGCACGTGTGACTGCAGAAGCGATCCCCGCGTCTGGCTTTGGTCCGCGCCGGTAAACCGGTAACCCCCATATCTGGGGGTTACCGTTCCCTTACCCCCGTTCCCCTATCCGCCACCTGGGGACGCGTTCGATGGCAGGCCAGAAACTACACACGGAAACCTAACCTAACGAATTCAGAAGACAACAAAAAAACCGCTGTCATTCTTGATGGACGATAGGTTTCCGATACTGTGCTTAGTGCTGCACCAAGCACAGCACCCAAAACTGTCGTTGTATTGGTGCTTGCTTCATAAGAGCTGCTTGCTGCCATATTATGTAGTACCTATATTTTCCATAAGATTTGGTGAAGCCGTGCTGAAGCAGATGGATAAGGTCCGCTACTTGGGGAGCATTATTACATCTAAGTGTGACCTTGATGACGAATCAAAATCAAAAAGACGTTTATTAAAATTAGGCTGAGGATCAGCATTTTTTGAACGTCAACATTACATAAGACAGTCCCAGAAATAATAAAAAGTAAAAAAACTAAAACCCAACTACGACAAAAAACGACGCTGAAAAAGTATTTTTATACTTTTTCAGCGTCGTTTTTACACACGCGCGTAGTCACACGTTCTCAAGGTGCTACGGTAGGTAGGTATATATGTAACGTGTGACTACGTCTTTCCAAACATGAAAATTTATCTCTACTTGGTGAATATTGCATACTTCAGAATAGTATTATATGACATTATTGTCAATTTACAACGAAACGAAGGCATCTTGGTAGAGTCTACTTTGTCCATTTACTTGCAACTACATTAGCAACTTTGCTCCGTTCAGTATTCCGAAAATTTTGTTTTATAAAGTATAATTCAGCGTCGTTTTTTGTCGTAGTTGGGTTTTAGTTTTTTTACTTTTTATTATTTGTACTATTTTGGTGTTAAAGTGTATTTGTGGCGCATAATATTAACACAGTCTAAAAATCATACAGTCGTCCGACGAAGACGTCTAGACAGAGCAATCGTGCGGGGTGTGAGGGACGAGACGCGGGTAAGCGGCACCCGAGCCATAGAATAAAGAGAGGGAAGTACGTTATCTTCATACAAACGGACCGCGCGCAGCTTGTATAAGCCCCGCACGATGATATTGCGATGGAACCTTGTCACAATAACAGCTTTGTGACGTCATCTGTCACACAAAAGGACAGCTAGCAAAAGAATGTTAAATGCAAAATTAATAAGCTGGGGTTAAGGGTTTTTTTTGTATTTTATAATTTTATTCTATATACACTCTTTATACCTACTCACCCATATTCTGACAAACAAACTTTCATTATTAAAATTTTCAAGGAAATAATTCTTTTAGACGTAAGAAAAATATACTTATTCGTATATCTTTCTTACATGTATACTAATTTTTTCTAATTACATTTCTGTTAATTTGCGAGCGGGAATTGAATCAGAGTCCACAGTGTGTAGCAGTCATGTTTTAATTACTACTTACATCTATCAGCTTATAAATAAAACCAGGATAGTATGTTTATATATAATTCAAAACAATCTTAACCTACTCATAAAGTCTTCCGAATCAGAACTGCTTTCTGTGTCTGTCGTTTCCGATTCACTGTCGTCTGCCGTATTTATGACAAATAACTCGTCAGTTATTCGATCTTTATTCCAATATTCCTCTTCAAGCCGTTTAACATGATTGACTTCCTTTCGCCAGTCATCTGGAGTTACTGACGCCAACGCCTCCAACGTCAGAGCTTCAATGCGAATTTCCAACTGCTCCACATTCTTTTCTGACACCCTCATCTTTACCAGGTTACAGATGTACTCAATGGGGTTGAGGTCGCAGTTGTAGGGACCTAACGGTAATAGGGAATCTAACGACCTCATGGCCATTGCCAGCTAATAAATTTACAATTTTATAATTTTTCGGCGGTGTGTGCCGTTCAATTAATAAATACAGTTCAGGTTTTGTACTGTCGTTGGGAAAGTCGATGTTGTGAGCTTGTAGCCACTCAACCATCAACTGTTTTTTATTGTTCATACTTGGTGGCCTATTCTCTTCCCTACTGTGATAAGGGGCGTTGTCCATCACAATTATGGAGTTGCGTGGTATATTGGGTACTAATTTTTCTGTAAGCCACTTGGTGAAATTCATTTAATCATAGTAATCCCCCGTTTTGGTGTCTGCTTTAAACATTAAAAGGGCTTTGTCAACAAAACCGCTTTAACTTCCCGCGTGAACTATTATCCATCGACGGCCAGGGTTGTCGTTCCGTCTCACTCCGACATCGGTTGCTGTTTGCCAACATTTTTTTACCGTGTAGTGTGCGTGTATCCACGGTTCGTCGAGATAAATAAAGGGTCTATCGTTATTACCAAGCGAGTCGTTTTCTTTCATACGTCGTAAATATTTAGCCCTCCACGCTTGAATTTGGGGTCTTTCAATTAGAGCCAGTCTTTTTTGGTATCATCGTTTAAATTGGTAGTCTAAAACACATTTAATTATTTTTCTTAATGTTGTTTCACTACCAGTATAATTAAGTCTACTTTTGAAGCCGCCAATATTTTGCGCATTGTGGGTACTTCTCTCCTCACCGTATACATTGAATGTATAACATTTCTTAAAGCTGTTAAGGACACCCGTCGAAATATTCCTTCTTTTGTCTTTTTCCTTTAGAGGGAGTTCTCATTTTGCTGCCACTGGCTGTTTCTGACTCACGCTCTCGTCGCAATTTCGTCACAGTATTTTTTGCAACGCCTGTGGCACATGCCACACGCTCCGTGACTTTGGTAGAATTTTGCAAAATATTTTTGACAACTATTAGCAGTTGCTTCGGTATTAAAATATCCTCAGTAGTGTCCGAAGCACTTTTTTTTTAGCACGGTTTATACTTTCAAGAACTAACTTACAGTCATCTTCCTCTTTAACAAAATAATTGTCCACTTTAATTATAATTTCACGAGCAAATAATTTAATTTAATTTCTTACTCATTTTAACGAGTAACAGTTAACAAAACTAAACAACAAAACTCAAGAAAAACAATAAAACAGGATAACAAAAACAAAAAGCTAACAAAAATATTCGATGTACATAAGTGGGTAAGCGCGGACTGAATTTGCGAACGGTACCGACGGCGCGAGTTCGACTACGTCACCAAGATGGCCGCCAATCGCAATATCATCGTGCGGGGCTAGTATGTGTGCGCCATAGTATCTATGCGTCGCCGCACGCACACCTAAACACAATATTAGAGTGCCTATGACTGCGCTAGTCGCGGCTAGCACGGAACGAGGTTCGCGCGTCACGGCTTTTCGGCACATTAGCTTTTAAAAAATGATCACATAAACTGCAAAGTTGGTATGTCTATTTATGAACAAATAAAAGACATATTTTTCAAATTATATTTCTAAAAGTTATTTACAAGGATACGGATATATTACACATTAAAGTTTAATAACAACGCGTTTCGTAATAGTCGAAACCGAAGAAAGTAGGTATTTTTCTGTAGCTAATTTGTAAGTTTGTATTAAATGTGTGATTCAATAGATGTTATGTTTGTATTATTTATATTTGTATTAATTAAAAATAAAAATAAATATGGTTCTTTATGTGTACAAAACTAAAAATAAAAATTACAAAAAAAAAAAACTGACTAGTATATGTAAACTAAATACTAAGCAAATAATTTAAACATAAGCTCTTAGTCTATAAATATTTGTTAGCGGTTTGGGCGACAACCGTAACCGACGAAGCGCGGACAGTCGTCAACCCTAAGACAGTAGGCAATTAAATCGCGGATTGGGTCGCAGATAACCTACTTCCCTCTCTTTATTCTATGCCCGAGCTGCGAACAAAACGATGTTCGTAGCTCGGTATCTATCATTAAGGACTAACACGTGTTCGTTTTTTTATTTGTTTCTTTTATAATTTGATAGGAGTGTCAATTTTGAGTATAATTGGGGTACTTGTCACGAAAAAGTCATCCTTTTTGACATCCAAAATGGCGGACGTAATTTTTTTTATAATTTGATATGAGTGTCAATTTTGAGTATAATTGGGGTGCTTGTTACGAAAAAGCCCCTTTTTGAAATCCAAGATGGCGGACGCCAATTTAAATATATGTTAATATGATATGGGTCTTAAGGGTGAGTGATGGGTGAGTGATATGGGTTGTATTCCGAGGTGGATTGGGGTGCTGCTTACGAATATGCCATCTAAATAACTTAAATCTGTCTCGAGTTGTTTCCGTAATAAAAATAGCAAATTAATTAAATATAATACAGCTATCGATGTTGATCTGCAATAATTTCATAAATATTGTTTACTTGTGACCACCCTGGCCGATGCGTTACTGTCTAGACGATGTCGGCATTTTACACGAGATCAAAGGCGTCGACCTACTGTATGTATTTTGTACTGTGATATTAACAAAAGTTAAAATGACGAACTAAAAACTAGGTAGTTAACATACGACATCTCTTTCGACTTATGTATCGGCGCATAGTAAGTAATATGTAGAGATATCCTATTTTACTATTTCGTAGCACGCGGATCGTAGCGCGTATAGCAATGGTTTCCCCGTTTGAAGCTGCCAGTATTTCGTAGTAGCGACGCACATTTGCGTCGATGGCAGCGAATGGGTCATGAATTAGTGGATGAGGTCGTTAGTAAGTATAAATAAATTGGATGTTTCATATATTGAGAGGACCTGGGAAGATTTCTTAATCTATGTAATTCTGGTAAAGATCGACTGTCATGTGGATTTTTAAGTAATTTATTATGATCCAAGGCAGTTTTAAACAATCACTCTATGGTTTTGACTCTACTGAGAGCGACATAGGCCTGTCCTTTAGCAAACAATGACTTTCCTAGATCGATAACTGCTTTATCTAGAGTACAACCTTGTAATTTATGTACAGTACAACCCCAAGAAAGAATCAGCGGGGGCATTTTACGCTGAATTTTTCCAGACCCCCTCAAGCCGTCAAATTCAGTGAGGCAAGGCTCGATTCTGATAAGTCCATTAATATCTGCTTTTATGGATGCGTCGTCAAATTGTATGAGAACAGCGCTAGGCTGTTCTTCCTGTTTCAACTGATCGCGCAGAAGAGCAGGCCATTCGAAGGTCTTCACCACTCCCATCGCTCCGTTTAGCAAATCCTGGTTTACATTCAAATTTCTACGAAGCATTACTCGGGATTATGTACAAGCATAAAGTACTCGTGAAGCTCTTTCAAGTGATACCAAATACGGTATATTTATTTTAATTTTATATTATCATAGAACTTTTTGTCCGCTAGAGGGCGCAATACTAAATTTGGTGACAAGCTTTATAGCTCACTAGCAGCCGCCAGCGACTTCGTTCGCGTGGAATTAATTATGCTCCGCTCCTATTGGTCGCAGCGTGATGTTATATAGCCTAAAGCCTTCCTGGATTAATGGGCTATCCAACGCAACTAGAATTTTTCAAATCGGACCAGTAGTTCCTGAGATTAGCGCGCACAAACAAACAAAATCTTCAGCTTTATATATTAGTATAGATAACCAACAGAATATCAAGGCCCTTCTAATGGTACTGCAGTGGTCTTATTCTGATAAGTAGTAAAGAAGCTATGAACGAAAAGATGTGAATTATATGCAATCAGCCCATGAATACAGCTAAAGTCACAAGCAAATGCTAGTAATATATATATATATTCAAAATGTACAAGTAAAGCGCTTTCAAATGATACCAAATACGGCATATTTATCTTAACTTTATTTTTTTACTCTGTATGTTTTGTCCGCTAGAGGGCGCCACATTAGATTTTGTGAAACTCCATATAGCCTATAACCAGCGGACAATTAAGACGCTTCTAATGATATATCATTTGTCGAATTCTGATAAGTAGTTTAGAAGTTACGAGGGAACAGATGAACATACATACATACATACATACATACATACATAGCCTGTCAAAATCATAACCCTCCTTTTGCTTTGCCGTAGTCGGGTAAAAAGGCCCCCCCATCGCCACTTCCCAGTGCTTTCGCTGGGAAGAAGAGGCGGAGCAAACTCCCCAGCAGCACAGCTGTCTTTTCATTTAAAACAGAAAAAATGCAGGTACAGTAGACGAGATAAACAGCGGAGTTGGTGCTGCAGCTGCAGCTTTCGGCATATTGGGTTCCAAGGCCTTCTGCTCGCACGATTTACGGCTGGCCACCAGTTTTTGCCTAAATGACAGTTGTGCTGCCAAACCTTTTATATTCTTCCCAGACGTGGTGCGTATATCGTCGCCACATTCGTACTTTAGATCGCTTCCACCAAATGCTTAAATTCTTTTGGTCTGATCGGGTAGAAAATACTGAAGCTCTGCGACGTGCCATTTTATTTGTAAAATGAGTTTAAAATAGGTGTCTTAATATAGATAACTAGCTTTCCGCCCGCGGCTTCGCCCGCGTGGAGTTCGGTTATATCGCGCTTTTTAGTTTTCCCTCGGGAATATCCAATTTTTCCGGAATAAAACGTAGCCTATGTCCTTATCAAGGTCTAAAGATTGTCTGTGCCAAATTTTATCAAAATCGGTTGAGACGTTTAAGCGGGAAAGCGTAACAGACAGACAGAGTTACTTTCGCATTTATAATATTAGTAGGGATAAGTAGAAACGCATGTTTTACAATTTAATTATAAAACAAAGTTAGTACATTAAAACTATCTTAAATCTCTTTGATTGTAAAGAACATTGCTTGTGTACCTACAGATGACAGCACATCAAGCTACTATAATTTGCCAAATTTCTTTATTAAATTTTCAACTTTATAGCTAAAGTATTAAGGATCAAGATTGATCGGAATATTTGACAGCTTCGGGTAACTTGACCTGCTTTCGTCCGTACATACATCGAGGGGCACGGGAGTGCCCCCGTCAAGTCTAAGAAGCGAAGCGAACAAGTTTTATTCAAATATTAAGCATCCAAAATTTTCAAGTCTAAGGCATTAATTAGTTCCGAAGATAAGCGAAAATAAAGTTTCGTGTTTATGACACTCACTCACTCACTCATGATCATCAAAATAGAACTATTACTTCCCATAAACTCAGAGAGCTGAAAGGTATAGAGTTAGGGTTTAATGGTCATATAAAGGGAATACCTACTTTAAAAACTAGGATAATCGAACATCTAGAGTAGGTACCTGGTGACCCTGATTAGAAAACACAAGAACGCAACCAAACTATTAGAAATTGACGTACCGCTAAGTCAGGCCTAGGGCCCCTAGGCCGAGATGTAATTGCCAAAAAACAGCGATATAACACGCCTCCCCATGCCTGACTTGCTTTCCCCTAGCCCCGTTGAGTGTCTTATGCACACACGTTGGTGCATAAGACACTCAACGGGTGTACACAATACACTCAACAGGGTTTTGTTAGTGTAGGTATACTGCGTGGTTTATTCAAAAGTAAGAGATAAGTCCTCGTTTATACTTTGTTTAGTAATTGCGATAGTTCATACATGTTCTGCGAGATTTCCAAGGGGGGGCAGCTACCTCGCACTGCCCCATGAGTACGTCCATGCCCTCTTCTACTAATGGTACATAAAAAATAGGCTGTCGTTGCAAAAATCCAGCGTACTACGCAGACATGTCTTCTAATTTAATCTAGCTTATAGCGTAAAACTGTGTTAAATAAGAAAATTTAATAAAATAAATCAATATAGGTAGGACATAATACACTCATCCCCACATTTCTACAAAAAAAAGTGAAATCCTACCGTCTGTAAAAAACTAGCCAAGTCTCGATAGAGCTGCTTGTTTATCACTACAAAGTAATTAAATCTAGACAAAGTCGTGCCAAGTTTAAAGTTCCTTACTGCGATTTTTCAAAATTATAATTAATGTTGTGTGACTTGGCTGTTGAAGGGTACAAAATCAGGTCTTCTATGACACCATTGCACTAATCACTAAGTACTACATTAATCAGGCTCACCAGTGGACGTCTTTCGGCTGAAATTATGAATGATGATGAAAATAATCTTTGGGTCGAGTAAAGAACTTGCTTGAGTTGTTTTGGATATTTTTGTTTTATATAAGTATTATAAAACAGTGATTGGCCGCACTCCCCCCTGATGGTAAGCAGTGATGCGATCGTTGATGGTAAAGCGCGCCATTTTATTAAGAGCCTATTCACTCTAGCCTTGCAGACACTCAAATTGTAGTCCGACGGAAACACCGCCGCCGACAAGTTGTTCCAGTCCCTTGATGTACGCGGTATAAAGGAGAAGGCGAAACGCTTCGTTTTGATAATCGTTTGTTGTGATTAAAAGGCAATTTTATATCACTGCACCGTCATCATCATCATAATTTTCAAGCTTTTTTTATCGTCCCACTGCTGGGCACAGATCTCCTCACTTACAGAGAAGGATTGATTATGTGAGCGAGTATGTATATGGTATGGAGAGAAATCGCAAAAATGGCAAGAAATTTTAAATTTCGCGGGCTACCATTTCCCATTTACCGAAAGAAATAAGCAGTAACATAACATAGTAAAATAAATATACTAAGTCGTTGGGAAGATATTAAACGGCGGTACAGAAAACAATAAAAATAGATTTTTGTAATATGTAAATCGATTATAAATAATTATTTCAAAAGATTGTTTTTTCAAAAATGTCAAATGTTAATATTGATATCAATCCATAGACTTCTAGTATATAGACGTGAAATACCATTGAGATAGAAATATAGGGAGATGCTGTTGTCAAACTATACAATTTTTCATTATACATATATATGTAATTTAGGGTACAAAACCGTAATACATTATTTTGTCTCTTTTTTCAACAGTACATTTGCATTTGGCAAAAGAGACAAATATATTTTTGTTACTGCGGAATTATGGTAACACTATTAAAATGAACTGACAGTTGTTGGCAGCGTGCCAACGCCGGCCATCTTAGGTTACAATTTCGTGGTAGTTGTGCTGTCAACGGGATACGTAACTTAACGAAAATTAATTTTTTTGATAATATACAAGACATTTTAAAGTGGATTTGTAGTGTACCGTGTGACAAAACTATTACTTAATATGCCTGCGTGCTGTATTGTTATGTGTGGTGCCAGAAACAACAGAAATCAAGCTCAATTGACGTTTCATAGGTTAGTTACCTCTTTTCTAGCTAAATCACCATTTATCATTCTAATTTTCAAACTAAAATGAACCATGATTACTTATTAGTCGTTAAATTACTAAATACACACTTATTTACAATATATAAGCACGTTTCTCTTTATTGTAAATGTTTATTTGTTTACGTAATTTGCTGACATATGTTAGGGTTGTCCAAAAATTTTTTTTTAACCGACTTCATAAAAAGGAGGTTTTCATTTCGAACTGTTATGTATGTAATATTTTCAAAAATGCCTTGTGTTCGGATATGTTAGTCTATATCAGCGTTTGAACAAATGTGCCGAATTGTATAAGTGTAGTATGTAAATATGTATGTATGTTTTTATGTTTGTGTCCGCATATCTCTGGAACTATTAGTCCGATTTCGGTATTCTTTTTTATATATTAGACATTGTTCAACTTAGTGAATACTGCAAGTTTCATCAAAATCGGTTCAGTAGTTTTTGAGATAGGGAATTTTAACTATTTCGCTTAAAATGAAGAAAATAATTATTTTAAATAAAAATAAAACAGCTTTCAAAGTCGGTGCCAATATGTTAGATGCGCAGGGTGTAGCGGGGACCAACATAAGTACTTGGTTTAGCACGGATTTCAATTATCTATTATTGGGTGTGTTTTGAAGGCGGTTTTATTTTTATTTAAAATATTTTTTTTAATTTGTCACTTTAAAGGAAGAAATATGATATTTTAAATAAAAATAATTTAATTATCTATCTACTCAATTATTTTGATAGTAGATATTGATTTTATCTTTTGTTTATAGATTCAAACAGAAGAAGAACATATAATACATGTTTACCACATGCAAGAACATTGTGCAAGCGGCATGTTACGTGGGTAACAAATGTCTTGCCATGGCGCCTCCGCCGGGCCGGAACAAGTGGGTTAGACCAAAGAAGTGCTGGCTTGACGTTGTAAGAGATGACATGCGTGCCAACAAGCTCTTACCACAGGATGCTAAAGATCGTGCGAAATGAAGGAGAATGTGCAGGAAAGCGGACCCCGGGCTCCAACGCGAAAGCCGCGGATGCAACCGGGATAAACGCTGAGATGATGATGATGATGACGACGGGATACAAATGACGTCATAGATCACCTTTTAAAGGCGGGCGAACCCGCTTATGGAAGCTAGTAGTTTAATAAACGAATATATTTAAAAAATATAAATGTATTTTATTATTATTGCACCTTTTGCACTTAATAATGTCTATACAATATAATTACACTTAGATACTCTCAAACAAGGATCATAATTGAGAGGAGGGAGGGAGAGGACCCTTTTATCTAGTAACCCAATCAAAATAGACATTTGACTTAGCCAAAATTCAAACTTTCTTTATTACAATAGATCGTGGAGTATAGCTACGGGGGAAACCACGTTATAAAAATGCGCCAAGTACACACATTTCCGCACCACTTATGAGTTAATCATAGGTGGTGCGGAAATGTGTGCATATTATGTAAAATATGAATTTTCTAATGCTGCTTCTCATCCCATGCAGACTGTAAAAACCGGTCGAGGGAATTGGCCAAGTTTAAGAATCATTTCATTAAGCGATGAGGTTAGCAACCCATCACTATTTTGATTCCATTTTCTATCTATGCCTATGCACCTACCAACGCGCTAAACGTGGCTTTTGTTCTTATAACCTCAAGCTCTGTCTACCCCGTAAGGGATAAAGACGTGACGTTATGAATAAATGAATAAGTACTTTATCTAAGAAGCCGACAGAAAACGAGAGAATTAAAATAATTATATAACAGACAGACTATATTAAAAATTATAATAATAAAAAATAATAATATATTAAAATCTTTGGAAACAAATACACAGTGACAGCCCTAGAAAGAGGCGGCCATATTATGTTCGTGCCATCGTTTGACATTTGTTTGGAACATAATATGGCCGCCTCTTTCTAGGGCTGTCACTGTTTATTTGTTTCCAAAGATTTTAATATATTATTATTTTTTATTATTATAATTTTTTATTTAATTTATTAATATAGTCTGTTATATAATTATTTTAATTCTCTCGTTTTCTGTCGGCTTCTTAGATAAAGTACTTATTCATTTATTCATAACGTCACGTCTTTATCCCTTACGGGGTAGAGCTTGAGGTTATAAGAACAAAAGCCACGTTTAGCGCGTTGGTAGGTGCATAGACATAGATAGAAAATGGAATCAAAATAGTGATGGGTTGCTAACCTCATCGCTTAATGAAATGATTCTTAAACTTGGCCAATTCCCTCGACCGGTTTTTACAGTCTGCATGGGATGAGAAGCAGCATTAGAAAATTCATATTTTACATAATATGCACACATTTCCGCACCACCTATGATTAACTCATAAGTGGTGCGGAAATGTGTGTACTTGGCGCATTTTTATAACGTGGTTTCCCCCGTAGGTATACTCCACGATCTACTGTAATAAAGAAAGTTTGAATTTTGGCTAAGTCAAATGTCTATTTTGACTGGGTTACTAAATAAAAGGGTCCTCTCCCTCCCTCCTCTCAATTGTGATCCTTGGTTGAAAGTATCTAAGTTTAATTATATTGTATAGACATTATTAAGTGAAAAAGGTGCAATAATAATAAAATACATTTTTAATTTTTTAAATATATTCGTTTATTAAATTACTAGCTTCCGCCTTAAACCGCCTTAAAAGGTGATCTATGACGTCATTTGTATCCCGTCGTATCGGTTACATATTACAATGTCAGAAAACATAATGCCTTTACTTAAAATGCACGAGTTCAAAATACCCAAAATCCAAATATCT
Source organism: Sesamia nonagrioides (assembly GCA_017933935.1). Classification (NCBI taxonomy): domain Eukaryota; kingdom Metazoa; phylum Arthropoda; class Insecta; order Lepidoptera; family Noctuidae; genus Sesamia; species Sesamia nonagrioides. Next base: position 447,073 of record JADWQK010001280.1, on the reverse strand, counting down.
TATATTTAAATGCCAAGCATGTATAGTACCAATGATTTATAATACAGGGTGGCGCAATAGAACGTGCATATTGCATCATCTTTTTTTGCGGGGTAGAAGGGGCGTGGGCGAGGTGAGACCGATATCGTTGGGTAGCGCGGTTCATGAAGTTTTAGTCACTATGAGTCACTTCGACGGGAAGCGCCGCGCATTTTGCGTGCGCGCATTTTACGAAAACTCTCGTTTGTACGTAGTTGTCAGGCGACTATTTTGTTCTGAGTATGGTGTACGGCAAATTAGGGAGGCTCCGAGTGCTAATTTACTTAAAATCTGGATAAAGCGGTTTGAAGAGACTGGATCGACGTTTAAACCACACGCAAAAGGTCGTCCACGCACATCTAGGACCGAAGACAATATTGAGAGTGTTAAGTAGTCGGTACGAGAAGATCCACAAATGTCTACTCGCAAGAGATCGTCTGTCCTAAACATATCGCGACGAAGTTTGCAACGAATTTTAAACTTGGATCTTAAATTGCATCCATACAAGCTGCAATTAACTCAAGAATTGAAAGACTCTTGACTTCATAGCACGGCTCACATTTGCTAATGAAATGCTCAATCGGTTTTCAAATTTTGAAAACATCCTTTGGTCTGATGAGGCCCATTTTCATATGAATGGGTTCGTAAACCGCCAAAATTGTCGTTATTGGAATAGTGAGAATCCCAGACTCAAACATCAAAAACCGTTATATAGCCCTGTGACAGTTTGGGCCGCAATCTCTGCCAAAGGAATAATTGGTCCTTATTTTTTTGAAAACGCACGGGGGCAAAACATCACTGTTAATACCGAACGCTATGTTGCGATGTTGGAAGGTTTTTTGGCCCCAGAACTTGTAAATTCAAGAATAAAGAACTCTAGGACTTGGTTCCAACAAGACGGAGCTACCAGTCACACATCAAATGACTCCATGGCGGTTGTGAAGCAGATGTTCCCTGGCAAACTGATTTCGAAAAGAGGTGATATCCCATGGCCTCCGCGCAGTCCAGACTTGACCCCTCCTGACTTTTTTTTGTGGGGATACCTCAAACACAAAGTCTACACCAATAATTTAATCCGAGAAACATCAGTCAGCTCAAGGAGAATATTCGTGGTGAAATGGCAGCAATCACACCACCACTACTTAAGAAAGTTTTCGGTAATTTCCGTTTGCGGTTAGAGGAGTGCCAACGTAGAGAGGGTCATCATTTAGATGATGTTATTTTTAAAAAATAAACTTCAGTTATCACTTAATAATTGCTTAGTTTTATTTTAACTATACCTTTTGTATTTATTTTTTAATAATTATTTTAAAAATGCACGTTCTATTGCGCCACCCTGTACCTTACGGTCGAATAACCATTCAAGCATAAAAGGCTGAACCTTAAAAAACCAGGGCAAATTAAAAAAAGATGAGTGACAATCAATCATTTCTATATTTATTAATCATTTTTACATTTATTAATTAGTATGTACGATTATTTACGTATACACAAAAGGTAACACAAAAATTAACGTAGATGGCAATCATCATGAAAATAGTTATAATGAACAACATTATAACTATTTTCATGATGATTGCCGTTAGATGATGCCGGAGACTGAAGTTATTAATTAGAGAGGTAATTAAAGATTAGTTGCTATAGCTTTTAATAAATGTAAATATGTATATTCAGATATGTTCTGCAAATTATTTTAAATTTTTTCTTAGTTTGTGTTTGTAATCCCTTTTTTCTGGTGGGGCTTAAATTAATTAAAGATTTTGGCAATCGTTTATTATGCATTACATTGTTTTTATTAAAGTGGCTCTCTAATTGTTGCAAAATAATTTTCTCGTCTATTTTAGCTGCTAGCTGGCAATATGGAAATGGCTCTAAAATTACTTTTAGAGCCATTTTTAAATAAAGGTATTAATTAAAAATAAAATGGTAATTTGATAACCTACGTTGCTATGGCAACTTGATAACAATATTTAAATGATTAAAACGCATATAGAAAAAAACAATAAAAATATTTACGTTGCTATGGCAGCTTGATAACAATAATACAAATGCTCCACTTCTCACTGTCTATCTATTGGTATAGTGTGTCGCGGTCTTATTGTAGATTTTTATGGTTCTATCTTTTATAGTTTAGGCAGCGTACACAAAATAAGTAACTTTTCTGGCTGATTTTTTACACATTGTGTCCGAAAAATCAAAATATCTTACGGCACCCTATTTTATTCCAAAATAAAATTAAGCCTATGTTACTCGTGGATAATGTAGCTTTCGAATAGAGAATTTTTAAAATCGGTCTAATAGTTTTTGAGCCTATTCATTACAAGCAAACAAAGTTTTCCTCTATAATATTATAGTATAGATTACTATTTATTCATTTCTAAAGAGTATTATTTTATTCAAATGCTGTCTATGTTTAATCTTATCACATGTGATTTGTCCATGGTATCTAAATCTTAGGTCTAAAAATACCTTAATAATACTTTTTATTAAAAGAAATTTGTGATCAGAGGTATGATCTGGATCGGTGTCTACTGAAAAGAAATTTTTAACATTACAGACTTCACATAGAAATTTAAAAATATACAAAGAATAGACCTCTGGTTGATGTCTCCGTTCTATATGAGTTTTAATCAATTTCTCTGTCATTTTTATTATGTCTATAACACTAGATGAAGCATATTTAAGGCCCCCTCTTGTTTTTTTGAAAGTAAGACTTTTTTTGTCCTCTTCTCCCAGCAAAAGCGATGTGCAGATATCACATTTAATATTTCGCAGTAACTTTTTACTGACAAAACCCGTAATATATTCTAATACACTTTCTGTGTATCTATCATTGTTTGATAAAATGGTTTGTATGTATTCTTCAAATAAATCACTATGATCCTCACTTATTGTGGCATAATTCTCTTTACGAGTTAATTCATTTAAGGCTGTTATGGGATTATTACTGGAACATGTTAATATTGTGATTTGTTCGAGTGGAATACAATTACCAATAGGATCTTTGATTTCAGCTCTCACAAGCAGTCTTTTATATGCTGCTCGAAATTGAATAGCATTCGGATTATTATTAAATCCTCCTTTTGCTCTCACAGCCGAGAAAAAAAGCTCTATATGATCTTGGCTGATTTTATAGAGAGGAAGGAATTTCAAGACTTTTGTTTCTTCTACCAAGTATCGGTATAACATTAATGCACTGTTTATATTTACCAACATTGCAATAAACCCTGTCTTTCTACGGCAGTTAATAAGTAACTCACCTGAGGGAAGTTTTAAATTTGTAATATATCCTTTAACACTTTCAAATAAAGACATAACGAGACCAATGTTTGTAGGGCAAATGGCTTTTTAAAATCCCGGTGGACGGATGGATTGACTGTTAAGTACGTCAAATAAATTATTCATTAAATTTATAAAATTAACAGTTGCCTCACAATTTTCAAATGCCTTTAATTTTAATTCTGTGCGACAATAATCTAGCATCAGCTACCGAATTGCTTAACAGCTGTGTAGCTAATTTTACTTTCATTTTTTGTTTATGGAAGAATATATGGTTTTTTTTTATTTTATTGCCGAGATGTAACCCCATTTTTTTCTTGCAAATCCAACAACATTTCTAAATATTTAAAATCAACAACACGGCCAAGTGGGTAAATAAATATTTGCCTTTTTAGGAAGTCCTCTGGTCCTGCTAAATCTCGTATTAAGGCAGTCTGCTCCATATTAATTTGATTTTTTTTCGAAGGTCTGTTATTACGTCGTGCAAATTGGCAATTTTTTTGGAATCTCGTCGAAGTTTTTCATTTAAACGCTTTATTTTTTTACGCTGTTTCACACACTTTTCTTTCAAGGACTCAATTTCTTCAGTCTTGTCAATCTGGAATTTGAATACCACATTATCTTTGTTATGAAAATAATTACTAACAGAATACGCAAGAGAGACCACAGAGGTCGGCAATTAATTCACTGTATTAAAAATATATTCTTTAAATAGATACCTCTTTCTGTCCTATGATTGCAACTTGGTTTGGTGTTTTCCCAGATGTTATAACAGTGGAGGTACTAGGAACATCCGACAAAACTATTGCCTGAAAATAATGTATGTAAAAACTGTTGTTTCAATTGCACAACAACATGTATAACGACGACCAATTAATACAACTGAATAAAGTTTAATGCTTGAATAAGTACACAATTCTTTTTTTGGAGTAGATAACTCTCATTTATATGGACATGTTCGTTAAATTAACAATGATCAAAGTAAATAATATGATCTTTTTCATTACCTCTTTTACTACAGATTGGACCGTTTGATGTGGTAGTGATACCTCCGCTTGGGCAGCAACATTGGTTCCCGTTTCACACAATATAGATGGCACTGCTCTAGTCAACGATGTCAATGACTCTGGCCTAGACTGGAAATAAATAAAGATATATATAATATTTATTTCTTAATAAAAAAAATCCGTAAAAAAGTAACTTATAAATTTTCATTTATTATAAATACATATGTATAGTCGAGTTCATTATTATATTGGCCCAGCCAGGCTTCAAAAAACTGCATCTAAATTCTAATTGTGATAACTACATATAAGCAAATTTGCACTGAGATTACCTTTCATGATTGTTTGGTCCCTAAAGTAGGTAAGTACATAATGAAGTTACACATTTTTTTTTGGTATTTTGAATTCTTATAATATTTCAATGTTCCTAATTAATCCTGTTCATAATTTTATTTTAATGATGCTCCTTAGTTAGTCCTATAATTTAATTGTTTATTTTCTTATATTATATTAATTGTTCATTTTCGTAAATTAACTTTTAGTTGTGCAATATGAATGAATGTATTCTACAAATTATACTCAACTTTGTTGTTTCTCACTTATTATATATACATATAAAAATATATACCGCAAATTTTGTTTCTGGCCGCGCTGTGTGGCTCCCCAACAAAAAATAACAAGTGCTGTATATTTTTGTAGTTTTTAATATTTATGAGTATAATTTTGTAGTTTCAATAGACGTCCGCAAAGTAATGCTATATTTTATCTAAATGTAATGCCTGATTCTATACTTTATCTGAATTTAATTTGTGATAAACTTATTTTAAATATTGTTTTTAGGCGCTGCAAGTATGTTTCAATGTTGAAAACTGTTTTGGTTTGTGTGTAGTTTATATTGAACTAGTTTTCCGCCCGCGGCTTCGCCCGCGTGGAGTTCGGTTATATCGCGCTTTTTAGATTTCCCTCGGGAATATCAATTTTTTTCCGGGATAAAACGTACCCTATGTTCTTTCTCAGGGTCTAAAGATTGTCTGTGCCAAATTTCATCAAAATCGGTTGAGAGGTTTAAGCGGGAAAGCGTAACAGACAGACAGACAAACAGACAGACAGAGTTACTTTCGCATTTATAATATTAGTATGGATTTATGGTTGGTGTTAAAACTGTTTGTTGCTCAAAGAAAATATAAAAAAACCGGTCAAGATTTAGATGCATTAATATGTAACTGGTTTGTAAAATATATACGGCACAAGGCACATTAATATATGAACAATTTAAAAATTATATTCTCTTAACAGTATAGAAATCACACACATGAATATAATAATATATGAATAAGTCAATATAGGTAATTCAAATTCAACTTTATTACTGTGTTATAAATATGACTTTACTAGCTATCTTAAAATTCATTGTTAAGGAGTTTGCACAACATTATTTATCAATGACTAGATTATAATATTCTTTTCTTACTGAAGTAAACAATGGAAACCACTGTAATGTAAACTAGATCTCATTTGTTCCAGCATATTATTGACTTTCCCATGCATATAGAGATAATTAAGAAACATTGCCTACTTAGATTTTAATTTAGATATTTCTGTAGAAAATAGTGATCAAAATTTATTGCCAAAATGCAATCATAATTAATGAGCTTTCCAACGCTGATAATATTTTGAATTATTGACAATGTCTATAGACATTAAAGAATGCGACTGTCAGTTGCTTACTATTTTTAGTGAAATATAAATATAAAAGTAGCTGCCTTAAAAGAATTGCCCAAGACGTACATGTGCAAGTTTTTGAGGGTCATTTATCTTTAAACAACCTGAATCACAAATTATTATGCCTTTTTTTCCGATTTAATGTTTACATTAAATCGGAAAAAATGTAACAAAATTTATTTTGATAACAAAATACTCACGGGAAAAATTGTAGGAACTGAGTCATCCCGTAGCCTTACAACATCAAGTGTTCTATTAAAACATGTTTCTTCAAAATGAAGAGAACACAAGAACCAATTCTTATGCCGTGGATTAATATTTTCGGCACCAATGGCATCCAACCACTTCTTTTTGAGCCGCTCATTTTTAGGGAATCTATAAACAAAAGATAAAATCAATATCTATTATCAAAATAACTGAGTAGATAGATAATTAAATTATTTTTATTTAAAATATTATATTTCTTCCTTTAAAGTGACAAATTAAAAAATATTTTAAATAAAAATAAAACCGCCTTCAAAACACACCCTAAATAGATATGCTTGAAATCGGTGCTAGTAGTGAAGGCAAGTACATATGTTGGTCCCCGCTACACCCTGCGCATCTAACATATTGGCACCGACTTTGAAAGCTGTTTTATTTTTATTTAAAATATTTTATTTCTTCATTTTAAGCGAAATAGTTAAAATTCCCTATCTCAAAAACTACTGAACCGATTTTGATGAAACTTGCAGTATTCACTAAGTTGAACAATGTCCAATATAAAAAAAAGAATACCAAAATCGGACTAATAGTTCCAGAGATATGCGAACACAAACATAAAAACATACATACATATTTACATACTACACTTATACAATTTGGCACATTTGTTCAAACGCTGATATAGACTAACATATCCGAAAACAAGGCATTTTTGAAAATATTACATACATAACGGTTCGAAATGAAAACCTCCTTTTTATGAAGTCGGTTAAAAAAATATTTTGCACAACCCTAACATATGTAAGCAAATTACGAAAACAAATAAACATTTACAATAAAGAGAAACGTGCTTATATAGTGTAAATAAGTGTGTATTTAGTAATTTAACAACTGATAAGTAATCATGGTTCATTTTAGTTTGAAAATTAGAATGATAAATGGTGATTTAGCTAGAAAAGAGGTAACTAACCTATGAAACGTCAATTGAGCTTGATTTCTGTTGTTTCTGGCACCACACATAACAATACAGCACGCAGGCATATTAAGTAATAGTTTTGTCACACGGTACACAACAAATCCAATTTAAAATGTCTTGTATATTATCAAAAAACTTAATTTTCGTTAGGTTACGTATCCCGTTGACAGCACAACTACCACGAAATTGTCACCTAAGATGGCCGGCGTTGGCACGCTGCCAACAACTGTCAGTTCATTATAATAGTGTTACCATAATTCCGCAGTAACAAAAATATATTTGTCTCTTTTGCCAAATGCAAATGTACTGTTGAAAAAAAGAGACAAAATAATGTATTACAGTTTTGTACCCTAAATTACATATATATGTATAATGAAAAATTGTATAGCTTGACAACAGCATCTCCTTATATTTCTACCTCAATGTATCAATCTTCTTAGTAGTCTGTGATTGTTATTTACTCTGTCTGTGGTTGTTACTTGTTGTGTGTGGCCGGTGGCGAATTGTTGCATAGATTTTGTTTTTATTACAAAATTGATACAAAATGAAGGAACCTAAACCTACACAGACTCCAATGGAGGATTTAGCTGAATTACGAAATTATTTCGTGTCACACAATCTTGTTCGTGAATACATTGCCCATTCTTCCAAAGTGCATTCAGTTGGTTGGTCCTGTGATGGCAAACGACTGGCATCAGGCTCGTTTGATAAAAGCGTAGCTATATTTACGCTGGAGAGAAATAGACTGGTAAGGTTCACTGTATATCCATGTTTACAGACTGTAATAAAAGTAGGGTTATGTTTTGGTTGTCATGATGTTATGTTATAGGAGTTTATTATATTAACCATAGACCTTGTGTTTTTAGGTGCAGGACTTTATATTCAGGGGTCACACTGGGTCTGTTGATCAACTGTGCTGGCATGCTTCACACCCTGACTTACTGAGTACGGCTAGCGGAGACAAATCTGTTAGAATATGGGATACAAGGTAAACACTCTTTGCTTTTTAAATTAAATACATTTTTAAATGATGATAATTCATAGCCAAGTTATATTAACAATTTGCACTCCAAATAAAAGTTATTATCATTCTCAACTAAGTAGATACCTATGTAAATAATGACAGAGTTCTGCAAATTATGTACAAAACTACTATGTTTCATGGTTTGATTTCTGCACTCAGGTGGTTATTCCAATCAACACAATTTCCAGCAATTAGACTGCACGGTTGGCGTAGTGGTTAAATGTTTGACTGCTGCGCTGAGTGTCACTGGTTTGATTTATGCACAGAACAGATATTTGTATGACCTACAAGTAGTTGTTCTGGGTCTGGTTGTTTGTGTTGTAAGTTTATATCTTTCTAAACACACCTACGATACAGGACAAATCCCTAGTGTGGAGCAAAGATAAAAAAAGCCCATCAGAAGCTTACTAAATCTCGGTGTCCTTAGCATTTCAAACCTAATCTGGGTGACGCCTGTGCTCAAGTACACATGTATGGACATGGAAGTGTCTGTTAGGCGTTTGTTTGGAAGTGTTTATTTAGTGTTTATCCAGATATTCTCAAGGGATCTAAACAATAAGCTTTAAAATGATGAAATTTGATAGTAATATCATATTACATAATTAGGATGTAGAAACTTGATACACCACTATGACATAATTAAAAAATAAAAAACTATTTCAGGACACACAAATGTGCAGCAACCATAGGAACCAAAGGAGAAAACATCAACATAGCATGGTCACCTAATGGCAGCACTATTGCTGTGGGGAATAAAGAGGACCTCGTCTCTTTTATAGACACCAGGACTTATAAAGTGGTAGGTTTTTAAACAAGGTTAGTCTATTTATAGACACAAGGACTTATACAAGTGGTAGGTTTTTAAACAAGTTTAGTCTATTTATAGACATAAGGACTTATACAAGTGGTAGGTTTTTATAAACAAGTTTAGTCTATAGACACAAGGATTTATAAAGTGGTAGGTTTTTAAAAAAGTTTAGTCTGTTTATAGACACAAGGATTTATAAAGTGGTAGGTTTTTAAACAAGTTTAGTCTATTTATAGACACAAGGACTTATACAAGTGGTAGGTTTTTAAACAAGTTTAGTCTATTTATAGACACAAGGACTTATACAAGTGGTAGGTTTTTAAACAAGTTTAGTCTATAGACACAAGGATTTATAAAGTGGTAGGTTTTTAAAAAAGTTTAGTCTGTTTATAGACACAAGGATTTATAAAGTGGTAGGTTTTTAAACAAGTTTGTCTATTTATAGACACCAGGACTTATAAAGTGGTAGATTTTTAAATAAGTTTAGTTTATTTATAGCCACCAGGACTTATAAAGTGGTAGGTTTTTAACAATTTTAGTCTATTTATAGACACCAGGACTTATAAAGTGGTAGGTTTTTAACAATTTTAGTCTATTTATAGACACCAATAAAGTGGTAGGTTTTAAAACAAGTTTAGTCTATTTATAGCCACCAGGACTTATAAAGTGGTAGGTTTTTAAACAAGTTTAGACCATTTATAGCCACCAGGACTTACAAAGTGGTAGGTTTTTAAACAATTTTAGTCTATTTTTAGACACAAAGACTTATAAAGTGGCAGGTTTTTAAACAAGTTTAGTCTCTTTATAGATACCAGGGCTTATAAAGTGGTAGGCTTTTAAACAAGTTTAGTCTATTTATAGATACCAGGACTTACAAAGTGGTAAGAATTTAAACAATTTTAGTCTATTTTTAGACACAAAGACTTATAAAGTGGCAGGTTTTTAAACAAGTTTAGTCTCTTTATAGATACCAGGGCTTATAAAGTGGTAGGCTTTTAAACAAGTTTAGTCTATTTATAGATACCAGGACTTACAAAGTGGTAAGAATTTAAACAAGTTTAGACTATTTTTTATTTTAGAAAAAGCTGTTTACCATCTTACAAATATTCCCCTTATTCATAAAGTTTGCTTAAAGTTAACTAGTGATTAGTGACTTTTAACAACGCATTTATGCGCCACTTTAAACATCGTTTATGAATAAACACGAACACCACAGTGTTTAAGGCGTTTATTCATAAACGATGAACGACGATTAAAGTTAAGCGACGTGCAAACGTCGATAATGTATGGTAAACAGTCGCTAATCACTAGTTAACTTTAAGCAGCGTTTATAAATAAGGGGGATTATGTGAATGTTCATAAACAGATGTTATGTTTGTATATGTTTTTTACTCTTTCGCACAAAAACTTCTGACCAGCTTTGGACGAAATTTGACACACAGATGGCGGATGGTGATCCAGACTTATCACATAGGATAGTTTTTATCCTGGTATTTTTAGAGGATCGTAATTTGTGCGGTATTCAAACACTTTTTTTAAAATTTATTTATACGGAAAAATCACACAAATTGAGCGAGCCCCAAAGTAAATTCGAGACTTGTGTTATAGGATACTAACTCAACGATATTATATTTATAATAGATACATGTATATAGATAAACATCCAAGACCCAGGCCAATCAGGAAAATATCGTTTTCCATCATGACCTGGCCGGGGATCGAACCCTGGGCCTCCACGTCGCAGGCAGGCGTGTTGACCGCTGCGCCACGGTAGACTATATAATAAACTATATATTTTAAAGTTATGCTTTGTCCTTAGCCTTATTAAGAACTCATACTATAATATGTGCTAAGTTGCAAATTGTTCTTTTTTAGGGTTCCGTACCTAAAAGGAAAAAACGGAACCCTTATAGGATCACTTTGTTGTCCGTCTGTCTGTCTGTCAAGACCCTTTATCTCAAGAACGCGTGGACGTATCAAGCTGAAATTCACATGAAATACTCGGGTCTATTGTCCCTTTAAGCTGTGAAAATATCAAACTTCTAAGCCAAGCCAATCAAAAGATACAGCCGATTATGTCGATATTTTCAACAAATTTTCGACACTCTCAAAGGAATCCAGAAAATCAGAAATCAGAAAACCTACAGGATACTTCCCGTAAACTCAGAATCTTGAAAATTGGCATGAAGCATTGTCATATAATGCAAATATAGGAAAAATTGCGAAAATCACATTTTTTTAGTTATATAATATAATAAACATATTTTAATAAAATTGAACTTACTACCTTATTTCTCACGAACGAATAAAGTTATCAATTGAAATTTATACCAAATACCTAGGTCTATTGTCCCTTTAAGCTGTGAAAATATCAAACTTCTAAGCCAAGCCAATCAAAAGATACAGCCGATATGTCGATATTTTCAACAAATTTTCGACACTCGCAAAGGAATCAAAACCTACAGGATACTTCCCGTAAACTCAGAATCTTGAAATTTGGCATGAAGGATTGTCATATAATGCAAATATAGAAAAAATTGCGAAAATCACATTTTTTTAGTTATATAATATACTAGCTTTCCGCCCGCGGCTTCGCCCGCGTGGAGTTCGGTTATATCGCGCTTTTTAGATTTCCCTCGGGAACATCAAATTTTTCCGGGATGAAAGGTAGCCTATGTTCTTTCTCAGGGTCTAAAGATTGTCTGTGCCAAATTTCATCAAAATCGGTTGAGAAGTTTAAGCGGGAAAGCGTAACAGACAGACAGACAGACAGAGTTACTTTCGCATTTATAATATTAGTATGGATAATAAACATATTTTAATAAAATGACGCTTACTACTTACTTTATTTCTCACGAACTAATTAGGTATCCAATTGAAATTTATAATAAATTAAATACCTGGGTCTATTGTCCCTTCAAGCAGTGAAAAAATCAAACTTCTAAGTTAAAGCGATCAAAAGATACAGCAGTTTATACCGACACCTTAGACGAATTTCCGTCACACGCTAGGGAATCAAAACCTACAAGGTACTTCCCGTGAACTCAGAATCTTGAAATTCGGCACGAAGCAACGTTATATTATAGTACAGACAGATAAAGGAAAAATTGTGAAAATGATAAATTTGAAGTTACATAAAATATTAAAATATTATTTTTGCTTACATGACATAAAATATTTTTTTAATAATTATAAACTTACTACCTACCCTTTTTCATATGAACGCGTAGAGATATTAAAGTTGAAATTCATATCAAACACTTCTTAAATCTAATTGCCTCTAAACTGTGAAAAATTCTAAATCAATGCTAGTATTATAAATGCGAAAGTAACTCTGTCTGTCTGTTACGCTTTCCCGCCTAAACCTCTCAACCGATTTTGATGAAGTTTGGCACAGACAATCTTTAGACCCTGAGAAAGAACATAGGCTACCTTTTATCCGGGAAAAATTTGATGTTCCCGAGGGGAATTTAAACAGCGCGATAGAACCGAACTCCACGCGGGCGAAGCCGCTGGCGGAAAGCTAGTACGTCATAAATTGTAAACCGCTACGTTTGTACGGTGGAACCCTCGGTGTGCGAGTCCGACTCGCATTTGGCCGTTTTTTTCATAAATTATAAATAACGTTGTTGGTAAAACGCACTCAAGCACTAGTGACCGCGTTTCACTAGTGCTTGACTTAGTTTATTAAGAGCTTGGTTAGTTTATTAAGAGCTTGGTTAGTTTATTAAGAGCTCTCCATTCTAGCCTTGAAGACACTTAAATTGTAGTCTGACGGAAACACCGCCGCTAGCAAATTGTTTCAGTCCCTCGTACATCCAGGGACTGGAACAATGGAGAAAATGGCGTGGTATAAAAGAAGAGGCGAAACACTTTGTTCGGATCGTTGTGGTGTCAACAACGTAAGTGTAGAAACTCGCCGTACGACGGGTCGTCCGAAGATGGAACGGAGATGAGGATTCACTTATTTTGAAATGAAATAATTAAAAGTCGACAGTAGAATATTCCAATTACCATGTCTCCCCTTTCAATACAAGATTAAAAAAAAAATATGACATAATACCCTATTCATCATCATCATCATCAACCCTTTTATCGTCCCACTGCTGGGCACAGGTCTCCTCTCATACAGAGAAGGATTGAGCGTAATCACCACGCTTGCTCAATGCGGGTTGGCGATTTCAGACTTAAAGTCCAGGTTTCCTCAAGATGTTTTCCTTCACCTTCAGTCAATGGTGTCCAGATATGCTTAGAAAGTACATATAACTTTAGAAAAGTTACATTGGTACTTGCCTGACCTGGAATCGAACCCGCGCACTCATACTTGAGAGGCTGGTGTTTTAACCACTAGGCCACCACGACTAGTGGAGTCACCACAATACCCTATTATGACCTTGAAACTAGCCACATGCAATTTCTAAGTTATTATAAACATTTTAATGTGTTCTAGGTAGTGGAAGAACAATTCAATTTTGAAGTGAATGAGATCTCTTGGAACAACTCATCGGACTTGTTCTACTTGACCAATGGACTTGGCTGTGTACACATATTGTCGTAAGTTTTCCAAGTCTACTTCATATTTACTTATCTATTTACAAACAAAATATATAATTTACATTATTTATAGCTCATGTGCCTGCCTTTTCCCAACCATGTTGGGTCAGCTTCCAGTCTGAGCGGATTCAGCTGAATACCAGTACTTTACATGGTCCAACAGCCAATCTTTTTTTAGGGTTCTGCACCTAAAAGGTAAAACGGAACCCTGTTCATGAGACTTCGCGTAATAGCTAGACAGTTGATATTTTCAGAAATTACGTATTTCTGCTGCCGCTATAACAACAAATACTAAAAATAAAAATATTTTAAGGGCAAAGTTATGTTATCCCTTCAATATTTTTTTTCCCATACAACAAACGTGATTTTTTTTCCCGTTTTTAAAGATAATGGTACGGAACCCTTCGTGCGCGGGTCCGACTCGCACTTGACCGGTTTTTTTTATTATTATTATAAACTAGTGCTTGACTGCAATCCCGCCTGATGGTAAGCAATGATTCAATCGTTGATGGTAAAGCGCACCAGTTTATTAAGAGCCTAGTCAGTCTAGCCTTGAAGACATTTAAATTGTAGTCAGCCAGAAACACCGCCGTGCAACGGGTCGTCCGATGATGGAACGGAGATAGGGGAAATGTGATCTATATATATTATTTAAAACTAACAGTCTTAAAAATTATACCACAAGTACGATAGAAAATGTTGGGGAAATAATCAAAGTTCAGAAAAAATCAATCAAAATCAGTCAAAAAAGTAACTCGTCAGGCACTATTCTCAAATTGCAGGGCAACGCTGACTCTGACCAAAAATAGGCGAGCCGTCTGGTGATGTGAATGTGGCCTAACTGCTTGGTGATATTTTAAAATACTAAGTGGGCACTCAGACCCCATAGGCCTTGCAGTCTTAATTTTTTTTTATTAACATTTAAATTGAACTTATTATTCTCCATTCACTATGGGACTCATAAGAAAGCTCAAGGTCACACAGAGAGCCATGGAGAGGGCTATGTTCGGCGTTTCTCTACGTGATCGAATCAGGAATAAGGAGATTCGTAGAAGAACTAAAGTCACCGACGTAGCTCTTCGAGTCGCTAAGTAGCAGTGGGCGGGGCACATTGCTCGTAGAACCGATGGCCGATGGGGCAGTAAGGTTCTGGAGTGGCGGCCACGTACCGGAAGACGCAGCGAAGGTCGCGGGAAGCAGTTGGATGCGGGTAACTGTCAAGTGGCCCGTGACCACTATTTAGTCTGTGCTAGTTGCCTAGGTTACTACTTCGTGTTGATTTATAAAATACGAAACAATAAAATATCGTATTAATTTTCCCAAAGCTTTTTATTAATCATATTTCCATTCTTATAAAAGTTAAAATGGTAGCAGAGCGTTAAGAAAAATCTACAAAAACAATATACAGTATCAGTGCTAAAAGCTAAACGAAAAACCTACTTATCAAAAAAAAATGTCAGTCGTAAAAATTGAACCCTTAAATGAGGACAATTACGACACTTGGGTAATACAAGCGGAAGCAGTACTGGTGAGACTCAAGCTATGGAAATATGTGGAAAAATCCCCTGCAGCTCCAATTGCCGAAGAAGTAGAAGGAGACAAACAAGCAAGAGCCGAACTCATACTTACAATCGCTCCTTCTCTACTCAAAGAAATAAAGAAATGCAAAACTGCGAAAGCTTTGTGGGATAAACTCCGAGATATACATGCAAGTAAAGGACCTGCACGTAAAGCAACACTTCTTAAACAGTTGATACTAACTAAACTTGAAGGAAACAATGTGCGCGCTCACTTAAACAAGTTCATGGACACGGTCGACAAACTGGCGGACATGGATGTGGCCATAAACGAGGATCTGTCAACAATTATGATGCTCTATAGCTTATCCTCCGAATACGAAAACTTTCGTGTTGCCATCGAATCCCGTGACGTCCTCCCCAAACCAGAAGAACTTAAAATAAAAATCTTAGAGGAAAGTGACGCAAGACACCACAACAGTAACTTCGAACCTGGTGAACAAGACACCAGTGAAGAAAGCGCCTTTTATGCTACTTGCAAAATCTGCAAAAAGAAAGGGAACAATATTTTTAAAAAGAAGACCCACCGAATATGCATGAACTGCTGGAAGAAAAACAATGAGAAACCTTCTCCTAAACGGTCGTCTCATCAAAATAATTATGCCAAGCAGTGCCTATTCACAGCAAATGACAAATCAACCGACATTGATGATATATGGGTCGTAGACAGTGGCTGTACCTCACACATGACCTACCAACGTAACTTATTCAAGAATATGAAGGCTACGTCTAGAAAACTCAAGTTCGCTACAGACTCACACTCAGCTGAAATTAAAGGAACAGGCACCGTTTCCTTCGAAACCAAAAACGGAAATGGCATGGCCCTAACTGAACTGAAAGAGACTCTGTTCGTACCTGACCTAGACACCAACCTACTGTCAGTAAGCAAGATGACAGATGCTGACTGCTCTGTACTTTTTACAAAAACGAAAGCGACAGTAAAGAATCCTAAAGCCAAAATAATTCTTACAGCGTATAAAGAAAAGGATGGTCTCTACTATTTAAAGCCACTACAACAGAAACGATACGAAAGTGCCAACGTAACTACTGAAAAACCGATCGAATCATCAAAGATAATGGAGTGGCATCGAAAACTAGGTCATATGAATGCCTACGATATGCTTCAGGCACTTAAAAATGAAGAATTAATCGGCTTAAACTTTTCCGCCAATGAAACTCTTCCAGAATGTGACGTATGCGTTCAGGCTAAACTCCACAGAATACCTGCTCCTACACGCAACAAGAACTCTAGAAGAACTAACGATCTCTTGGAAATCGTCCACAGCGACGTGTGTGGGCCAATTCAAACGCCCTCCCTTGGTAACAAAAGATACTTCGTCACCTTCATTGATGACTACAGTCGTTACTGTAAGGTTTACCTAATTAAAACTAAAAATGAAGTTCTTGAGAAGTTTAAAGAGTTTAAAGAGGAAGCAGAAAATGTCACATCCAGAAAAATTAAGTATCTTCAGTCCGACAACGGGACAGAATACGTAAACAAAGATTTTGACAGTTTTTTAAAGCGCTCTGGAATTCAGAGAAGATTAACCGCACCCTACACTCCAAACCAAAACGGTATAGCAGAGCGGAAAAATCGCACCCTAGTTGAAAAAGGTAGAGCTATGATGATCGATGCCAAAGCGCCCCTCAAGCTCTGGGGTGAAGCCATAAATACTGCCAATTACCTATCGAACAGGAGTATCAATAGCGCTATCGACAACAAAACTCCATTCGAATTATGGGTCGGTAGAAAACCATGCGTGAACCATCTGTACATATTTGGGTCAAAAACGTACGTCCTTAGAAAAGGCTCTAACGGTCACAAATTTGCACCCAAAGCAATTCCAGGAATTTTCATGGGCTACTCAGAAACTTCAAAAGCCTTCAGAATCTACATTCCAACAAAGAATTGCATAATGACTTCAAAGGACATTCGTGTAATGAAAACAATATTCTACAACGACACGAAAAACATAGGCAATATAAAAAAGCTGCAACAAGATCTGGTTCAAAACACAATAAATATTCAACTGGATGAACCAAACAATAATGAAACGTTGCAACAAGAACTGGTTGAAAGCACAGAAAATATTCAACTTGATGAACCACACAATAACGAAAGTGATGATAGTTACCAATCTACATCTGGTTCAATAATTGCCCCTGTTTCTCCTCACGCTGAGCCTTCAGACGAAGAAAATGAAATTGAAAATTCAATTCAAGCTCCTACCAGGACACTACGTGACAGATCGACTATATCGAGACCAACGCGGTTCGATGATTTCATTATGGCCGCAGTCGAAGAAGTTGAAAACATGTCTAAACGTAAAGAACCTGTCACATACAAAGAGGCAATGGACTCGCCTGATAAAGATAAATGGATTGAAGCCATGCGTAGTGAAATCACATCTTTAATTGAAAACCAAACTTGGGAACTTGTCGACTTACCTTCAGGTCGCAAAGCACTCCCTTGCAAATGGGTGTATAAAGTAAAATTGAATCCTGATGGTTCCGTCGAGAGATACAAAGCCAGAATGGTTATAAAAGGTTATTCACAGCAACCTGGAGTAGACTATGATAAAACGTTCAGCCCCGTAGTTCGTTTAAGTACGATACGTACATTACTAGCTGTGGCTGTTCATGAAAACCTAAAACTCCACCAATTCGATGTAACTACGGCTTTCTTATATGGATCAGTACAGGAAGAGTTGTACATGAAACAGCCAGAGGGATTCCAAGATGGTACTAAACGAGTCTGCAAATTAAAACAAAGCCTCTACGGTTTAAAACAGGCACCACGCTGTTGGAATACCTGTATTGCAGAATACCTACAAAAGATTGGTTTTCAACAGAGTGACGCGGACCCGTGCCTTTACACAAGAATTAAAGGCAAAGCAAAGGTTTTTGTGGGTCTATACGTTGACGATGGACTTGTTGCCTTTAATACAAGCGCAGCAGGAGAAGAATTCTTAAGAGACCTGAAAACCAGATTCAAAATAACTACCAAACCAGCATCATACTTCCTGGGAATGGAAATTGAAACACTTAAAAACAAGACAATAAAACTATGTCAAAAAGCCTATACCAAGAAGGTGTTGCAGAAGTATGGAATGAGCAACTGCAAATCCGCACCTACACCCATCATTAAAAACAATGAGAGAGGAGAGGAGGACGATATCGTGGAACAGAATTTCCCGTATCGTCAAGCGGTAGGCGCTCTAGCCTATTTGGCAGTCGGTACGAGGCCGGATATATCGTATGCTGTTGGAGTAGCCTCTAGAAACTTGGCTGCACCCTCAAAGAAAGATATCGCACTGGTCAAACGCATATTTAGATACCTGAAGGGTACACAATGTAACGGACTGTGCTACACGAAAACAGCATCTCTGCGACTCAACTGCTACAGCGACGCTGATCACGCAGGAGATGAGTCAACTGCCAGATCAACATCGGGAATGGTGTGTATGCTCTCTGGAGCCGCGATAAGCTGGCGGAGCCAGCTACAACCCACTGTGTCAATCTCTTCAACCGAAGCCGAAATTATTGCCGCTAGTGAAACAGCACAAGAGATTATATGGCTGAAGCTTTTACTAGATGGAATGGTCAAGAGCCAGAACCCAGTGTTGTGCCTAGACAATGAATCAGCTATAAAACTCGCACACAACCCGAAGTTCGAATATCACAAACGGACGAAACATATAAAACTGAAACATTTCTTCGTCCGGGAATGTGTTAACAACAACGAGTTTGACGTCACACACGTGGAATCGAATCGGCAGCTGGCTGACATGCTTACAAAGCCCCTGTTCGGTCCTAGACTGACGGACTTGAGCGTCCAGATTGGATTGAAGAATTTATCATAAAATTCCAAAAAACATGGAGGATGTCAAGTGGCCCGTGACCACTATTTAGTCTGTGCTAGTTGCCTAGGTTACTACTTCGTGTTGATTTATAAAATACGAAACAATAAAACATCGTATTAATTTTCCCAAAGCTTTTTATTAATCATATTTCCATTCTTATAAAAGTTAAAAGTAACACAAAATCGGTCATTGTGGAAAGCCTTGGGGGAGGCTTTCTCCAGCAGTGAACCTCTATAGGCCGAAGAAGACTCTTCATAGAATTTAGGACTAAACTTCAACATATTCTCCCTATATTTTTTTTATTCCCCTGTCCTTTCCCAATTTCTTCCATAATTATTAGACATCTCCGTAGTAACTCCCCTTTCTAACCATGGCATCTTTCACACTTTTCACCCCAGTCTAACCCTTATTTTTATTAGCCATATTCTATATAAAAATATAATTTTTTACAGATACCCATCACTAGAGCTCCAGACAGTACTAAAGGCGCACCCCGGGACATGTATCTGCATAGAGCACGACCCGACAGGCCGGTACTTCGCCACGGGCTCCGCTGACGCCCTCGTGTCTCTATGGGATGTCAACGAGCTTGCCTGTCTTAGAGTGTTCTCAAGGTAAGAGAGATATACACACACCAATTTTTTTAAAATTTACCATTATAAACTAGTGCTTGACTACAATCCCGCCTGATAGTAAGCAGTGATGCAATCGTTGATGGTAAAGCGTGCTAATTTATTAAGAGCTTTTTCGCTCAAAAAACTTAGTGAAAAGGAAGGAAGACGGCAGTTGAGTGAAGTGATGCAATGTTAAACATACATCGCAACACAACTGCTCAGACCGACCTCCGTACGGCTTCACTAGACGTAGACATCATACCGGAACTCGACGAATCGCTTGGCGGCAAGACTTTGTCTGGTGGGTGGTAATTTCTGCCGGCAGTAAAGAGACGAATATTTTTCTTTTAATATTCCTGTCACTCTGCCAAAGGGCTAATAGATTTGCCGAAATTTATGGCTACTACTAGTCCCGAGGGTTTACCCGCGTAAGTTTAGATCCCTTGGGAATATCGGATTAAAAAGCACATAGCAAAGTAGGCTACATTACTCCTTATTAAATCAGCTACCTGTCAATAAAAGCGCTGTCAAAATTGGTCCAGCCATTTTAGAGATTAGCTGGAACAAACAGATAAGCAAAAGTTTTTATTTTGGTGTATGTACAATTTTTATATATTCGTGTAGTCAGGAGGCCTGGAGACCTGTAACACAGGTTTTTTTTTTAATATATATTATAAACTAGCGCTTGACCGCAATCCTGCCTGATGGTAAGCAGTGACGCAATCGTTGATGGCAAAGCGCACTAGTATATTAAGAGCCTATTCACTCTAGCCTTGAAGACACTCAAATTGTAGTCCGACGGAAACACCGCCGCTGGCAAACTATTCCAGTCCCTCGATGTACGCGGTATAAAGGAGGAGGCGAAACGCTTCGTCCGGATCGTAGTGGTGTTAACAACGTAAGGGTGGAAACCAGCCGTACGACGGGTCGTCCGCTGGTGGAACGGAGATGGGGGAATTAAATCATGCAATTCCCTCGCACACTCCCCGAAATGCATCCTATAGAACACCGAAAGTAGGTAGTGGTAGGTAGTCCTAGTACAGGCTCCAGTTTCCACTACATGATTATATCTTGTATACTTAATTTTGTGTTAAACTTAGGTTTAATTATGTGGTGGAAAAAATAAACTTTTATTATTTTTGTTATTTAAACAGGCTAGAATGGCCGGTGCGCACACTGTCGTTTAGTTTCGACGGTCGCCTGCTTGCGTCTGCCAGTGAAGATCACATCATTGACATAGGAGACACTGAGACCGGTAAGTACTACAAATTCATAATTATGAAAAGTGACTTTAATATTTGTAACTTTTCATCATTATGAAACAATTTTCATGTTAACGCATTAGTATCATATTTATTATATAAATTTCACTTGATACAATATCTATGATCATTCTCCTGTTACTATCCTAATTTATTCGTGGCCAGCGCAACATGTTGTTACGAATTCACCTTATGTCAATGTCAGAAGGTTCAATATTGCGTGACGTGCCTTACATAACTTTACCCTATATCTTGAGACCTAGATATTGTAGAAGTACGATCTGAAAATGCATTGCTAAGGTGACCTGTCGCACGATACAGGTTTCATCAATATTGGCAACGAAGGATCGACATCGAAATTACTAGAAATTTCGTTTCATATGAACCGCCAGGTAGTGGACAGGTCTATTATTATTACACAACACTATTATTATTACTTCGAGATAGATCTGGAACATTCCATTAGCTTGCATATACAATATGTAACCCTGTCCGATCTGTGAAGGTATTGTTAGGTACCGATAACTGATTCTACTAATACTTACAAAGCCGGGCTAAATTTAAAAAGATCCCCCTAAAAAAAATTAGTATTACTTCGCAAAAGGCGCTAACTTAATACATGTGTGGTAGGCAATACATACCCGGGCGAAGGGGGGCAGGGCACGAGGCACGTGGTCGCATCGCTCATACCGTCAAAAATGGTGTTGTCACGTTTTAAATACTACCAAATTTTGGGGAAGTAGGAATTCAAAAAAAAAGATTATTTCAAAAATCATTAGTTTTGTTACAATGATGATTATGTAAAATTTCATATTTTATTTGGTCATGTGTTTACCTAACCTTTATTATCCTTATGGGTCGGACGAACTTTTCTTTACATATGGCTTAAAGCGGCGTGACTCAACGCGGCAGTCAGTCTGCATTTGACTATCGAAGCGAAACAAGCGATAATCGAGAACATCTACAGCGACATCTGCAACAAGCACTTCAAGGCCTACTTGAAGTAACTTCTGTGGAGTTGTTGTGTGTGTACGACACGGGCTTCGTGGACGTAAGAGAAGACTTCGGTGCGACATCAGCTACGTTCTACTTGTCATTGCCTACTATCAACTGTACCATCGTTGTCAATAAGCTTCGTAACGCTTAACCGGCATTTTAGTACCTCTAGCCCGTAACAGTACCTATATTTGTCTTCCATAATTTCTATTGATCATCATCTCAGGCCATTTTGTAATTCAAAACATTTTTTTTTCTCTTTATTTAGTTTAGGGACTTTTACACGAATGTGTATGCCAGTCCCATCGTAACTAATCCAAAAACTTAACTAAACCTTAACCTAATAAAATTAACTTAATCTTAATTTAACAAATATAAAAACTTTATAGGCGGCCTCTGAAGTAGGTGTGGACAATTTAAGATGGAAAGTACCAACATCATATCTATTTACTTCCAACTCTTTTTCTCTTTCAGACTGCAATCTAACACATTCCGCCAATAAGTGAAAAACATCCTCCGGCGTTGCGCACACCTCACAGTTTGCTGAATTAATCAGTTTCATTAAAAATCTAAACTTATTGAGCAGCATGTGTCCAGATCGCAGTCTGTGAGCGATGTAAAACATTTAAAATTTAGGTACATTCGAGGATTTTTTGACAGATTGGGACTGCGAACGTTCTAGAAGTTACGAGAATAATTATCCCTCAGAAGTCACACCTTTGAACAAAAATAATGTACTTTTTCCAGGTGAAAAAGTTGCAGAGATCCCCGTACAAGCTTCAACATTCACAGTAGCGTGGCACCCGTCGCGGTACCTCGTCGCCTTCGCGTGCGAGGATAAGGAGCCGCCGGAGAGGAAGCGAGACGCCGGCAACCTCAAGCTTTGGGGACTGCCCAACTCCAGCTAGGGCTTATACCAGCAAAACTCTTTTCAGTCCTGACTACTCTTAAGGACAATATCTAATATCGCATCGCAGTGGATCTTCAAAGGATATTGAATCATATACACTGTATTTAAAGTATGTATATTACCAAGCCGAGCACGACAACTTGGGCAACGAGGAATTAATGGAATCCGGTCAAATATGGCGTATACAGCATGGCGCTTTAAGACTATTTTTGCTTTGTTATATTGTCTTTATGATTGCGGGGCAGCCCTACATTTGTGTCAAATTAATATCGCCAATTTAGCGCCACATTGTGTAATAGAAGACTCCTCTTTAGCAAAGCACTTCTTAGAGAGAAGGGAGTATAGGATTATCAGGGCGTATGTACGCCAAAGCTGTCAGCTTTTAGTTCGATTTTAAAAGTATTTGGTTCAGAGAAAATATGTTTAATGGTATTTTGTGTTGTTGATTACTACCTACCGGACTCTTAAATAGTGCCATCGTGCATTTTCATGTAAACTACCCCCCCCCCCCCATTACATAACATTGCTTTTATTTAGGTTGTATCTCCTAAATGGTAATTGAATTACGCACCTAACCGTTATAGACATTCAGTTCTTCATATAAAAATGACAGCTGAATTCGGTACTAAGGTGTCACTTTTGTATTAACCTTTTGAACGCCAATCACTTCTATACAAGAACGAGATTTTCGTGCCCTCAGCGCCACTACTTGATTAGAAGTAATCACAGAATAAAATAAATTTACGACTTTTACAAGACCTTTTATTTTGTTTTTACGGACATTTGCCCTGTTATCAGCCATATTTTTAACTTTTTCACACATAATAAGTTCTTTTTTTATTTATTTTCAATAGAAACAAAAACGCCAGAAAATATTTTAATGCCCCCAGCGCCAATTACTTGATATCAAGTAAGCCAGTGATGGGACACGATGAAGACCTCGCTATATTTCATTTCGTCGAAATGATCATAAATACTATTATTGCAAGAAAATTACGTAAATATATAATATTTTATAAATATTGTACACTATAAACTAGGTTTTATACACCTTAATCAAGAATTAATAGGTTTTCTAATCAATGTCGGTAGTGAAACCCCGTTTGAAAATCCCATCCCTACAAAGTTAGTAAGTTGTCAGTCTGCACGCGCCACCGACTTGTATAGAAGTAAATCTGTGACGTCATAAGCGGACGGGTTTCAAGGTCATAGTGACCGTGCATTTTAGTGTAGTGCAATGTTTACATCTTGAGTTGGCGCACGTGTTCTTATAAAAAATTGTGACTGAATATGACGAATTATTGCGAGTTGTTCAAGTCTGAATCAGAATTTTGAAATAGTTCGTCGTCTTGACATTCCGTTAAGCCGTCAATTTCCGTTTCAGGAATTTTCTTCAGTTTTCTATTAGTTTCTACAACCCAGAAAAATAATTGCGAGTATTTTGCGACACCATTAAAAAGAGGTCTATAACATCTGTGTGAAACAGACACCCTCCATTTTAATTTTATTTTTTTTTTTTAAACTCAAAACACCACGTAAGTATTTAGCTTCTATTAATTGTATTTGTTGTAAGCAAACGAAATAAATTATGCAGGAATCGGTTGAGTTTATGCACGTGTAACTCGACCATAGTGAATATGAAAATAAATACCATAGAAATCTAGACATCCTTATAACAGAAAGGATTTTAACGTGCCTCGAGCGCTAACTACTTGATATGAAGTAGAAGGATTACATTTGGAGACAAATAGGGATGTGCCTTTTAGAACACACGTCTAATACATTTAAAATTCTTTTCTTTATTATGGGGAATATATCCAGGTTTTCATATTGATTTTTTTATAAAATAAAATATGAAATTACGGTTACAGTTTTTATTTAGCTTCGTAAATTGGTGAATAAACATTAATTTAAATGTATAATATTATTTGTCGATAGGCCATTAATCCCATCCCTACGTTTTACTATAGATACGTTATACATTTGTAGTGTGGCGCAGGAGGAGGAAATGTAATCCTTCTACTTCATATCAAGTAGTTAGCGCTCGAGGCACGTCAAAATCCTTTCTGTTATAAGGATGTCTAGATTTCTATGGTATATATTTTATATTCACTATGGTCGAGTTACACGTGCATAAACTCAACCGATTCCTGCATAATTTATTTCGTTTACTTACAACAAATACAATTAATAGAAGCTAAATACGTGGTTTTCTACGTTTTAAAAAATAAAATAAAATGGAGGGTAAGTGTCTGTTTTACACAGATGTTACAGACCTTTTTTTTAATGGTGTCGCAAAATACTCGCAATTATTTTTCTGGTTTGTAGAAACTAATAGAAAACTGAAGAAAATTCCTGAAACGGAAGTTGACGACTTAACGGAATGTCAAGACGACGAACTATTTCAAAATTCTGATTCAGACTTGAACAACTCGCAATAATTCGTCATATTCACAGTCACATTTTTTTTTTATAAGAACACGTGCGCCAACTCAAGATGTAAACATTGCACTACACTAAAATGTACAAAGTCACTATGACCTTGAAACCCGTCCGCTTATGACGTCACAGATTTACTTCTATACAAGTCGGTGGCGCGTGCGGACTGACAACTTACTAACTTTGTAGGGATGGGATTTTCAAACGGGGTTTCACTACCGACATTGATTAGAAAACCTATTAATTCTTGATTAAGGTGAATAAAACCTAGTTTATAGTGTACAATATTTATAAAGTATTGTTACGGGCTAGGGGTACTTAAACGCCGGTTAAGGGTTACGAAGTTTATTAGCAACGAAGGTACAGTCGATCGTAGGCAATGACAAGTAGAACGTGGCTGATGTTGTACCGAAGTCTTCCCTTATGTCCACGAAGTCCGTGTTGTAAACACACAATGACGCTATAGATGTTACCTCACGTAGTACTCGAAGTTCTCGTTATAATTGTCGCAGTAGGTCTTCTTTAAGATCGCTTCTTAACTGTCGCTGTTTTCGTATCGCTAGTCGAGTGTAGACTGACTCTGGGCCGGCGTCGCGGCGGTATATATAGCCCAGCTGATCGAACATTCCAGATTCCTCTAGACGTAATAATAATAGCACATAACTTCGAGGTCACTCGGAAGTACCTACGGTAATTCCCGGAAACGGGTTTCTAGAAATTTCGATGTCGACACTTTGTTGACAAAACTGTTGAGACCTGTACCATTCGATAGGCCGTCCTAAGTCTAGTAATGCGTTTTATTATTGTACCTAGAAAATGTCTAGATCTGGAGGAATAGGGCTTGAAAGTGGCACACTGCATGTCACGCGATATTGAACCTTATGCCATCGACATAAGGCCCATTCGTAACATTGCCCCCTTCTTAGTCATGCTCGTCCCGAGCATGATTTGATCCATAATAGCGAGCTAGGCGGTCTACGTGTACGACCTTCAGCTTCCCTCTAGGTCCTTTCTTAATCCGGTAGGTGACATCGTTTATTCTGGTTACTATCGTGTACGGACCCTCCCATTTGGCTTGGAACTTTGGACTCTTTCCTTTTCTTCTAATGGGATTATGCAACCATACCAAAGTTCCCTCTTCGAATCCGGGCACGTTAGCTTTGCGGTCGTATCGGATCTTCATTTTCTCACTGGTTTTCAGACCATTCTCTCTCACTAGCTCATGTATTCCATCTAATTTACGCCGCAGGTCGGCCACATAGTCGACGGCTAGGATAGGAGTATCGGGGGGTGTTCCGGTTAATGCATCTATTGGTAGTCTAATTTCTCGGCCGAAGTTGATTTTCGCCGGTGTGCAATTTGTGCTATCGTGTATTGCTGAGCGGTATGACATTAAAAAGAGTGGAATGTATTGGTCCCAATCCCTTTGATGTTCTTCCACTACTTTGGCCAAGTGATTCTCCAACGTCTGATTGAATCTTTCGACCATTCCATCTGACTGTGGGTGATACGGTGTTGTACGAGTCTTATGTATCCCGAGTAGTTGGCAAACCTCTTGAAATAGTGAAGACTCGAAGTTTCTACCCTGGTCAGAGTGTAACTCCAAGGGAACGCCAAATCGACAGAACACCTCGTGAACTAGCTTTTTGGCGACTGTAT
Source organism: Sesamia nonagrioides (assembly GCA_017933935.1). NCBI lineage: Eukaryota > Metazoa > Arthropoda > Insecta > Lepidoptera > Noctuidae > Sesamia > Sesamia nonagrioides. The sequence goes on along the minus strand of JADWQK010001280.1, from coordinate 420,164 downwards.
GAGCTTCCTGGTTAGGTACTGCAAAAGCTTCTGGCCATTTGCTGAAATAGTCTTGCAGGACGATGATATACCTATTCCCTTCTTCAGTAACAGGGAATGGCCCAGCTATATCGACAGCAACTCTTTCCCATGGTGCACCAACATTGTACACTTTCAGCCGACCTCTGGCTCTCGTTTGCGGTCCCTTTACTGAGGAGCAGGCTGCACATTTTCTACACCAGTCCTCTACGTCTTCGCGGCAATGCACCCAATAGAATCTTTTTCTCACCTTCTCCAGGGTTTTCTTTACTCCTAGATGTCCTCCGGATACTCCGTCGTGCACCTGTCGTAGCACTGACGCGACTTTATCACCGGGAACAACTATCTGTAAGGTGACCTCCTGTCCACTGGGTGATTCCCATTTCCTTTTGAGAACTCCATTATCAATTATCAGGCTGTCCCATTGGGCCCAGTAACTTTTTGCTGCTGGGCTAAGCGCTGATATTTCACTCCAAGCGGGCCTCTGGCCACGTTGTTTCCATTCGATTACTGTCTTCAAGTCACTATCTTCCTTTTGTGCGTCTTCCAATGATTGATTATCCCAGTCTTCGTCCAAAGCATTCACCTGGATAATCCTTACGTTCTCTTTCTTTTCCTGTTTAGTACAATGTCGGCAAGATTCTTCGCAAGGTCGTCTAGACAAAGCATCAGCATTATTGTGTGACTTGCCTTTCCGATGTTCAGTGACAAAGTCAAATTCTTGCAGCTGCTCTATCCACCTTGCTACTTGTCCTTCAGGGTCTTTGAACTGGAGGAGCCACAGTAAGGCAGCGTGATCGGTACGAAGTGTAAACTGCCTCCCAATCAAATATTTCTTGAAGTGTTGTAAGGTCTTAACAACGGCTAGAAGTTCTCGGCGGGTAACACAGTAATTTCTTTCTGGCTTGGAAAGGCATTTGCTGAAATATGCGATAACGACCTGCCTATCTCCTTGTGTTTGAGAGAGAACTCCTCCAATACCCACATTGCTGGCATCTGTATCTACCAAAAATCGGCCTTCCCTACTAGGGTAACCTAGTACAGGAGCCTCACACAAGTGAGTTTTCAGTAGAGCAAATGCCTGTTCGCAGTCAGAGTTCCATTCAAATAGACACTTTTCCTCTGTTAAACGATGCAACGGTTTCGCTAACTCGGAGAAGTTCTTCACAAACCGACGGTAATATGCACACAGACCCAGGAAAGAGCGTACCTCAGTTTTATTACGAGGCGTAGGCCACTTCGACACGGCTTTTATTTTTTCAGGGTCTGTTCGAATTCCTTGCGCCGAAATAATGTGTCCCAAGTATCCAACCTCTTTCTGGAATAGTGTACACTTACTAGGACTGAGTTTTAAATTCGCTTCACGCAGTTTCTGAAAGACTTTCTCCAAATTGCGTAGGTGCTCTGCGAAGTTTCGTCCCATAATGATGATGTCATCCAAATAGACCAGGCATGCATCACCAAGCAACCCCACCAAGATGCGCTCCATTAGGCGCTCAAATGTAGCTGGAGCATTGCACAGTCCAAAAGGCATGACATTGAATTGCCAGAGACCGTTCCCAGGACCAGTGGTGAAAGCGGTCTTTTCTTTATCCTGCTGACAGATTTCCACCTGCCAGTATCCACTTTTGAGGTCAACTGTGGAGAACCATTTCATGCCACTTAGCAAGTCCAAAGTGTCATCTATACGTGGCAGAGGATAACTATCCTTTTTCGTGGCATCATTCAACATCCTGTAGTCAACGCAAAACCTTGTGCTGCCATCCTTTTTCTTGACTAGGACTACTGGAGATGACCAAGGGCTGGTGGATGCTTCTATAATCCGGTTTTTCTCCATATCTCTTAACATTTCCGTGACTTCCTGTTCCCTTGCAAAGGGGATACGACGTGGTCTCTGTCTTATCGGCTGTGTATCGCCCGTATCTATATGGTGTTTGACGAGCCCGGTCCTTCCCACGTCACCGTCGGTCTTCGAGAAGATGTCATGGAAGTTATGTAACAGTTGCTTAACTTTGTGACTTTCGAGCTTGTTTAAATTGCCCTTACAATTTTCGAGTAGTGTCGATATATGTTCCTGCCACTTCTTATCACGTTCCTTTTCGTGTGCCTCTGTTTTTCTCAAAGATGCTACATGATCGCACACACCCACCATGCAATTCTTATCAAGAATGATTTCTTTGTTACTAACGTTGATAATGCGTACTTTTGGTTTATCGGAAATCATCATCAGTGTCCTTGCTGTTATCCAGTCTGGGTGATCTCCAGAATCTTCTATTATAATGCAACGTTTACGGCATCCTATTGGTGATAATCTAATATCTACTAAGGTTTCTGATCTTGGTGGTAATACCGTTCTCCTTAAACAGTACACTGACCCCTGTTTTCCACCTTGAAGAAATACTTCTTGTTCTGGAAAACTCAATACTCCTTTTGTTACATTAAGGACGCACTGCTGTTTCTTCAAAAAGTCCAGTCCTATTATGCAATCATCTGTAATATTCGCTACTAAAACAGGGTGCGTGAATGTCTTATCACCCATTTTCAAAGTCACATTCGTTTCACCAAGGACGAGTACTGGTTGGCCGGTGGCGGTTTGTAATCGGCATTGTGAAAACCCTCTTTTCCATGCTATGGTCCGAGGAAATAGCTCCGGTCGTGCAATAGTTCTTGATGCACCAGTATCCAACGTGAAACTGCATGACTTACCATTCAGTTCTCCTTCTATAATAAGACTGTTTCCATCGCCCACTTGTGATACTGTTATAATGGGGGCTTCAGGTCGACCAGCCAGTACTCGCCCCATAGCCCTGGCTGTTCTTAGTTTAAATCCTCGGCTTCCACCTGTGTCCCAGAAGTACTTCTTCCCTTAGACTTCCTGGGACAATTGATCCGAATATGACCCTTTTCGCCGCACTCATAGCAGGTTGGTCCTTGCCGAGTTTTTATTATTGGGATTACCTCGCGAATGCGGTGCTGTTGTCGGCCGTCTTGGCGTACTGCTTCCACCTCCAGAGCGTGTGTCAAGGCTGCCTTCAGAGTCTGATGGTGACCCAGACGAACTGCAGCCCTGACTTCTGCATCTCGGATTCCATCAGTAAAAGCTTGCACCGTAGTAGCATCAATTGCTCCCGGCGTTGAAGCATACGCCCTCCGAACAATACGTTCTATTTCCGATGCCCATTGTTGCAAACCCTCACTGCTTTTCTGTGTGCGGTCGCGGAGTTGAGCCCTGTAAACATGTTCGAGGTGTTTCTCCCCGTATCTAGACTCCAACGCTTCTAGCAGACAGGCTAGGGTATTGCAATCGCCGGAAATATTTTCGAGAATTTGTACCGCATCACCACGCAGAGCAAGCGTAAGAGCAGTTACCGCTTGATCGTCATCCCAATTGTTGCCTTTTGCGACTTTTTCAAACTGTAGACGGAAGGCCACCCATGACGTTGTTCCATCAAAATGAGGTACTTGGAACGTCGGCAAAGCACTAGGTATCACCCCTTTAATAACTCCTTTTTGTACCTTCTCATGAAAAAATTCTACTTCCTTTCCAAACTCCATGATGGTATTGTCTAGTTTATCGAAACGCGCATCATGTTTGTCTATACGAGCGTCTTGCTGGCCTATGCGCGTATCTTGCTGGTCCAGACGGGTATCTTGTTGTGCTGTTTTTATTTTAAGTTCGTTGACCTCTTCTTTGGTTTTTTTCCATTTTTCATTTAATTCTAATACCAGTTGCTGGGATTTTTCTATTTTTGCTTGAGTTGCTGCTTGGGATTGTTTTATTTGTGCCTGGGTTTCTGCCTGGGATTGTTTTATTTGTGCCTGGGATTCTGCTATACCTTTTATTTGCAGCGTCAAGTGAGCCAGCAACGCCGATAAATCGCATCCACTGCTTCCGGGAATAGTGGTGGTAGTAGGCGCACTCACATTCGTCGGTGTTACGACGGCCGCATCTACTCCGGGTGCAGGGACACCGACCGATTCTTCCTCTTGACGCGCCAAATCCATCGCTGCTTGTCGTCGCGTGCGAACCCTTTCGTCTTCCCTTGGCGTGACCGGCATGCCGCTTCTGACACCAATTGTTACGGGCTAGGGGTACTTAAACGCCGGTTAAGGGTTACGAAGTTTATTAGCAACGAAGGTACAGTCGATCGTAGGCAATGACAAGTAGAACGTGGCTGATGTTGTACCGAAGTCTTCCCTTATGTCCACGAAGTCCGTGTTGTAAACACACAATGACGCTATAGATGTTACCTCACGTAGTACTCGAAGTTCTCGTTATAATTGTCGCAGTAGGTCTTCTTTAAGATCGCTTCTTAACTGTCGCTGTTTTCGTATCGCTAGTCGAGTGTAGACTGACTCTGGGCCGGCGTCGCGGCGGTATATATAGCCCAGCTGATCGAACATTCCAGATTCCTCTAGACGTAATAATAATAGCACATAACTTCGAGGTCACTCGGAAGTACCTACGGTAATTCCCGGAAACGGGTTTCTAGAAATTTCGATGTCGACACTTTGTTGACAAAACTGTTGAGACATGTACCATTCGATAGGCCGTCCTAAGTCTAGTAATGCGTTTTATTATTGTACCTAGAAAATGTCTAGATCTGGAGGAATAGGGCTTGAAAGTGGCACACTGCATGTCACGCGATATTGAACCTTATGCCATCGACATAAGGCCCATTCGTAACAGTATTATATATTTATGTAATTTTCTTGCAATAATAGTATTTATGATCATTTCGACGAATTGAAATATAGCGAGGTCTTCATCGTGTCCCATCACTGACTTACTTGATATCAAGTAATTGGCGCTGGGGGCATTAAAATATTTTCTGGCGTTTTTGTTTCTATTGAAAATAAAACAAAAAAGAACTTATTATGTGTGAAAATTATAAGTTAAGATTAACCTATTTTGAAGAATGTCTTGGGATGTACTATACATACCTACTTGTAATGTAAATAAATTTGATTTTGTTTTAGGATAGGAATTAAATAAAAGACTCATTAAACTATATTATTGCTTGTTTTATTGAGAAGTGGCTGCACCCGGATGCTTTGCAATGTATACAATGGACGTTGGACCTAAGTTAACCACAACCTGCCCCCTAATCGGCGAACACATTTTTGTCAAATGATTGCGACTAGTTGGGATCGTTTGGACCGAACGGACCAATAGGCGGTCCGAATGATCCCAACTGATGCCAACTAGTCGCAATCATTTGACAAAAATGTGTTCGCCGGTTAGGGGGCTCAGCAATGGCGGACGGTAGGTAGGTACAGTGGACAAATATACAAACATTGAATTTATTCGTATAGATTATTAAAAAGGTACTTTATCACAGCTTTATTACTAAAAATCAAAACTAATATAACAAAGCTAACATTATTATTATTATTCGAGTTAAAATTGAGTTATCATCAGGTGCAGTTTAACAACAGTATTTAAAATAATAATAACTAAAATAGGTAATTCGCAAAAATCTAGACTCGTACGAACTAGTTTCTTCAGCCTATAGGGGTCCACTGCTGGACAAAGGCCTCCCCCAACCAACTGTGGCAAGTGTACCTTCAGCTGATCGACCGGCCCGTGCGACTTATTATTTATCCTATCCACAAGCCCCAATCGAATTAAAATTGGTTCATCATCAGCCTCTACTCGTCCACTGCTGGACACAGGCCTCTTCCATGGCACGTCAACAAGCTTTATCCTGAGCAGTTCACCGCCAGCCACTACCAGCCACCATTTTGATGTCGTCGCTCCATCTCGCCCAAGGGCGTCTTACACTACGTTTGCCGAGACGCGGTCTCCACTCTCAAATTGGTTATGAAAATATAATTACTATATAATATGTAAAGAAAACCCCGTCCGACCCATAAGGATAATAAAGGCTAGGCTAAATAAAATATGAAATTATAAACGAATAATTTAGATCTGCGCATTAATTCCAACTTCCAATAAAATTGGTAATTTAAAAAAAGTTACAAACCATTTTTGTCGGTATTATTATGAGCGAATAGCGATGCGACCGCGTGTCCCGCCCCCTTTCGCCCGCGCATGTATTAAATTACCTCTTTATATGAAATCATATTTATTTCTTTAAGGGTATTTTTTTAAGTCTAGCCCGGCTTTGTGGGCATTAGTAGAATCAGTTATCGATACCAAACAATACCTTCACGGATCGGACAGGGTTTTCTTTACATATTGTAAGTACTCGTATACAGAATCACATCACACAATAGCGCTGATTCTGTGTTCACGAACTAAACTAATTTTAAGTTAAATGCATCTTTTTCTTTCAATTTCATTAAACAGAGGATAGAAGATAACATTTTAGTTTAATCTTGTCAAATTAAGATACTCCATAGACAGTTTAGACGCGATTATAAACATGGCGGCCAAAAATACGTCAATTTACGTCACGAGCGGAGTAATTTGACAGGTCTAAAGTAACATTTTATCTTCTGTCCTTTTGTTAGTGAAATAAAAAGAACGGAAATAAATAAAAAGTTTGTGAAAAAGGGAATCGCGGCCATTGAATGGAAAACTATTACAATAACTAGAGTGTATGTACCTAACGGTATCTATAACGCCACATGCGATCAACGCGTCATACTGACGTCACGTATAACTCGCGCGAGTTAACTGTGCACCTCGCTGGAATGCGACCCTTGTCCCGCTTCCCCGCGCGACGCCCCGCATTCGCCGTACGCGCTCAGCAGCGATAGCATCTTTGTTACAATTGTCTAAATACAGTTTGAATCCCCTGTTGTTATTACTGTTTCTGTGGAGTTTTTGCTTTCTTACGGGTTTTTTTTTACCAAGTTCTTTTTTTTGTTTTTTACATTTTCGACGCATTAGTGAAGCCTGTTGGTTGCACCAATATTATATTTCAGTCCATATTGTTACAAATGGACCTTATGTCGATGGCATAAGGTTCAATATCGCGTGACATGCAGTGAGTCACTTTTAAGCCCTATTTTTCCACATCTAGACATTTTCTAGGTATAATAATAAAACGCATTGCTAGACTTAGGACGGCCTATCGAATGGTACAGGTATCAACAGTTTTGTCAACAAAGTGTCGACATCGAAATTTCTAGAAACCCGTTTCCGGGAATTACCGTAGGTACTTCCGAGTGACCTCGAAGTTATGTACTATTATTATTACGTCTAGAGGAATCTGGAATGTTCGATCAGCTGTACTATATAAAGCACCGTGACGCCGCCACAGAGTCAGTCTACACTCGACTAGCGATACGAAAACAGCGACAGTTAAGAAGCGATCTTTGAGAATACCTACTGCGACAACTGTAACGAGAACTGTGAGTACTACGTGGAGTAACATCTGTACTGTTATTGTGTGTTTACAACACGGACTTCGTGGACATAAGGGAAGACTTCGGTGCAACGTCAGCGACATTCTACTTGTCATTGCCTACAATCGACTGTATCTTCGTTGCCAATAAACTTCGTAACCCTTAACCGGCGTTTAAGTACCCCTAGCCCGTAACAATATGTAACAATTTAATTGCAAAACGTCATGAGTAAAATGGTTTAGTGTTATGACGCTTTATCATCAAAACGACTTTTTAATAACATAAAAAAAATCTAATTTATATTTTTTTAACACAACTCTCATTTTGTACAAACCGTACCGTCTGAATGACGTCACAGAGCGAGGTGCACAATTAACTCGCGCGAGATGTAAATCCTACATCTCGCAAGCAGAGTTTACCGCAAACGTTGGGCAGTTTCCTGTCAGACATAATTCTCGTCCGGCCAGAGGATCCTCCCGTTTCTATGGAGGATGAGTGAATTTTTACACCATTTGATTTAGAAATTAATATAACACAACTTCGAATCAACACATGGACGTAGCTTCTGGAGGAGGGAGGGGAGGCATTACATCATACATTTTGTTAGTGTCTACTGCGTGGTTTATTTAAAAGTAACAGATTATTCCTCGTTTATACTTTATTTAGTAATTAGGGGAGTTTTTATATGTTCTACGAAATTTCCAGCGCCCCCCCCCCCTTACCCCCCTGGGTACGCCCATGGATCAATATCTAACCTTAGTTAATTCGCAATAACAGATTGCACAAGAAATGCAGAGATAACTCTAGTAATTTTACAATCAAAATATACAAACAGTTGCAATTCTGTTCCAAAGGCGTTGACATGCATAATCTAGGTACTTTACAATCTAAATATACAAAAAAAAAGTCCCGACTCATTATTTTACAGTGCCACTCAATTTTATACTCTAATGCTGTTTCAGTTACGTCGAAAGTCTATTACTATATCAGTAATTTGTGATTTTAAATGTGATAATGGTCTTAAAATGTTAATTACTCCCCTTCAGGCGGACGCGGAGCAATTTTTTTTTTTTTTTTGTTAAGTTCGGTTTAAACCAAACGAACAAATGCATTTTCTATCCCTACTCTAATAAATAAATGTTGTTTTAATACGGACAAGTAAGCAAGTATGTACGGACGACAGCAGGTTACCCGAAACTGTCAAATATTTCCAATCAACTTTGAGCCTTAATGCTTTAGCGATAGAGTTGAAAATTTAATGAAGAATTCTAACAGATTGTAGTAGCTTGATGTGCTGTCTGTACTTAAAATAAATTGAAACAATATAAATGGACAATTCCTGACAGAGCATCCTTATTTTGGTCTCTCCATACTAAAATGTATCAAGAAAATTATGCATTTTTCCACGTTCGTTTGATCTAAATCCATTTTAACAAGTTTGAGCATTTGTGTTGTCAATACAGGAGAAATATCTAGTGCGCGAACTGTATAAACCATGATTTCATTATTGTGATTCTAGAGTAAACAATTTTCGTCGGTCGAAAATTAGAGTTTTTTGAAGTGAATAGGTACTTAATAGCCTCGTTGTGATTTTCAAAAGTCGACGAAACTAAAAAGTGACATTAAAAAGAGACAAGACTCATAAATCCCTAGGTGGTTCAACGCGGGAGAAAATAAGATAGGAAACATACTGTAGCCGTACGGAGGTCGGGTCTAAGCAGTTTTGTTGCGATGTGTGCCGGGTACGATGCGCCAAATGTTGTGTCGGGAGTTTGGTCGTGGAGGGTCTCCAGATCAATCTCCCTCTGGCGCAGAATCGTTGGTGGTGTTGTTAGGTTTAACATTGCATCACCGCGCTCAACTGCCGTCTTCCTTCCTAATCACTCAGTCTTTTTGAGTGAATAGGCTCTTAATAAACTAGCGCGCTAATTCATTAAGGCATCACTATCAATCGGGATTGCGGTCAAGCACTATTTTATAATGATTAAAAAAAAAAAACAAAAAACAGTGTTTCTTACATTCGTCTCATTGTCTTGAAACCAACATTTTTGAAGGTTTCACTTCTACCACGTGTGAATTTTCATAACAGACTTAGGTCCGTATTCCAGAAGGAAACTCAAGCATTGATCTCAGTTTAAACATTATTCAACCAATCAAAAGGCTTCAAACGAGACTAAGTAGAGCTTGAATATTGAGTCATCATCATCATCATCCCAGCGCCAATCCCAGTCGTATCCGCAGCCTTTTCAGCTTTGGAGTCTGGGGTCCGCTTTACCAGTCCAACTGCTGATATGGCTAAACTTCGACATTTTCCGTGAAGCGACTGCCGTCTGACCTCCACAACCCGAAGGCGACATCGAAGCATTGCAGTTAGACCAATTGTTGGATTTTTTGAGGGCTCCAACAACCCGTAACGATTGCCACTAGATGTTCGTATGGCAACCGGGACCAACGGCTTAACGTGCTTTCCGAGGCACGACCAGACCAGTGCAAAATATTCATATTCATGCATACAAATACTTGCACTGTGCGGGGATCGAACCCGCGCCACCTTGCGCAGCGGCCGCGTCCGCTACCGCTACGCCACGGAGGCTGTCAATCTAGCTCAAGCTTGAATATTGAGTGACGTTCTGTAATACGGACCTTAATATTTCTAAGCTCTAGAACGAAAATGATGAATTCATGCTAACTTTTTGCGCAATGGTGTATTTTTCTCCTGTTTAAAAATATCTTGAATTACATCACCAAGCTTCCACCTGAAACCGTCCATTATCCTCCATTTGTTTGAGCAAACTCTTCGCTTCATCAATGCTGTGTCCCCCAGTTTTACTTATAACATCTTCTATGAAGGCATCTCGGACATTGTCTGGCATATTCTTGGCGTTTCCTGATATGTACACGTAGGCTTGATTGGATATTAAGTTCCATAGAAGCTCTCTGTGTTCGGCTATTTTGTGTTGGACGTAGCTGTTGGAGAAATGAAAATGATTAATATCACAGATTACAGAATACTACATACAGATACCCAAAGGTGAACAAAAAAATGAGCCCAGCTGAATTCGGGCAGACGGTCGAGCAAAAAAAAATTCTTAAAGAGATGACTAGAGGGCCACCAGGGAGCGCTTGACATATATATGTCTATGATAGTATATGTCTTGTCTACATTGTCATATATACATCCATGCGTCGTGTATCGAGAAATACGCATTCTAAAAGAAAATAACAGTAATATAATGGTTAGAAGACATCTTAACCTAAAAAAAAATATGACAGGATTAATTGAGTACACTGCCATCTATTGTCCCGAGTGTAAAATAAAAAACATTGTCACTACTGAGCCCATTTTACCGTTTTGTTTAATTATGTTATTTATACGTGTAAGTAAATTCAAACTGTTAAAAATATTAAAAAGGCTATAAACTGCACGTAAGAGGTTTAAAATCGTTGCTAAGTTCTGCAGCGCAACCTATGCTGCCAACTTCTTATCTTTTGATAAGAACTGAGAGTCTGCTGTACTAGATGGGACCTCATGTTAATATGTATTTAAGGTAGGAAAAGAAACGACACAAAACTCCCAGCTACCGTAGGCGCGGGCCTGCGGGCGGTGAGTAGTGGGCAGCTCGCCGCCCGGTAAGGACCAGGCCCGAGTCGACGGCGCGTCGTGTTTCACGCGCGCCTCAAAGGGATGTCAGCACATCGTGCGGGGTCCACGAAGACCGATGCCTCCTGGGTCAGGGTTGCGGATTGGTTAAACAAGAAACCGTGGCCCTGGCCGTCGCACAGGCAAGTGAAGAAACACGGGTGGGGTTTAGTCAGTAAAAGTCTGACACGCCCTTCCGCTCCGCCCAGAGCGGGAGAGGTCATTTGATGATTTCCCATCCCAACAAAAAAAGGAGACTAAAAATTGGTGCACGTTCTCTTGTTTTCAATCTTCTTCTTTTTCAGCCTATAGAGGTCCTCTGCTGGTCATAGGCCCCCCCCCCCCCAAGGCCACTTCACCTGTTATTTTTTCCCAAATATATTTGTTAATACCACTACGATCCGGAGGAAGCGTTTCGCCTTTTTTTTACATATTATAAACCAGCGCTTGACCGCAATCCTGCCTGATGGTAAGCAGTGACGCAATCGTTGATGGTAAAGCGCACTAGTTTATTAAGAGCCTATTCACTCTAGCCTTGAAGATACTCAAATTGTAGTCCGACGGAAACACCGCCGCTGGCAAATTGTTCCAGTCCCTCGATGTACGCGGTATAAAGGAGGAGGCGAAACGCTTCGTCCGGATCGTAGTGGTGTTAACAACGTAAGGGTGGAAACCAGCCGTACGACAGGTCGTCCGCTGGTGGAACGGAGATGGGGGAATTAAATCATGCAATTCCCTCGCACACTCCCCGAAATGCATCCTATAGAACACCGAAAGGCTGGCTACTCTACGCCTGTGCTCTAGGCTTTGGAGACCAACTCGAGTTAGATCAGGGTCACCAATCAGCCTCTTTGCACGTCTCTCCACTGAATCCAAAGTGGCCAGGTGACACTTGGCAGCACCAGCCCAAATGTGGCTGCAGTACTCCACACACGAACGGACCTGTGCTTTGTATAACATTAGAAGCTGCCCAGGTGTGAAGTACTGCCGGACCTTTGCGATAACGCCAAGTTTAAAGCCTCCTCCTTTATACGCGGTGTTTCCGTCGGACTGCAATTTGAGTGTCTTCGAGGCTACAGTAAATAGGCTCTTAATAAACTAGTGCGCTTTACCATCAACGATTGCGTCACTCCTTACCATCAGGCAGGATTGCGGTCAAGCGCTAGTTTATAATTTATAAAAAACATATATATTAAAAAAATGTTGCAGTATGGTTACCCAGCGTACAGCACAGTTCACAGCGGATCATAGTGTTCCAGGGCTACCGCCGCGCCGCGACGCTGCAGGCGTGTGCGGCCGGCGGCGCGTTGACCATATTTTTGTTGGGTCAACCGGATAACATAACAAGCTGATAACTTTGTGATTTTTTATGATAGCTTTTTGAAATTTTGTACATAAATTGTTTACATAAATACACTGGACACGTGGTTCGGGTTTCGCATATACAAATAATAACATACTTTAAACAGCTACTGAGATTTACTGAAAAACCCAACAGCTTAGCCAAAATACTCAACAACATTGTTCAACCCTGGTGTGGGACCCAGGATTTCAAGCTCAGCAGTTGTATTTGTGACCATAGTTGCTCGTAGAAGAATTTAATTAAACAGGCAGAAAGGTGACAGATTTAGACGACACGATTGGTGCAATGGCTGAACAATCGGCTAATGCGCTGCGTATCGCGGGTTCAATTCTCGCACGGAAATATTTGTATGACCTACAATTAGTTGTTCCGGGTCTGGGTGTTGGTATATGTGGCTTTATATGTTCGTAAACGCACCTACCATACAGGAGAAATTCCTAGAGTGGGACAACCATTTTCTTTTGTAAAAAAAAAAAAAAACTATGAAATTTAATATTATAGGTACTCACATTTTGTCATCCTGATCTCTAGAGAAAGCACAGTACAGACTCAGCTTATTCTCAGCTACCATTTTCTCAAGTTCATCCCTACAATGAAAATCTTTCTCTTTATACCGACATCCGAATATTAAATGGAGGACATCTTTGCTAGCAGTGCCCTGTACCTCTCTTTCTTGTAGGAGACTTCTGAAGGGCGCTATACCGGTGCCTGGTCCGATTAGGATATGAGGTGTGAGCTGTGGAATGAAGAGAAGAGTTGCATGAACAGTTCAAGGGCGTATCCAGCTTTTTAGGTTCGTCATCCTCGGCTATTTTGCCTTACAAACTATACAATGACATCTGCATGGAACATTAGGTATTTGTAGTGTAGTGTATACGGCAAATGAACGCAAATGATCCTGTATAAGTCTCCGTTTATACTTAGACTAGCGGCCGCCAGCGACTTCGTTCGCGTTGAGCTAGTTATGCTCCGCTTCCATTGGTCGCAGCGTGATGTTATATAGCCTAAAGCCTTCCTGGATTAATGGGCAATCCAACGCAAAAAGAATTTTTCAAATCGAACCAGTAGTTCCCAAGATTAGCGCGAACAAACAAACATAAAACAAACTCTTCAGCTTTATATATTAAGTATAGATTAGTAATTAGGGGTGTTTATACATGTTCTGCGAGATTTCCAAGAGGGGGGGAGTGGGGATGGGGTAACGAACTGCTACTAGATATTCGTATGGCAACCGGGACAAACGGCTTAACGTGCTTTCCGAGGCACAACCAGACCAGTGCAAATAATTATATTCATGCACACAAATATTTGCACTGCGCTGGAAATCTCGCAGAAAATGTATGAACTCGCCTATTAACTAAAAAAAAGTACAAACAAGGACTTATCTCTAACTTTTAAATAAACCACGCAGTGGACACTGACAAAATGTACGGTGTAATTCCCCCTCCTAGGCCTGCCTTGCCTTGCCCCCCCACCCCCACCCCCCCTCCCCCAGGCCGGAAGATGGATAAGCCGATGTTAACATCTATACAAGTTTTCATTTGGTGCCAAATACGAGAATACTTACAGGATCTTTCGGAAACACAAGCGTCCCAGTTTTAATCCATCCATAGACGCGATCCCCGACCTTTAAATTCTTTAGCCAATTGGAGGCCAACCCAAGCCTAGGCTTCTTCAACTTTGTATGGTAATGTACCACAGCCACTAGTAGGTCGATGTTCTGGCCTTCTGACGGTAAGGCACTGCTGGCTATTGAGAACGAGCGAGGTTTGATCGTGGAGAACAACTCGAACAATATGTCTAAGGTTAGCTTTGAAGCTGATTTATGGAAGTCGTGGAGTACCTGAACGAAAATTGTAGGTTATCTTTTGTTTGTTTACGTACAATATGGCTACCATGAGTTTTCATTACGGAGACTTGATCATCGATATCGAGCGCGTTTAACTCATTGATTGGCCCGCTTCAAGATTGTAAGGCCGCTGCCTCGAATCTTGCGGGCAGCGGGGCGGCGGCGGCGAGTGAGCGGCAGGATCGTATGCGTAAAATCAAACGGACCGGTTCTCGAAAACAGCGGCGCGGCAGCGGGGCGGTGGCGGGCAGCGATCGGTGTACTTCTCGCGCTCGAATCTTGCGGGCAGCGAACGGTGATCGAGCGTTAGGAATAAATTTGAATCAAAAAAGATGTTGCCGCCATTGGTCAGACATTTCTTTCGAGAATAAAAACAAATATATCGTCGACACAGTCGTGAACACAACACTACGCGGCTATAGTGACGCGCGATCTACCCGCTAGTTTCGTGAACAGGTCTTCGATGCCCGCTCGGCTCCCGCGCCGCTGCCGCCGCCGCGCGCCGCCCCGCTGCCCGCAAGATATGAGGCAGCGGCCTTAGAACTCTCAATCAATGAGAGCGCCAAATGCGCTCGATGCGTATGATCGTGTCTCGTAATGAGAACTCATGGCCACACAGACTAAAGCACATCAAGCTACTACAATCTGTCATATTTGTTTATTAGATTTTCAACTTTATCCCTAAAGCATTAAGGCTCAAGGGAGATTGGCAATATTTGGCAGTTTGGGGTAGCTTGACCTGCTGTCGTCCATACATTAATGTGTTTGTTTGAGGTAGTAAATAAATAATTTGACTTTGAATCAAGGCCTATCGAAGCAGAATGTTGGTTATTTTAAAAATTTAAACAAAACTGGTTCCCTACCCAGAGAACCAAAATAGAAGCTCATGGTGGGAAATCTGGACTATTCTGTTTATTTTGCTGTGATTGTTAGTAGCTATATGTAAGCGATCAGCCATCAGGTCTGTATACAATAAGTAAAGAAAACCCCATCCGACCCATAAAGATAATAAAGGTTAGGTAAAAAACACATAAAACAAATAAAATATGAAATTTTACACAATCATCATAGTAACAATATCTACTAATGAATTATGAATTAATATTTTATTTCCGCGAATTAATTCCAACCCCCAAAAGTTGGTAATTTTTTAAAAAGTGACCAACCCCATTTTCGACGGTATTATTATGAGCGTTGCGATCGCGTGCCCTGCCCCCCTTCGCCCGCGCATGTATTGCCTACCGCAGATGTATTAAGTTATTTCCTTTTGCAAAATAATATTATTTTTAGGGGGATTTTTTTAAAGTTTAGCCCGGCTTTGTAGGTACTAGTAGGACAGGGTTTTCTTTACATATTGTGTATTTTTTGAGTTGAAATTGGCCTTAAAAAACATAATCTCAATACTTACCTCAAGCAACGTCCGCTTCGGCCTCCTACAATAATTAAGCCAGTCCTCCTGCCCTTCTGGGGAGCTGAGTTCAATACACTTCTCTCTTTCTAACTTATCCTCAGAGACTTGTGCGAGAAGAGAAAAGACGTATTGCGTCGGGTAGCAGCGAAGGTCCCAGTATTGTTCCGCTATTTCGTATAATGTGTGCGGTTGTTTTAGAAAGTCGGGGACGGGCATGTCTGTAATGTATGACACATTATGTAGGTATTTAAAGCATCTATACAACTTTCTTAGCTAAATACCGCTTCAGTTATGGTTGCATTACGCTCTTAATTATACACCAAATAAGTATATAAAATTCTCGTATCGCGGTGTTTGTGGTTAAAGTCCTCCGAAACAGCTTTCCCGATTCTCATGAAATTTTGTGTGCATATTGGGTAGGTCTGAGAATTGAACAATATCTATTTTTTATCCCCCTAAATGTTCAGGGTACCACCCCTAATTTTTTTTAAAATATAGGTCTATATCGCCCTTTACAGCGCATGATTAAAATAAATAGTTTAGAAGATATTACGAATTTAAAAATTGTGGGGCATCGCATTTGCGGCGGTACCAGCCGGTTGGGCGGCGGGCCGCTATGTTTTTTATACAACGTTAACAGTTTTTTTGTAATGTATTTAGTATCAGCATTCACCCGGGCGAAGCCGCGCGGGCCGCCAGTAGTGTTATAAAATTACAACAGCGAAGTGGTAAGATCACTAAGTAGACCCAGGCACTAATAGCCAGGTAGCCAAAATATACATCATTATTTTTTGTATGTGCGAAACCAGAAACACGTATTCAGTATTTTAAGGAAAGAATCTATGTACAAAATTTCAAAATATAATGAAAAGCCACAAAGTTATGAGCCTACTTGGCTGTCCCAACAAAAATATGGTCCACGCTCCGCTCGGGCGGAAACTTAATTTCAGTGCATCTTTCCCTTTCCATTGCACTGCACTTGATAACTTATTCTGAGAAATACAAAACAAATACAACGTCTTTGATTAATTTTTAAAAATTTGTGAGACGTAAATTTTAATTACATTTCCAGTATAATATGGCCTAGTTTTGTAAACAATTCCAGTATCATAAGGGCTGCTCTTATACTGGTTTAGCATAGCTTGATATTACCTACTGGCCTGCTATTTGTCATCTAAAAAAAACAATACATTACGTTTTAGTGCTATTCAGTCAGAATGTACGTTTCTTATTATTTACTTTACCAGCCTATTTTTATGTTACCTACATACGTTATAAAAAAAATATTATATTATACCAACCAATCACTGACCAAATAGTACTTTATGACTATTTCACGTTTAAAACCTTTAAAACTAAAAGAAAAACACCGAAGTTTAAAAAAAATTACACCCTTAAAATAATAGTAAGCTCAACTATCAACCCGTGCCAGTTCACTCATAATTTTGCCGCCTCGCGCTCAACGCTGTGTGGGTGAGCCGTGCACGTGTACGGGTAAGACACAATACCAAGAATCGATGCGCAACAATTTGTAAAGGCGTCCTTAAGAAAAGGACAGAGATAAATAATACTTTTGTCCTGTGAAATTAGTCCGCGCCTGTCGTAAATCGGCCTTTTTAGTCGCAATGTTTTTAATCGCGTCTTAACTGTCTATGGTGTATCTTAATTTGACAGGACTAAACTAATAAGTTATCTTCTGTCCTTTTTATAATGAAATATAAAAAAAAAAGATGCATTGTACTTAAAATTAGTTTAGTTTGTTAACAAGACAATGAACCCGATTGTCTTATACACAAACTAAAGTTCAGTGTATTTTTTCTTTCCATTTTATTAAGAAAAGAACAGAACATAATATGTCAGTCTAGACCTGTCAAATTAGTCTGCGTCTAATATAAATTGATAGGTTTTGACGGGAAAGCTAAGATGAGTGTCACACGCATTTTCATTGGACTTTTAAAATTATTTATAGCGTCGTATGATTTATGTAGTAAAAAGTGCATTCAGTAAATAATTTATAAAGAATATTGAAATTTCGCAGCATAGTGGCCACATCATGACTTTGCCTCAAACCTCCCTCATAGACGGTTCACGCGGCCGTTTTTTTCAACTGCCATTGGCGTTATCCGCCATTATTGCGAAATAAAATTTTCAAAGAATTTCTATAATTTGTTACAAGTGTTATTGGCAAAATTGTGGTATCTATTCCACAGTAGCCATTGATCAAGAGTTGAGGTTGAATCTCATTTTGAAAAAAGAAGAAGATATAAATTGATGTATTTTGAGTTGCCATGTTTATAATCGCGTCTAAACTGTCTATGGAAGGTCAGTAAGTCAATGTCGTTGGCTCGAGGTTTGGCGGGAATGTCAAGATGAGTGTCACGCTCATTTTTCATTGGACTTTTAAAATTATTTATAGTGTCGTTTACTAAATAAAAACGAGTGATTTATGTAGTAAAAAGTGCATTAACTGAATAATTCAAAAAGAACAGTGAAATATTGTAGCATAGTGGCCACATCATGTCTTGACGCTAAACCGCTCCTTATCGTCCAAACGCGGGAAACGAAAGGAGTTAGATTAGTTAGGATAAGTTTAGGATAAGCTAGGATAAGTTAGGATTAATTAGGATAAGTTAGAATAGAAGTTTACTCAAGAGAATATTTACTGAAGACTAGGCTGTATGGCGTACTATGCCTTTGCCTTTTCCGTTCAGAAGAACGGAAAGAATTGAACCAAAAAAAAAATGTCTATGGAATATCTTAATTTGACAGGATTAAACTAAAATGTTATCTATACTTTTTGTAATGAAATAGAAAGAACCGAAAGTTAAAAAGATTAAAATAAAGCAACGTTTTAACAAAAATAATCTTTTATTAAATCTCCTCCTCCTGCCACCCATCATCATTGCTCAAAAACCGTCGTTTGGCTGCCGTGTTCATGTACGGCCGTAGTGCCCACTCCGTGTCGGCGGCGTCCAGAGCGTCCAATGTTCCCAGTTTTATCTCGTATAGCTTCATTTGGAAGCGGGGGCCAATCTCTGACAGCTCGATTTCCTTTCCGGCCTGAAAAAGAGGTTTTTGTTTACAAAACTGACAATAATGTCTATGATTACTGGGCTAATTCTACTGATTTTAATAACTTTCACAGAGTAATAATAAAAATTAATATTTTTCATCTCAGTCGACAGCATCCGTGGCGTAGCGGTAACGCGGCCGCTGCGCAAGGAGGCGCGGTTTCGGCCCCGGCAAGTGCAAATATTTGTATGCATGAATATGAACATTTGCACTGGTCTAGACGTGCCTCGGAAAGCACGTTAAGCCGTTGGTCCCGGTTGTCAAACCAACATCTAATAGCAGTCGATACGGATTGTTGGAGCCCTCAAAAGTTTAAGTTTCAAGTATACAACTTGAATAATATCTTTTCACCCCTGAGTGACAAGGACTTTTGAAAAAGTTTTAAAAAACATTTGGAGTTGTATTGTAAATTGATCCTTATGTATAAGATTTAAAGCTCTTTTTTTCATAAACACAAAATTGTTTACAATTTTGGCGAATAATTTGCAATGTTACTTATATGTGACAGAAGGTTATTCTCCATACCTTTCTATAGGTATGTTGCCTGAAGCAGATATAGTCATCGTTGTTAGCGAAGGTTATTACTCTCTTTGAGTCAGGCTTCGGCACCGGGAATAGGTACTTTAGTATACTCATAGCTCTTAGACCTGTAAACAAAAAAAAAAAAAGTTAAAAGTCGCTTATTGGAAAAATGACATAAGGATCTGAAACGTGGTTCCTCATTATGAGCCTCATAAGAAAGCTCAAGGTCGCACAGAGAGCTATGGCGAGGGCTATGCTAGGTTTTTCTCTACGTGATCGAATCAGGAATGAGATCCGTAAAAACTAAATTCGCCGCATACATATTGCACAGGCTTATACAATATGTAAAGAAAACCCCGCCCGACCGATAAGGATAATAAAGTTTAGGTAATCACATGACCAAATAAAATTTGAAACTTTACATAATCATCATAGTAACAATACTAATGAATTTTGAAATTTTTTTTTTTGTGCGAATAAATTCCAACTTCTCCAAAAATTGGAAATTTTTTAAAAAGTGACATCACCATTTTTGACGGTATTATTATGAGCTTTGCCCGCGCATGTATTGCCTACCGCACATGTATTAAGTTACCCCTTTTTGCGAAATAGTATTTATTTTTAGGGGATTTTTTTTTCAGTTTAGCCAGGCTTTGTAAGTATTAGTAGAATCAGTTATCGATACCTAACAATACCTTCACGGGTCGGACAGGGTTTTCTTTACATATTCTATAATTATAATCTTACCAAGTTCAGTCTTAAAGTTGTGGAATATTAGATGTGGAAACTGTTCGCTCATGGGCCCGATGTCCGGGATATCGTGGCGCATCACCACGCCTGATAGTGTGAATGATGCTGTGGGGCCGTACGGCAGGTGGCAGATTACCTGAGGAAGAGACAGTAAGGATAAAATATAATAATCTTTATTATGTCAACACCATCAACCTTTTTATGGTCCCACTGCTGGGCACAGGTCTCCTCTCATACAGAAACGGATGAAGCGTAATGACTACGCTTGCTCAATGCGGATTTTAGACTTAAAGTCCAGGTTTCCTCAAGATGTTTTTCTTCGCGTTATAATCAGTCAATGGTGTCCAAGATATACTTAGAAAGTACATGTAACTTATTAATATAAAAGTTACATTGGTACTTGCCTGACCTAGAATCGAACCCGCCACGATTTATTTATTATGTATACTATATAAATTACTGAACATACTGAAGATTTTATAAAGGGTGACAAAATGGCTGATCTTATAGCTAAGAGCGGTATTTTACAGACAACTTTTAAGCATTGGTTTATAATCTCACTAGCGGCCGCCAGCGACTTCGTTCGCGTGGAGTTAGTTATGCAGCATAACTAACTCCACGCGAACGATGTCGCGAACGGAGAGGATCATAACTTATGGTCCGCTCCAATTGGTCGCAGCGTGATGTTATATAGCCGAAAGCCTTCCTGGATTAATGGGCTATCCAACGCAAAAATAATTTATCAAATCGAACCAGTAGGTCCAGAGACTAGCGCGTTCAAACAAACAAACAAACTCTTCAGCTTTATATATTAGTATAGATATATTAGTGTTTAGTAAGGCTCGGCCGAGATAGGTTTCACGTTCTCGGCCGGAGAATAAAATAATATCTCGGTCGAGACCGAGAATCGAAAAGTCGTGAAAAAAATTTAGTTTCTAAATGGATGACAATTTTTCTAGCATGAAAACAATGCTGCTGTTTAAAAGCAAAATACATCTTTTATTTTTCGGATCGAAACACAGACTTTCTTCATCACAAATGATAAAAATAAGTTTATCTCAAATTCTCAATAGTAATTGGCGCCGACTGCCTTGTTCAAAAACTAACGTTAACTTCAGTGCATCATGCAGTTTTTTTCTATTGCATTAATTAAGCTTTGGGGGAGGCCTTTGTCCAGCATTAGATAGAATAGAAATATTTTATTAGCACAAAAGATACATTTTTAAATTTTTGTGTACAATAATACTGCATTACAATAGGTAGGTACAATAGGTTTCCCCCTGTCCCCTAAACTAGGCTAGGCCTGTATCTTAGGGGGCAGTGCCCGGCTACAGGGTATACAAATACATAATGCAATTTTGGCAGATGCACCAGTGGACTAGCAAATTCTTGAATTTTGACCTTGTGACTTTAAAAAATATGAAAGAGAGACTGTGAAGAGTGAAATTGTATGGAGTAAGTGAGTGTTTGATGATTATGTTTAGGAAGTGTTTGTGGTGTAGTGAATGTATGTTTGTATGTGTGAAAATATAATGCTCGTGAAAGAAAAACAAAAGGTGGATTACACATATAGAGTGAATATTTATTATATTGTGTATGTTAAAAGTGATTCCGTTCCGTGATAGTCCTGTTTAAGCAGCCATTCAATTAATGTATGTTTTAGTTTAAACCTTGGGAGACCGAGAATGTTTAGTTTTTTTTGGATTTTATTATAAATGTACGTACTTATTACATAGAATTGGTGCCTTGCAAACTTCGTTTTATGTTTAACGCTGGGAATTATATGGGTACGTTACATTGGACGAAGAAGAAGAATTAAGAAAAGGACAGAAGATAAAATATAAGTTTATTCCTGTCAAATTAAAGTACTCCACAGACTGTTTAGACACGATTAAAATCTTGGTACTAAAAATACGTCAGCAGTGGACTAATATGACAGGACTAAACTAAAATTAGTATTTAGTCCTTTTCTTACTAAGTAAGGGACGGCGTCATAGGCGCTGATTCGTCAATTCTCAAACTAAACTAAAAAGTCTACTGCAAGTTTGAGGAAGGGAAACAAGAAAAACATACATGTTGAGACAAACATATGTATACTATGCATAAAAGCCTCTATGGTTTAAAAGTACTATGAATGTAGTTGATCTGTAAAAAAACCCCTTGCAACTGTCAGTATGTTAAAAATTTCTCATCGCCAAGTGATTCGTCGTGTTCCCGCATGATGTCTGGTGAAGCCGTACGGAAGACGGGTCTGAGCAGTTGTGTTACGATGTGCGCCGAAGCCAGCGCAGAGTGGGTAGGCCTCCAACAAGGTGGACCGACGATCTGGTGAAGGTCGCGGGAAACCGCTGGATGCGGGAGGCGCAGGACCGGTCGTCGTGGAGAAACTTGGGGGAGACCTTAGTCCAGCAGTGGACGTCTTTCGGCTGAAATAATGATGATGTGTGCCGGGTACGATGCGCCAAATGTTGCTGTTCGGGAGTTTGGTCGTGGAGGGTCTATAGATCAATCTCCCTCTGGCGCAGCATCATTGGCAGTGTTGCTTGGTTTAACATTGCATCACCTCGCTCAAATGCCGTCTTCCGCACTATTCACTCACTTTTTTGAGTGAATTGTCGCTAGTTTATTAAGAAATAAACCAGCGTGCTTTACCATCAGGCGGGAACCTAAATTATGACCTAAGACAGGCTATAAATAAAAGTTTACCTACCAGACTGTCAGGGACACCTCTATGTTCATGAACCACAATAAAGTCGGTGACTTCATTGGCGCGACATGCATGTATCAGTTGTTTCACCTCATAACCACCACGGTTCATACGCTGGCTGTTTGGGAATATTAACCTGTAAAGAAATTGTTGGCTAATTTAAGTATGAGAAACAAGAGTATAACTGCAAAATATTGATCCTACTAATATTATAAATGTGAATATTTGGATGAATGTTTACTACTCTTTCATGCTAAAACTGCTAAAAATACTAATGGATTTAGATGAAATTTGGCACACTAAACATGCTAATCTCACGAACTATTGGTCAGATATGAATAATTCTTTTTTGCGTTCGATAGCCCATTAATCCAGGAAGGCTTTAGGCTATATAACATTACGCTGCGAGCAATAGGAGCGCAAAACAAAAATTTTAAATGTATGCTGTAAATTTTGAGGATAAAATAAAATATTCAAATAACTTACTCTACACGAATGAAGTTGCTGGCGGCGGCTAGTCAAGAATAAGACATAGCATTTTTAAACCCATATTCTTACATGATCAAAACTTATTAAGTATGGAGCCTTCAACTTAGAGGTGAGGATGTGCTGCAGTGACTCTGCAACTGTGCTAGTAGTAGTATGGCAAGTCTAGCACACTACTACCAGAGTAGTAACTAGTAGGAGCACATTTCTAGCACCACAGTAGCGCCACTGCAGTGTTTCCTCACATATCTAACTTAAAGGTTACCCTATCCATATGTACTTTTTATTACATAAAAAATATAATATGCACATATACAACATAATTTTTTCTTTATGCTAAACCTGAATACTGTTTGTTCAGAATAAGGAACTGAATCGATTCCAATTATTTTTACATCAGAGGCCAACGCACCGCAGCGTTTACCATATTTTTGTTGACACAGCTATACTCTGTTTTTTAATCTCGTAGACTAAACTGACATTACGAGTGTTGGCAGTTTATTGCAATTAGGTGCAATAGTGCCGAAACTTAGCGTTCATAAAATCAAGTATCTTTTTTTACATTAAGTTATCCTGAAATAATGTGTAGGTACTTATTAAAAACGTAATAATACAAAATTAATAATGTAAATTTGACATTTGCATGTGTCAATTTACTCTACGAGATTAAAAAACAGAGTATAGGTAGGATAACAAGCTCATAACTTTGTGGTTTTTCATGATGTCTTTTTGAAATTTTGTACGTAGATTCTTTACTTAAAAATACTGGACACATGTTTCGGGTTTTGTATAAACAAAAAATAATGTTACATGTACAAAAACAAACAGACAAGTTCCACCCACCTAAGTTCCTTAACAAACATCTTGAGCCTGGCACTAGGTTCTCTAGATGTGGTGATCATAATCTTAGGGTCCTCCACACCAGCATATCTGTACTCATCATCCTGTGAGCTCTGTGTGTTGGCACCTCCACTGAAACCACCAATCACTGCTGCTCTTTCAGGACCTAGAATGATGCGAGTTTTGTAAGTACATTTTTGGTGTAGTAATTTAGTAAAACAGCAACCTGTTTATTTACAAATGCTCTGGAATATTTATGATTAACATTTTAGTTTTTTGTTTAATTTGAGTAAATCATATGAAATATCCTTAAGATGAGGATCCAGGCTTGTGATTGTGACTCAATAAAGCTGCAAAGGTCTGTATATCATTGCAAATATTCCTCATCTGCTTTTATCAGGCATAAGAATGTCAATTATTATGCCACAAGCTGTAGTATGTTATAGACTTCATGATAGTGGAAAAGTTAGGTTATAATAGCATTTAATAAATAAAACAAGAATCACAAATTATCTAATAAACTTACCTTTATCTTCGTAGTCTATTCTTTTCTGTAAGTTAAGAGCCTCCTTCCTTAAATCTCCGTGGATAGGAATATTTTCTTCCAAACATCGCTTCAGTTGATCTTTTTTCGCTTGAATATTCTTTTGTTTGTCTTCCACAGATTTCCTGTACAAGTATTCGCGGCGCAAACGCGCCTGTCGTCGCAGCATTGTAAATATTTATTATATGTTAACTTATTTACCGTAAATAACTTCAGTTTTATGATAAAAACATCACGCACGATACCGCAACTTAAAGAAAAGTGACGTTTGTTTGGTGAATGACACTGTGACACACGTGTTTATTTTGACATTGACAGTACGCGTTTAGTTATTTTATTAGGAAATTGGGATTAATTTAAAATCACATAAATTATTGTCGCTCGTGTAATTGTGATTGAAATGATCTATTTTTTCACAAAATGATCTATTTTACACAAAATGGACTAACAGAATAAGTATAATACAATTTATCTGTGGCTTTGAATGATGGTGTCAGTATCATATGTATTTTTTACAAGAATAGGCTATTTGACAGTATTCAATTATTTGTGATTTTTTGCTTTAATTGCATAAAATGAGGGTTCTTTATATCATTTACAAGAGTTTTAATAAAAAAGAATAACAATTAATATATCCAAAACACAAAAATATGTTTGGCTTTTTGTTTCTCGCGCCACACATTGTGAAACGATCCGGATTGGCTAATGTCGCGATGACGTCATACGCGCATCATCGCTTGTTTTCGGCAAACTTATTAACTGTTTTTCGGGGGTTTTTTATCGATTTATTTGTACAACCTAGTACAGCACACCACTTGTAAACCATTTTATTAGATAACAACAGCAAATAATAATTACAAACAAACACCACTGAGAACTGAAAACCGCTTGTGACGTCACTTACCAGGCGCAACGCCATATTGCTAATTATATCGTTTTCGCGGCTTATTTGAATTTTGAATTTTCATTTGCATATTTCTTACGAAATACGTATTTAAAATTAAAAAAAAATACTTTGGGTGAACTTCTTAACCGCAACCAAGTAATTCAAGATAAAAATTATAAATCTGTCAAATAGCCTATTGCAACATAACGCGGCCACACGTTCAGAAGTAAGTAACATTTAGATTTTTTTTTTTATGTTTGGATGAGTAAGACAAAAAGTGGTCCATAGTAACTCCAAGAATTAAGTTTGATAAGATATTTTATTTGCTTAAAACATGGAATACAAGATAAAACTTACCATCATGATATTCCTCTACAATTAAGATGTAATGAGGTTTTATGTCAATATTGTGTTCTTTGAAAATATTAAATAATTCATCCACTTCCTCCTTACAGTTACGAGGACGAATATTAAATACATCTCCAGGTTTATAATTTATTTTAGTTTCATCTACAGTCTTCATTGTTATCATTCTTACATCCTAAAAAAGATACTTGTTACAACTCCAGAGTATTTTTATTTTAATATTGCTGACTTCAAGTTATTAAAATAGTACAATATGATGACTGATGAGATAAAACAAGGATTGCTCAAAAACACTATCTATTATTTACTTTTATAGACTTCAAGATCATAAAAGTAAAAAAAATTGAGCACATGAAACAAAAATATAAGACAAAAACAATATAAAACAATGATTCTAAATTTCTAACTATCTAGACTTTGGGTCAACCTTTGCTTCGTGATTTAATAAAAAAAAAGAAGGAATGGTACCCCTTTATAGATTACATTTATTTATAGTTTTTAATAATAGCAGCCTAGATATTGTGTAGTTTTAAAAGCCTGTTGCAAAAATTGGTATCCATTATTGTAGAGGCAATGTTAGAAAAGTTTTAATTGTGTTTTAGTATATAAGGTCAATTTTTAACAAATATTAAAACCTTTTTTTAAATAATCAAAGAAAAAAAGAGGAACTAAAGCCCTTTTGGAACTCATAGACAAGTATGTGAAAACTCACCTGAAAGTGTTTTTCATGAGTAGTCCTATCATTTTTTATAACTTCCAAGAGTTTAGCATCTACAAAACTGTCCTGGACCCCTTTAGAAAAATATATATCTTCCGTCAAACCATTACAAGGAATATTATCCGCAGATTTCTCTAGATACACCTTCCATCGTGGAATGAAAGTAGTTTTGATATTATCTGTATCTATATGAGGATAGTACTGTTTTAATATCGATAGGTATTCTTTGAGCCATGGGGCCATGACTGCATCATGGCCCAAGTCATGTTGGTAGTCACATAAACCTGGAAGGAGCAGAGATGAGTCTTATTAATTGAAATTAAAAAGAAAAACCGTTAATTTTGGACTACATTTAGTAAAGAGTGCACTGTGCAATACATTATAGTTTGAGTGTAATTTAGATTTTTTCTTGCAACAATATGACAAACTTTTACAAATGCACCACATTGTTATCTACAAACTGAACTCATGATGAAATACTAAGTCTTATCTCTAAAAATAAAATTTCAGACATTATTTCAGATAAGGATTTTCATACCTTATGTAATTTACGGCTTTTTTATTAGAATTAAATGTAAATTCTTACCAATATCTAGCAATGGTGTTGCCCCCAGCTGCTTTAGCCGCCTATGAAGCTTCTTCCCGGCAAAATTGAACTTCAAATATGATGAATCACCCAAACCAAGCACCCCATATTTTAACCTTGTCAAAGAGTTTGCAGGCAGGTTTTTTCGCAGAAGAAACTTCCAGAACCTCTTCATATTGTCTGGCTCATCTCCCTGGCCAGTCGTAGCACACACGAAAATAGCATATTCCTCTTTTATAAGATGAGAAATGGGATACTCATCCATTGCTTGAACCGGCCCACGAAATCCCAATACCTTCGTCGTACGCCATATTCTTTCAGCGACTTCTTGGGCCGTGTAGGTTTGGCTGCCGTAAAGCACGATAAGTCTTGGCGGTTCACCCATTCTAAAAGATTCTAATTCAATAAATGACAAAATGTATTTGATCAAAACACGGTTATCAGCTGTTTGTTGTCACTGGGTGACATATCGTGACATTTGACAGTTCACGTCACGAGACAATACAGATGAAATAATCCGGTTTATTGACATGATCACTTTAGAAGGCCATTTATGCCCAACTTCGATAATAATTGTTATCAATTAGTGGTTTATTAATATAAAATTATTTCACTGACCTTGAATGAAATAACGTTATGATCTGTTTGCCGATCAACTCGTCGTCAAAGTTTATGAAAGGAACAGAAAGATAAAATGATTACCTACAGCGAGCTAGAGTTTTATATTAGAATGCTAGAAAAAATGATCAAAAAACAGAATCAAATAAAAAAGTTTGGAAGAAATGTCGCAATTATACCTAATAGTCGACCAAAATTTCAGGCAACTTTTAAATATATTCGATATTTGCGAGATGAAATCTGAAAAATCGAATACCTACCAATCAACATTAGGATAGCCGCTTTTAAAATCTCCAACCCCTTTGCATCCCTCGTTCAATACTATACAGTTCTCTCTATTACACCTACCGAAAGTGACCTTCTATCTCTTTCATATTTGGCGCACGGCAGTCTCGCGGCCCCAGTTGGCGGGCTAAGTCGCTCCGAGAGAAAAACGCGGGAAATCTTTAGTGAAGTGACTCTATATTGCAAATATTTTTAGTGAATTAAATTGAATATTATAAATACACCAAAATGTAAGTATTAATTTTATAAGGTATTAACTAATTGCCCAAATGAGCTGATTTTTAAGTAAAAAAGAAAAATATGTTTGACCTTTGACATTTTTGTCGGCTTCTATAATTTTGTCGAATTTCATAAGATTTTGCAATAGTATAATTTAAATAATAAGATAATTAATTTGAGCATAAATAACTATGAAATATAATAATATGAAGCCTTCTTCCTGGGATTAAGATGAGATGAGTGACGAATATCACTCATATAAAAAATGTTTAAGTGAAACTTATCTTTATCCTAGTTATTATCTTTCACTAACAAATAATTACAAATACAAAAAAAAACGCGAACAATTATTGTGTTTTTAGCCAAATGTAGTGGTGGATTTAAATCACTTTTAATTATTAATTAATTTCTAGCAGATCATTTAATAAACAGTCTACTGACGACCTCAATCTGCAAACTTTTAGCGCACTAATTATTATGAATATTCGAATACTAATCGTCTCCTTGAACTTATTTACCTCGCTTAGATAGAAAATATCCAATAAAAGTTGATAAAATTACATCAGCGCGGACGTGATTTCTGATAACGATTATCTACGTCACAAATAATAAATAAGCTCGGAAAAGCTTGCGATTTTTCTGCACAGCCATTTTGTATCGATAACTCAAGCCGGTTAAAAAAAAGTATTTCATACAAGACCTTATTTCAAACCTAAACCACAAAAAAAAAAAATGTAGAAACTTCAATCGAAGCCTTCATTGTTCCTATTTCAAATAATTCAAAGCCATTTTTCCCGCGTTAAAAATATTAGTTCTTGCGTCAGACGAACACGTGGCGTCATCGATCCGCCACCCACCCCTGTTCAACCCACCTCCTAGTGGTACCGAGCTTAACCCCAAAATGTTTTTTACCTTTGACTCCTGGCTGACCCGAACAATCTGTCCAGGGAAGCTTACGTATGTACCTACAAACCTATTTTTAAATAGCTGAGATCAGCAACAGCAGCTATAGGTGCATCTCTGTCTGACTCTTCGGGGAATTGAGGGGTGATGTTACGTGAGATGAGGAATTTGTGATAATATAATGATAATATAATTTTTATTATGATTGACCTATTTATTCTCCTTGCTACAATACTTTTGGCCAAACGATTAGGCCACGCGTAGTATCTCTAAAGAGATGACGGGACGAGATGCTGATCGATTTATAACCGAAAAACTAAGCGTGAGAAGTTAGGTGAAATGAACTTATAGAGAGCTGTCAATACTGTCAATTCGCAGTATTAGTTAGAATGACAGCTTCTACCAGCCTCCGCCTGATGGTAAGCAGTGATACAATTGCTAATGGTACAGCGGACTAGCTTCACCATCATCATCTCAGCGTTAATCCCAGTCGCATCCGTAGAATTTCAGCTTTGGAGTCTGGGGTCCGCTTTACCAGTCTAACTGCTGGAAGCGGACTAGCTTATCCTTACTTAATATTATAAATCGGAAAGTCAGTTTGTATTTTTGTTTGTTCCGCTTTCACGCCGTAACTACTGAACCGATTTCTTTGAAAATTTGCAGGCTTAAAGATAGTAGTCCGGATTAAATAATAGGGTACTTTTTATCTCAAGAAAAATTTGATGTTCCCGAGGGATAACAAAAATACGGAATTCAACGCGGGCGAAGCCGCGGACGGAAAGCTAGTTATGTCTATAAAGGAGTCTTATAGATCTGGTCTAGTCTCATAATTCAACTATCTTAGGGTGGGCTTAGAGTGAGAGGGAGTGATATCGGGAGATTGCGGCCCACTCCCTCTCAGTGAGAGGGAGTGGGCCGCAATCTACCACACTGGCCCAGTGCGGGTTGGTAGGTGTCACGTGTTTTCGAAGTTTTTGTCTCTAGGACATGCCAGTTCTCTCACAATGCCTTCACCGTGCCTTCCTTCCTTCACCGTTTTGAGAGCGTGGTGATGAAATAACTTACACAAAGTAAAGCGCCTGAAGTCGTGGTGGCCTAGTGGTTACAACACCAGCCTCTTAAGTATGAATGTGCGGGTTCTACTTCTACTCTGTACTTATGTAGGTATATGTACCTATGTATATTTTGAACACCAATGACTGATTGCAATGTTAAGGAAAACATCTTGAGGAAACCTGGACTTTAAGTCTGAAATTGCCAATCCGCATTGAGCAAGCGTGGTGATTACGCTCAATCCTTGTCTGTATGAGAGGAGACCTGTGCCCAGCAGTGGGACGATAAAAAAGGTTGATGATGATGAAAGCGCCTGATGGGGTTCGAACCTACGAGCTACAAATTATAAGTCGCGGCCGATACCAATAGGCTACCGCTGCCCACAGCACGAAAGCAGCTCACGCTGATACAGCTGAATACCTACCTACCAGTTTACATAGGCCCTATCTGACCACCATAACCCAGTTATTTGTTAATACGATATCCTTTTGGTAAAACTGTCTGACTTTCAGGCTACTGTGTCGCTACCATGAGTTTTCATTATGAAGAGTCGTTCATCGATATCGACCGCGTTTGACTCATCGATTGGCCCGCTTCAAGGTTGTAAGAACTCTTAACCAATGAGAGCGCCAAACGCGCTCGATGAGTATGATCGAGTCTCGTTACTCGTAATGAAAAGTCAGAGTAGCCACACTGACGATCCGTAGGTAACTATAATAAAGTAGGTACTCAAAATTCAGGTTATTGGGGTATTTGGGCTTAGTATGTGAAGCTTAGCCACCCAAAATCCAAAGGTCGAAATCGGCAAACTTCGCCATAACCTGCATAGCCTAGACTTCCTTAAACTTCATCGAAATCGGATCAGTAGTTTTTGAGAAAATCGCGGCCTATACATAAGGCAAATATAATAAAGGTTTTTAAGTAAGACATTAAAGACTCTTACTTAAAAAAAAACTTTCAAAATTTTTTTTTTTTTGCGTATAATAAACTAGCGCTTGACCGCAATCCTGCCTGATGGTAAGCAGTGACGCAATCGTTGATGGTAAAGCGCACTAGTTTATTAAGAGCCTATTCACTCTAGCCTTGAAGACACTCAAATTGTAGTCCGACGGAAACACCGCCGCTGGCAAATTGTTCCAGTCCCTCGATGTACGCGGTATAAAGGAGGAGGCGAAACGCTTCGTCCGGATCGTAGTGGTGTTAACAACGTAAGGGTGGAAACCAGCCGTACGACGGGTCGTCCGCTGGTGGAACGGAGATGGGGGAATTAAATCATGCAATTCCCTCGCACACTCCCCGAAATGCATCCTATAGAACACCGAAAGGCTGGCTACTCTACGCCTGTGCTCTAGGCTTTGGAGACCAACTCGAGTTAGATCAGGGTAATTCAGTCTATAAGTAATTTCAACTGTGGTAGGCCATAACATCGGCTGTCGGCAGAAGTTACCACCCACCAGACAAAGTCCTGTCTGGTGAAGCTGTACGGAGGATGGGTCTGAGCAGTTGTGTTGCGATGTGTGCCGGGTACGATGCGTCAAATGATGTTGTGTCGGGAGTTTGGTCGTGGAGGGTCTGCAGATCAATCTCCCTCTGGCGCAACATCGTTGGTCGTGTTGTTGGGTTTAACATTGCATCACCTCGCTCAACTGCCGTCTTCCTTCCTATTCACTCAGTTTTTTTTACCGAATATATAGGCTTAATAGACTAGTGCGCTTTACCATCAACGATTCTTCATCTCTGCTTACCACTAGGCGTCATTGCGGTCAAGCACTCGTTAAAAAATAAATAAAAATAAAGTCTAAAATTTAGGGACAATCAAAATTTAAAGCTTGTCAAAAATGTAGAGAAATTAAAAGTTAATTTGACAGTTGAAGACTGATGGATCAGACTGTGAGCGTTTTTAAAATAACGAGAATTGCCTTATGATCATTTAATTTTTTTGCTATTTATCTGTTACTGAAAGTTAGTTCTTTCGCTGAAATTAACGGATAACTGTTCATTGCGTCATTTCTTTGTTATTGTGAACCACTGAAGCGGTCACTGTAACAATTTTCTTTTCTAGGTACATACTCTTTCTAATATTAAGTAGGTCAAGCTACCCAAAACTGTCAAATATGTATTTCCATTCAACCCTGGGCCTTAATGCTTTTCTGATGAAGTTGTAAATTTTGTTTTTTTTTAAATGTAAGTTTATAAACTAGCGCTTGACCGCAGTCCCGCCTGATGGTCAGCAGTGACGCAATCGTTGATGGTAAAGCGCGCTAGTTTATTAAGAGCCTATTCACTCTAGCCTTTTTTTGTTGCGATGGGAAATCATCAAATGACTTCTCCCGCTCTGGGCGGGGCGGAAGGGCGTGTCAGACTTTTACTGACTAAAACCCACCCGGGTTTCTTCACTTGCCTGTGCGACGGCCAGGGCCACTGTTTCTTGTTTAACCAACCCGCAACCCTGACCCAGCTCACCATCATCACCACCCATTCACTCTAGCCTTCAGGACACTCAAATTGTAGTCCGACGGAAACACTAATCTAATGAAGAAATTTGGCAGATTGTAGTAGCTTGGTGTAAGCACACCAAGCTACTACAATCTGTCTAAAATGTAATTTTTGTGCCAATAAAAATATTTCTCTCTATTTCTTTCTTCTTCTTCTAATATCTTGGTATATATGTACGAGCTTTCGTATATACCAAGATATTAGAAGAAGAAGAAAGAAATAGAGAGAAATATTTTTATTGGCACAAAAATTACATTTTTAAATATTTTGTGTACATTACGCGCGCCATTTTGCGTTTTTTTAGAAGTAGATACCATGATAAGAAGAGAGTTGAAATTTCTGGAATTTAGTGCGATTCTGTGACCATCTGATCACCATGAAAACTTAGGTGAAATGAACATGGAGGAACCTTTCATTCCTAATTAACACTTTTGACAGCTTATCTAATTTAAACCACTATAATTACTTGATTATAAGTCGTGGTGGCCTAGTGGTTACAGCACCAGCCTCTCAAGTATGAGTGCGCGGGTTCGATTCCAGGTCAGGCAAGTACCAATGCAACTTTTCTAAAAGTTATATGTACTTTCTAAGTATATCTTAGACACCAATGACTGAAGGTGAAGGAAAACATCTTGAGGAAACCTGGACTATAAGTCCGAAATCGCCAACCCGCATTGAGCAAGCGTGGTGATTACGCTCAATCCTTCTCTGTATGAGAGGAGACCTGTGCCCAGCAGTGGGCCGATAAAAAAAGGTTGATGATGATCTAATTTATCACGGTGCCAAATTGTATCCAAATCCATAGTAATAGGGTAGTTGACTGAAAATAACTAATTAGTCCGTCAGTCAGATTTCTAAAAATAACTAGACACGTATTTTTTGTTTTTACATATAAACAAAAAAGTCTTTTTAGACTTTTAGGAACGAGTGACGTCAAAAACCCCCACTCCTGAGCTTTGGTGCCTTTTATATTTGTACATTTATATTAATTTGATAAAACAAAATATACGTATCAATTTTTTTTCTATAATCTGAATGACGGACTAAATAGAATATTTTTTTTTAAACCCAGGAAACATCACATACACATAGTCACACACACATTCTCAGCCTATATTGTTCCCACTGTTAGGGACACAGGCCTCCTCTCGATGAGAGGGAGTGGGCCGTAATCTACCAAGCGGTTTAATGCGGGTTGGATCTACCAACCCGCATTAAACCCGCGTGGTCACTATAGTGGTGGATCACGTCTTCGAAGTTTTTGGCTCTGGGACATGCTGATTTCCTCAGGATGTTTTCCATCACCGTTTTGAGAACAGTGGTGATAAAATAATTTACACAAAGTAAAGCGCCTGATAGGGTTCAAAACTACGACCTCATCATCATCATCATCATCATCATCTCACCGTTTATCCCGGTTGCATCCGCGGCTTTCGCGTTGGAGCCCGGGGTCCGCTTTCCTGCACATTCTCCTCCATTTCGCACGATCTTTAGCATCCTGTGGTAAGAGCTTGTTGGCACGCATGTCATCTCTTACAACGTCAAGCCAGCACTTCTTTCGTCTACCCCGCTTGTTCCGGCCCGGCGGAGGGGCCATGGCAAGACATTTGTTACCCACGTAACATGCCGGTTTGCGTAAGACGTGGCTGTACCAGCGTAGGCGACCCTCCTGCAGTATGTCTGCAATGTCACGGACACGAAGGCTGCCCCGGATGCGGGAGTTCCTGATGCGGTCTTTCCGCGTAACTCCACACATCCACCGCAGCATATTCATCTCCGTGACACGCAGCTCTTGCTTGTGTCGCTCAAGCACAGGCCACGCCTCACTGCCATACAGGAGAACAGGTCTAATGATGGTTTTATAGACCTGCCCCTTAAGCTTAACCGGCATTTTGGGGTCACAAATGGCACCTGTCACCTCACGCCATTTCGCCCAAGATGCGGAAATACGTGCCTTGGTTCAAAACTACGACCTATAACTTGCAAATAGCACGGTCAACATATCCGGCTGCATTCCGGTGCACATAGACATCATCATCATTACAAAGACGTCCACTGCCGGACATAGGCTTCCCCCAAGGATCTCCACGACGACCGGTCCAGCGGCTCCCGCATCCAGCGGTTTCCCGCGACCTTCACCAGGTCGTCAGCCCACCTTGTCGGGGGCCTACCCACATAGTCATTTTTGTCATACAAACAAACTAAGCGTGAGAAGTTAGGTGAAATGAACTTATAGATAGCTGTCAATACTGTTAATTCGCAGTATTAGTTAGAATGACAGCTTCTACCAGCCTCTGCCTGATGGTAAGCAGTGATGCAATTGTGGTATAGTGCACTAGCTTAGCTATCATGCCTATGAAGAAGCCTTTTATATATTTTTTTCTAAGCATACTATGTCAGCCTTCAGTTTAACCGGATACAGCTGAATAACATAGTCAGTTTATAATAACTGACAATTTCGCTTCCTAGCTGAAATGTAATATACCCTGCAGCAATCCAAGTCGATAATGTCGTCATCTTACAATTGATCTTAACTGTTACAGTTTCAAATGCTTATGTAATAAGAATGGATATTTCATTATCAATTATTTTCAATTGCTGTATGTGCAATTCATTTGGTAAACCCATTTATTTATCTTTAGGCTTGGCCGCTGTGAAGGACGTCAGGAGTTTGACTATTGAAATTGCCTTTTCATCATGAGTTTAGCTTTGGGAGGTGGAGGATGGTCAAATCCTACCCTAGAAAACAATCCCACCAAACCCCTGGCCCTAGCATCGTGGTGGTCTAGTGCTTAAAACACCTCTCAAGTAGGTATGAGTGTGTATGTTCAATTCCAGCCCCTTAATCGGCGAACACATTTTTGTCAAATGATTGCGACTAGTTGGGATCGTTTGGACCGAACGGACCAATAGGCGGCCCGAACGATCCCAACTAATGCCAACTAGTCGCAATCATT
Organism: Sesamia nonagrioides; assembly: GCA_017933935.1. Classification (NCBI taxonomy): domain Eukaryota; kingdom Metazoa; phylum Arthropoda; class Insecta; order Lepidoptera; family Noctuidae; genus Sesamia; species Sesamia nonagrioides. The sequence continues at coordinate 384,558 of JADWQK010001280.1, read as the reverse complement.
TGACAAAAATGTGTTCGCCGATTAGGGGGCAGGTCAGGCAAGAACCAATATAACTTTCCCAAGTCACATGTACTTTCTAAGTACATCTTGGACACCAATGACTAATTATAAGGTGAAGGAAAACATCTTGAGGAAACCTGGTCTTTAAGTCTGAAATCGCCAACCCGCATTGAGCAAGCGTGGTGATTACGCTCAATCCTTCTCTGTATGAGAGGAGATCTGTGCCCAGCAGTGGGACGACAAAAAGGTTGATGATGAGTGTTATCGTTGTTGAATATGTTAAAGATTACGATAGATCAATTGATGGAGAAAATTAACGGGGTTTATAATAAATGCAAGAAAATATAGGCGAAGATATAGGGTATAGGTCAATGACCGCTATTTTTTTTGCCTTCTTGAGAGCAAACAGCTGTTGAAAGAATACCAGTCCAGTTGCACACTTGATAGGTGAACTGACAATTTCGGGTTTGATTCATGTTGGTTTCGATTAAGTAAATTGAATGGTTTAATTTCAATATAATTAATTTGAAGCATATATTTTTGCTAATCCGGTGCTGCATAAATGGTCGAAAATAAAATTACATATACTTATGTTGAACTGAAATTTTTAATTGCAATAGACGAAATCTGTCTTCTACAAAAATTCTAATGCTTTTTGTCAGCGATTTTCCTACCGTGATCAAATTTTTTCCATATGGTTGAAAAAATGTTTTGTGTGTGGTTGAACTAATCTGAATGTCGATTCGATTGTGTCCTATTTCCCGTTAAACTTCTAAAAAAAACTGAACTAAGTGCAGTGCTGTGAATGTTTTTATTTCTATTTAATTAAGAACAGGACAGAAGATAAGTTATAAATTAGTTCTTCTAATTAGTCAGAGATTGACGTATTTTATTTTCCGTTTTTTAATCACGTACATAGTTTGTACGTGATTAAAAAACGGAAAATAAAGTCAGTACTTTGTTTATTTAAATTAAATAAGAAAAAGCAAGTGCCTCTAAAGATAGTTTCTTTAGAGGCACTTGCTTTTTCTTGTTTAATTTAAATAAACAAAGTACTGACTTACGAAACTGAAACGTGGTCGCTCACAATGGGCCTCATACGAAGGCTCACAGTCACACAAAGGGCAATGGTAAGAGCTATGCTCGGAGTTTCTCTGCGTGATCGAATCAGAAAAGAGGAGATCCGCAGAAGAACCAAAGTCACCGACATAGCTCTGCGAGTCGCTAAACTTAAGTGGCAGTGGGCAGGGCACATTGCTCGTAGAACTGATGGCCGATGGGGCAGTAAGTTTCTGGAGTGGCGGCCACGTACTGTAAGACGCAACGTAGCGAGGCCCCCAACAAAGTGGACCGATGACCTGGTGAAGGTCGCGGGAAGCCGATGGATGCGGGCAGCACAAGACCGGTCAGCGTGGAAAGCCTTGGGGGAGGCCTTTGTCCAGCAGTGGACATCTATAGGCTGAAGAAGAGAGAAAAAGAAAAACAAGGTACACAATTAGACCGCTGGGGTCTGCCTAAGCATGTTATCGCCTGGAATTTTAACAACCGAATTTCAGCTTACGCTTTATGTTTTTACTTATCATCATCATACACCTTTTTATCGTCCCACTGCTGGGCACAATCACCACGCTTGCTCAATGCGGGTTGGCGATTTCAGACTTAAAGTCCAGGTGTTCTCAAGATGTTTTGTTCACCTTGCAATGAGTCATATGTTTTTAATAATTATTGAATACTTATCTAATGTCTACAGGTATTTGGTTTAATAAGCCTGGTATTGTAGGAAGCGGTCAAAATTATTTTTTGCGTGGCACTTGCAATGAGTTTGGGCTTGTCATCTTTTCACGCTATACGTAACAGGAATTTGTATATCACTGTTATCAAAATGTTCCAAGAGGAACATATAATCAGCACGGGCATTTGACAGAACCAAACACTTATGTACATTTTGTTTTATACAACGTGTAACATAAAGGGTATATACATAACAAAGGCATGGCATCTTTACATGATATCAAATGATATTGGAAGGGTTTTTTAATCCTATCGCTTTATGTTAGGAAGTTATGAGGAAAAACACCGCCTGTGAAAGGCTACTATCATACTAGTCGACAGAGATATTGAAGACATTTATCGGATTTTGGCAAGTAACGTGACGGGTAATAAGTAGTTACTAACGTATGTAGTGTGGTGCCACGTTTGTTATGATTTGATTTTAAGAAACACACGAAACCGAAAATTTGGTACCAATTTTTAGAGTATTTTATTTTGAGTTGAAACCCTTCCGAAATCGTTTGATATCATCTAAAGATGCCATGCCCTTGGTATGTATATACCCTTTTTGTTACACGTTGTATAGAAAATGATGAACTAAAATTGTGTTTAGTTTGTAAACAATGTAATCATAGCCATTGTGTGATAATCAACCGCTTGGTTTGTTTTTTCTTGTACACTATTATTTTATTCTCAATTATAATTCATAAAATCATAACTATAATTAGTAGGTACGATCACTTTAGTGTACACTAATCTAATAGAAGTTTTGGAGTGTACGTTATTGATGTCTAATCTTCTTCTTCAGCCTATAGATGTCCACTGCTGGACAAAGGCCCCCAAGGCTTTCCACCATGAACGGTCTTCTGCTGCCCGCATCCATCAGCTTCATCGGGTTCGGTCCACCTTGTTGGGGGCCTCCCGCAGAACCTTACTGCCCCATCGGCCATCGGTTCTACGAGCAATGTGCCCTGCCCACTACCACTTAAGTTTAGCGACTCGAAGAGCTATGTCGGTGACTTTGGTTCTTCTGCGGATCTCCTCATTTCTGATTCGATCACGCAGAGAAACTCCGAGCATAGCTCTTTCCATCGCACTTTGTGTGACTCTGAGCCTTCGTATGAGGCCCATTGTGAGCGACCACGTTTCAGTTCCGTAAGTCATCACTGGCAACACACACTGGTCAAAGACTTTAGTCTTGAGACAGTGTGGTGTGATGACTAATAAGGGGAGGAAAACCCATTTACTGCTACTTGCTTAATGTATTAGCATTATCTTATATATAAAATTCTCGTGTCACAGTTTTCGTTCCCATACTCCTCCGAAACGGCTTGACCGATTCTCATGAAATTTTGTAAGCGTATTGAGTAGGTCTGAGAATCGGCCAACATCTATTTTTTATATTTCTACTACTTACGCGGATGAAACCGCGGGGCGCAGCTAGTAAGCATATAATATTCTCTCGGCTAGGATACAGGTCTTGGGAGAAGTCACACATCACAATACAAGTCACATAGGTTCATTACGGAGCCACGTGTCTTCGATATTTTGTTTTCGTTCGATGTTTTCTTTTATCGTTTTGACAGTAGTGGTGATGAAATTAATTATTTAAGCAAAGTAAAGCACCCGTCTGGGTTCAAACCTAAGACATTCAACTCGTTGGTCGGGGCCGGGCTGATACCAATGGGCCACTGTCGCCACCGCTCTCCATATACTGAAGTGTAGGTATTTCTCATTGAATTGCGTGTAAAGTTATGAACATAAATATGTATATACTTCATCATCATTTCAGCCGAAAGACTTCCACTGCTGGACATAGGCCTCCCCAAAGGATCTCCACGACGACAGGTTCTACGCCTCCCGCATCCAGCGGTTTCCCGCGACCTTCAACAGGTCGTCGGTCCACCTTGTCGGGGGCCTACCCACGCTTCGCCTTTCGAGTCGTGGTCGCCATTCGAGAATCCGCCGGCCCCATCGGGCATCGGTTCTACGGGCAATGTGCCCGGCCCACTACCACTTAAGTGTTGCAATGCTTCGGGCTATGTCGGTTACTCTCGTGCTTCTGCGTATCTCCTCAATCAGTTGGCTTCATTCAAAACCGATTTATTCCTTAATTTATGTATGAAATTGTATGTTGCAATGAACATACGTAGCCAGGCTTTCGGTATTCTATAGGATGCAATTTGGAGAGTGTGCGCGGGATTTATCTGACATAATTCCGCCATCATCGTACGACCCGTCGTACGGCGACTGTTGACACCACTACGATCCGGACGAAGAGTTTCGCTTCGTCTTTTATACCGAATACATCGAGGTACTGGAACAATTTACCTGCGGCGGTCTTCCCGTCTGATTACAATTTAAGTATCTTCAAGAGTAGTATTAATAGTCTCTTAATAAATTAGTGCGTTCTACCATCAACGATTGCATCACTGTCCATCACGCGGGATAGCGGTCAAGAAGTTTATAACGTAAAAAAAACATATTAATTTGAAATCAATTTATGTAATTCATTATTATTTTCGTCATTTCACGCAATAATTGTTATTAAAAGTTTCCAAGTGTTGACATGTTAGTGCTTGTCACTTCTATACTGCCAGTTATCATCATCATCATCATCAACGTTTTACCGTCCCACTGCTGGGCACAGGTCTCCTCTCATACAGAGAAGGATTGAACGTAATCACCACGCTTGCTCAATGCGGGTTGGCGATATCAGACTTGAAGTCCAGGTTTCCTCAAGATGTTTTCCTGCCAGTTATGTCTAAATAGAACTTAAAACTTGCCTTGTATAATTTTCACTTTACCATCATCATCATTTCAGCCGAAAGACGTCCACTGCTGGACATAGGACTCCCCAAGAATCTTAACGACGACAACTTTCACTTAGGATTACATAATTAGGTAGACAGAAAGAAAAAGCTTTCAGGATAAGTCTTATCATGTATAGATACTATGTAAGTATAGTTTTTAATCTTCGATCAACCCGTACGGCCATAATGAACTAAAGTGTATTATACTCCATCGATCAGAAGTTTTAATAACTTAGAATGGGCATGCTGCCGACCCAGTGACCTAAGAGTGCAGTGCCCTCTATAGATTGAAGTGGCTGGCCAAATTGGCTGCAATAAGTCTGGAATAGAGTACCTAGAGCCTTTTTACTATCTAGCTAACAGAAAGTGACCTCTATTCTCTTGTTTACAAATTTAACTAAAGTTCAGTTCAGTGTTTTTTTCTATTTCGTTACGATTACGAAAAAGACAGTCAATAAATATTAATTTAGCCATGTCAGCGCTTGGCGTAAATTGACGCTATTTTTTTTCATGTCTAATTTATCTATGGAATATTCTAATTTGACAGGACTATTTATCATCTGTGCTTTTCTTAATGAAATGGAAAATAGATGAATTGAAATTTTTATTGGGAATTTTGGCGGGAAAGTTTAGCTGAGTATCACGCTTATTTTTCATTGGACTTTTAAATTATTTATAGTGTTGTTTACTAAATAAAAGTGCGTGATTTATGTAGTAAAAAGTGCATACAGTAAATAATTCATAAAGAACATTGAGATATAGCAGCATAGTGGCCTCATCATGATTTTGCCTCAGACCTCTCTTGTAGACGGTTCACGTGGCCGTCTTTTTCGACATGAATAATTCATTACCTACTTGACCTTGGCTAAATGCACAAACCGTGCGAAGCCAAAAAAAGAAAAGAAATAACTTTTTATTTTAATTTGTGAATAAGGGATTTGGCGCCACTGTGTTAGGTACTAGGGTGTTTCTTGCGCTACTTCTTCTTACTCTTTCCAGTTAAAACAAAAGGATGCAGTGAAGGGCGGGCGTTTTGGGAGCTGTATTAAGTAGGTAGTACTTTAAACGTTGAAAAGGTGTATCATAATCATCATCTCAGCGTTTATCCCGGTTGCAACCGCGGCTTTCGCGTTGGAGCCCGGGGTCCGCTTTCCTGCACATTCTCCTCCACTTCGCACGATCTTTAGCATCCTGTGGTAAGAGCTTGTTGGCACGCATGTCATCTCTTACAACGTCAAGCCAGCACTTCTTTGGTCTACCCCGCTTGTTCCGGCCTGGTGGAGGCGCCATGGCAAGACATTTGTTATCCACGTAACATGCCGGTTTGCGTAAGACGTGGCCGTACCAGCGTAGGCGACCCTCCTGAAGTTTGTCTGCAATGTCACGGACACGAAGGCTGCCCCGGATGCGGGAGTTCCTGATGCGGTCTTTCCGCGTAACTCCACACATCCACCGCAGCATATTCATCTCCGTGACACCCAGCTCCTGCTTGTGTCGCTCTAGTACAGGCCACGCCTCACTGCCATACAGGAGAACAGGTCTCGTTGAAAATGTGTATACACAGCCTAATTTGAATGACTTTTGATTTTATAAACAAGTTTACTATGAATCGCAATTGGTGTTCCACTGATCTTCTTCAGATAATCCCTTTTGTAGCCCTTATAGTTTCAGCAACAGATACAGAAAATAGGTATACTTTCCTGAGAAGCTGGTGTTCTACATCGTCTTGTGATGGGGTTAGTTAATGATATTAGATGGAAAAAGTCGTGGTGGCCTATTAAGTCGTGGTGGCCTAGTGGTTAAAACACCAGCCTCTCAAGTATGAGAGTATCAGGCAAGTACCAATGTAACTTTTCTAAAGTGATATGTACTTTCTAAGTATATCTTGGACACCAATGACTGAAGGTGAAAGAAAACATCTTGAGGAAACCTGGACTTTAAGTCTGAAATCGCCAACCCGCATTGAGCAAGCGTGGCGAATACGCTCAATTGTTTTCTGTATGAGAGGAGACTTGTGCCCAGCGGAGGGACGATAAATTTTTTTTTTTATCGTCCCTCCGCTGGGCACAAGTCTTGATGATGATGATTAGTTGGAACCAAGGAACAACACTGATTAATATAGTGTAGCAAAACTGCCGTAATTTCTTCATATCGCAATGGGCAACGTTTGTTAGCAAAGTGTACTGTTCCTTATCTACTGGTGGACTTTACAGTCCCTACACCTGAACTCCTGGACGATTTTTATTACCCAGTCGCTTCACGTAGTATTCAACCTGAACACGTCCAAATTCACCGCTTGGGTACTTGGATCCGACAACAAGCTACCCGAAACTGTCAAATTTCGATTCCCAATCAGCCTTGACCCTTAATTCTTTTGAGATAAAGTTAAAAATCCAATAAAGGAATCTGTCCGTACATAAGGTGCGTTGGGGTAAGATCGGCCCTGGGGTAAGAACGTACAAATCAAATATCTTATTTATTTGGTTTTATTTTCTAATGCTAGATACATTTAGCTAGCATTAAAAATAAAGCCAGTTAAATGGGATATTTGATTTGTACGTTCTTACCCCAGTGCCGATCTTACCCCAACGCACCTTACATCTTGACGGTCGAACAAATCGACGCAGTCAGCGACACAGTCTCGATTTAAGATAAATCGTATGACTTTACATACTAAAATAGACAGAACTTCCTCATCAACAACTCATAAGCTCGTCATAATTAAGTTCGCCATTTTGATAAAAACAAGAAATCTTTTCAGGAAGTAAAAAACAGACAGCGTAACGTAAAATCACTTCGTAATATTTCCTTACTTCACTTTTTATTGGACCTAAGATCAAGGACCGTAAAAAGTGAAAGTATATAATATGACTGATAGGAGTGAAGGTCAATCAACAGCTTTATCAACGCACAAGGCCGCTCGTCAATACGTCTGTAATAAAAAAAAAAAAAAAACATTACTGAACAAACTGATTTCAAACTAGAACACTGAATATTTATAAGCTTGGCATTTTTTTAGCCAGGGGTTCTCGTCTGCTACTTTTATTATCTACACTAATATATAAAGCTGAAGAGTTTGTTTGTTTGTGCGCGCTAATCTCAGGAACTACTGGTCCGATTTGAAAAATTCTTTTTGCATTGGAAAGCGCATTAACCCGGGAAGGCTTTAGGCTATTTAACATCACGCTGCGACCAATAGAAGCGGGGCATATAAAAAAAAAAACGCGGGTGAAACCGTGTGGCGCAGCTAGTCCATACTAATATTATACATGCAAAAGTATTTCTGTCTGCCTGTCTGTCTGTCTTTCTGTCTGTCTGTCTGTCCGGCTTTCACGCCAAAAGTACTGAACCGATTGTAATGAAATTTGGTACACAGCTGATAGTCTATAGCCTGAGAAAGGACATAGGCTATATAACATTCCGCTATGACCAATAGGAGCAGAGCAGTAACAAAAAATGTTGCGAAAACAGGAGCTAACGCAGCCGTACCGCTCCCATAACCGTATTGCTCCCATTATTTTAACAGGCGCTAATTTCTTATAACAACTGAGCTCTTTTTAATTTACGGGAACCACCGCGCGCTGTAAACTGAAGTCCACGTGGACGGAGTCGCGGGCAAGAGCTTGTAATACTATATATAATAATTGAAAGATTTTTGTGAAATAATAGCGTGGAACTTGAAATAAAATATTGGTTTATTCTAAAGACAATTATAGTGATACAAAGTTGAACAGAGATAAAAATCATAGAAGACATTTGACAGTTGTTGCTACATACAAGACCAGTGACATTAGTTATGAGGGTTGCGTTCCATTACCAACAGTAATTCTTCTTCTTCAGCCTATAGAGGTCCACTGCTGGACAAAGGCCTTCCCCAAGGCTTTGATTGCATTGGGGGGTTTGCCATAATCCCCACGCTTGGCAGGTGGGTTGGGGATCGCAGTAATTTTGGTATTTCACAGGAGAAGCGCTGCTGCCCGCTTCTCTGGTAAGAGCTCTCTTAGTCGCGTCTTACGACACCCACGGGAGGAGATAGGTTGGTACTTGGTACTATTCTAAGCTCGGTACCACACCGGTTATACAACGTTATTTTTTCTATACAATATGTTAAGAAAACCCTGTCCGACCCGTAAGGATAATAAAGGTTAGGTAAACACATGACCAAATAAAATATGAAATTTTAAATAATCATCATAGTAACAATACTAGTGAATTTTGAAATTATCTTTTTTTCCCGCGAACTTCCCCAAAAATAGGTAAATTTTTAAAATGTGACAACACCATTTTCGGCGGTATCATCGTTTGATTTATTGTTGGATATTAAATGTATAAATTTATGTTCAATATTTGGCGGTCTCCTTTGTGATGCCGGCGCGCGGCGAATTTGTCGGTGTCTTCAAATGAAAAAGTACGAGAAACTAGGGATGTACTATTTTTGCGTAATAACGTTTTTTTATCGCTATTAATCGAAACTTGTATCTGGTTGAAGGATTTGTTGTAAAAACACAGATTACCCAATGGTAAAAGTACTTTTGTTTGTTTATCGATTAATTACTAATAACATTATTATAACACAAGTATTAGTAAACAGAAACGAGAAAGACTTATGAAACACAATTTTAGTAAAGTTTTACAAATATTTTATCGGTCAATATCATCGATATTCAGACAGAAACTGAAATTAATACTTTGGCATGATTTTCATTTACAGCAGTGTACCTCGCTAATTTGAGTTTTGTAAAAGTTCTAAACAATTCCATGCGATGTTGAATCGAGAATAAGAATGAGAAACTACAATACTAAATCGATACCAAAAATAGACGAGTATCAATCGATAAAAAAAACAATATTTTGATTACTTACACATCTCTATCAAAGCATGCCGCCGGCAGCCGCGTAGATACCTATGTTTATAAAATAAAAATAATTTTTACTTTAAATTATTAGTTGCACGTAAACATTGCTGGTGTACACACTGTTCGTGTATTGTGTGATCAGGTTGTATTCTAACGTAGAGTAATGTAACATGCTGATGGAGGTAGTAACTGCAATTAGCTGTGTTGTGATCAGGTGTTAGACGATTTGGAAGTGGGGACTTATCGGTCAATGCACGAGGGTTCCAGCATGACGGTGCCCCACGATATTTTTTCCGACCTGTACGTGAGTACATTATCATTATTGTCCATTATCAGTTCGGCGAGCAGTGGATTAGTAGGGGCCAACTGTGGCCAGCGCGGATTTGACACCACTTGATTTTTATTTGTGTGCATGTCCGTGCTAATCTCGTGCGACGAAATATGGAACATCTCTACCAGAGCCATTGTGCTCATCCAATGAAATGATACATTCGGAGAGTCAGACGACCTTCCTACTTAAAAAAAGTTCTTTTCTCGAGCTGCTTATGTATCATTGTTTCTTTCGAGAGTCGATAAACGTGGAGAAGCTACCTATACCTACAAGCATGAGGTCAACTGCGGTCATGACCTGTGCCTGTGTTGCCATGAAATTACCTATTTATTTTATTTAAGTTATTTATTTTTTAGGGGGTATTTTTTTTAAGTTTACACAGGTTTTGCAGGCATTAGTAGAATCAGTTATCGATACCTAACAATACCTTCACGGATCGGACAGGGTTTTCTTAACATATTGTATACTAAACCTGAATATAGTTTGATCAGAAATAGCAACTGAATCGTCATTATTTTTTATAATTATACATTGTGCTCACATGATAGAAGCAACAGAAATATGTAACGAAGACATGTAATCCATATTATGATTTTAAAAGAGTGTCCATGGAGTTTCTTGCACGTTCTTCTCCATAGAGATCTACGCTTTGGAACGTGCAATTTAGCTTCACTTTTGTTGGACTGACCGCATTTACTATTCAAAAGCACCAAGTGTTGGTTAATTTGACAATTTTGATTTTGATTTTGAATCGATTCCAATCATTTTTACACCATGATATATTTTTTCCCAAATAGATTTAGAAATTGTTGCTGTATGTTTACCGAGCGCGAAATGTAGCTTACGGTAGACCATCGCCCGCGCAACAGCTGACGCCAGAGGTCAAAGCACCGGTCGCCTGCCCGACTAGAGCGTGGATCATATTTTTGTTGGGACATCCAAGTAGGATAACAAGCTCATAACTTTGTGGTTTTTCATGATATCTTTTTGAAATTTTGTACATAGATTGGTTACTTAAAAATACTGGATATGTGTTTTGGATTTCGTATGAACAATAAATAATGTTGTTTATACAATATGTAAAGTAAACCCCGTCCGACCCAAAAGGATAATAAAGGTTAGGTAAACACTTGACCAAAAATAATATAAAATGTTACATAATCATCATAGTAACAATACTAATGAATTTTGAAATAATCCTTTTTTCCCGGGAAATTTGGTAATTTAAAAAAAAGTGACAACACTGGTATTATTATAAGCGAATAGCGACGCGGCCACGTCACAGGTGCCGCGTGCCCTGTCCCCCGCCGCCCGCGGAAGGGGTTGCATACCGCACATGTATTAACTTACCTCTTTTTGTGAAATAATATTTATTTTCTTAGGGGGATTTTTTTTAAGTTTAGCCTGTCTTTGTAGGCATTAGTAGAATCAGTTATCGATACCTAACAGTGGCAGTCGTTACGGGTTGTTGGAGCCCTCAAAAAAGTCCAACAATTGGTCTAACTGCAATGCTTCAATGTCGCCTTCGGGTTGTGGTCAGACGGCAGTCGCTTCACGGAAAATGTCGAAGTTTAGCCATATCAGCAGTTGGACTGCTAAAGGCGGACCCCAGACTCCAAAGCTGAAAAAGGCTTCGGATGCGACTGGGATTAACGCTGTGATGATGATGAGTTATCGATACCTAACAATACCTTCACGGATCGGACAGGGTTTTCTTTACATATTGTATACACACGGGTTATGTATAGTAATTAACACAAGAAAACACTTCTCATTAATCTACGATGAGGCTCACGAATGGTTTAGAACCAGCAATAACGTATACAATATGTAAAGAAAACCCTGTCCGATCCGTGAAGGTATTGTAAGGTATCGATAACTGATTCTACTAATGCTTACAAAGCCGGGCTAAACGTAAAAAAAATCCCCCTAAAAAAATAATATTATTTCGCAAAAAGAGGTAACTTTTTTTTTAATAATTATAAACTAGTGCTTGACTGCAATCCCGCCTGATGGTAAGCAGTGATGCAACTTAAAACATATGCGGTAGGCCATCCAGGCGCGGGCGAAGAGGGGCAGGGCACGCGGCACGCGGTCGCATCGCTCTTCGCTCAGAATTATACCGTCAAAAATAATGTTGTCACTTTTTAAAAATTACCAAATTTTGGGGAAGTTGGAATTAATTCGCGGGGAAAAAAGATTATTTCAAAATTCACTAGTATTGCTACTATGTTGATTATGTAAAATTTCATATGTTATTTGGTCATGTGTTTACCTAACCTTTACTATCCTAACGGGTCGGACAGGGTTTTCTTAACATATTGTTGAATAGTTTTTATCCGGATATTCTGACGGGGTGAGCCCCGGAGTGTCCTTCCCGAGCGTTTCCATTCTCATTTGACTTGTTAATCGCCTTTAATCACTAATGTCTACGCAAGTTTCAGTTTGCGTCACTTCGTTACGCAGTTTTTCAGCACGGAAAAAGCGACGGAGCGTAACCGCGTCGATGGACATCTTTACAACGTAATCGTTTTAACTGAAGATTCATTGAACAATTAAACCCACATTGGGCAAGTCATTTTGACAGAAAACTCCTTTTAAGTAAATGATTTTTGTTTTATGAATGAGGGGCTCGTGGCTAAAATAATAACAACCGCATAGGTCAATTGATCAGGTTAAGCTACCCTTGCCGAGGTTAGTGTGTGGATGGGTGGCCGTTTTCGGTCTTTATACTGAGTCCTCTCCGTGTCTCAGAAAGCACGTTAAGCCGTTGGTCCCGACAGGCATTTGTAGATCTTTGACAGTCGCTACGGGTCGTCAGAAGTCAGAAAGTCAGACCGCCATGCATCATACGGATACCAAGTCATGTAACAAACAGGCTAGTATTCTGCTGAAACCGGTTAGACTGAAACCCAACCCCAATATAGTTGGAAAAGGCAGGCCAGATGATGTTTTTGTTTTATGAAACTAAGCTTGATAAGTAATGGGATCCCACCAAGTAGGTACGTTGAGAGAGCTCTAAGGGAGTATGCGGCAGGGCACTCCATGAATGTTTTTTTTGCAATTTCAGCACCCCTAATTGTGTAACAAACTACCATTCACAATCTGAAACATTTTGGAGGAAATTAAATTTTTAGCACTCTGAAATCAACTGAATTAAATAATTACATTAAAACATTTTAAATGTCAAACATAATTAATATTTGTGTATAAGTTATTAAAAAAACTATATACAGTATGTTAACTAACAGAGGGCGTTCCCGTTAACCCGAAATAGTATAGCATACGTACATGCTAAAAAAAATATTTCCATTCGAAAACAAAATGTTTTAAAATTTTTTCCAATATGAAAATATTCAATAAAAATTTTACCTTGACATGTAAAAGAAACAGACTGTACACGCGAACATGAAAGACGGCAACGTCGCAATTTATTTATACATGACGACTACTATTTTGATTTAAAACAGGAGGTTTCAAATTTATTTCCAATTAGAATTTTTTTTTATTCGGATTTTTTATGCTTATTTTTCTATGCTGATATTTTTATTTTAATCTATTAATAATATATATTAACGAGTTTAAGGGAACGCCCTCTGTTATTTAACATACTGTATACTATATTATTTAATTGACATTTCTTTAATAATTAAAGAAATTTCATTTTAATAATCTAGGGATATCTCTTCTCTAGACCTTGTAGTATTGAATCCACAGACATCATAATTAAGATTTCTGTCATTAAATTCAAAATCAATAAGATGTTCTATTTTAGGTCTAGTTTGATCTGATTGGCTAATTTGTCGAACGGTGCTTTCCCCTTCATTCTCCCCTCTATTTGGTTAAGGCAAAACAAACTCTCTATTTCTTGAAATACCTTATATTTTAGAAAGGCATCAGTATTCTCAAAGACATATAATAACTCGCGCAAGTTAATTGTGCACCTCGCTGGAATGCAATCCATATGTATCAATTTAATTTCAAAACGTCATGAGTAAAAGGACCTAGTATTATGACGCTTTATCATCAAAGCTACTTTATATTAAAACAAAAAAATAATAATTTATATTTTTTAACATGATTCTCATGTTTTACACACAAAGCGAGGAGCACAGTTAATTTGCGCGAATTATACAAACGAAGACAGATTATATCTAATACCTTTCATTTTATGCCACATTGTGGACAATTTCATATTTGCGAAAGCGCATTCCATAACTTTCAGCTCCATGTTTTCAGATAATTGTTGCATTGTAATAAGGGTCATTTGGCCATTACACCGGGCTGTGACGTCATAGCCCCTATATCTATGTATATATCTACCTAATACAAGGCATATATGCTCAGTTTGCCGGCGCCGTAGAGGCTTGTGGCAAGACTCAAGGACAAATATAGAAATTTTATTGATAATCTTCTGCCCACGTCATCGTCTACATGAAATTTCTTGTTACCTGGGCCAACCAGCACCCTAATTGCGTAACACACTATTAGTATCAATTGGATTCATTTCGAAGCATATTGCTAATCCATTGCTCCATATGTTCGTAAATGTGTCTGTGCAACAACGTAAATAACGCAATGAATGTTGTTGAACTGTCAAAATGAAACCCATTGCTACTGGTAGTGTGTTACGCAATCACCATGCAGGTAAGATAACAAGCTGACGTGACAAGTGACGAACTCACAAGATGCAAGCAAGCATCTTGTGAATTCGTTACTTGATGAACATAATAATTCAGCATACTCATTGCGTAACACAGTATCAATTGCAATGGGCTTGACAGTTTGTCGTGTAACGACAAGAAAAGACTTTAGAGGGAGACAGTATTTATTAAGCATACAGAAAAGACAAGATGGAAGTATAAAAATGAATAATGTAGATGAATGATTGATGGGTGATGGTGAAGGGCGGCCCCTGGTGGACCCGGCGGCAGTTACGGAGAAGCGGCCCTGGCGGACCGGCGACAGCAACAGACGAGCGGCCCTGGCGGACCGGCGACAGCAACAGACGAGCGGCCCTGGCGGACCGGCGACAGCAACGGACGAGCGGCCCTGGTGGACCGGCGACAGCAACGGACGAGCGGCCCTGGTGGACCGGCGACAGCAACGGACGAGCGGCCCTGGTGGACCGGCGACAGCAACGGACGAGCGGCCCTGGTGGACCGGCGACAGCACCGGACGAGCGGCCCTGGTGGACCGGCGACAGCAACGGACGAGCGGCCCTGGTGGACCGGCGGCAGCTGCAGAGGAGCGGCCCTGGTGGACCGGCGGCAGCTACGGAGGAGCGGCCCTGGTGGACCGGCGGCAGCTGCAGAGGAGCGGCCCTGGTGGACCGGCGGCAGCTACGGAGGAGCGGCCCTGGTGGACCGGTGGCAGCTGCAGAGGAGCGGCCCTGGTGGACCGGCGGCAGCTACGGAGGAGCGGCCCTGGTGGACCGGCGTCAGCTACAGAAGAACGGCCCTGGTGGACCGGCGGCAGCTACAGAAGAACGGCCCTGGTGGACCGGCGGCAGCTACAGAAGAGGGACTGCCCCGGCGTCACAAGGCCGGCAGCAGTCGAGGGCTCCGGCGGCAAAGGGCCAGGCAGCTCCAGGCGCACCAGTTATATAGGGACTGGCACAGCAGGAAACACCCTAGAAGGGCTCTCGAGGCAGCGTTTACTGGAGACCTACTTTTAAGAGGCTTGTTTGGAAGCCAGAGCTCGACTGACCACTGCTCTGCGATGATTCCTAAAGAAACCTCGCAGAACGGTTGGAGGTCGAAATTTAAAATATTCGAAAATATGGACGAGGAACGGTAAATAATTTTACCATAAAAGAGTTCGAATAACAATTATGAAATAAAAATAGCAGACCAACAAGAATTTTGATGAGAAGGTTGTCATAGATACATCATCAACAATGTTGTCAAAAAAATGTCAAAATAATGAAAATGTTCTGTAACAATGTAAATATAAATGGTATTAAATTAAAAAGTGCTGTGTTTGATAGAAAAAAGTGATACAGTCCTGCATAGGTACGGCTTCCAACGCTAAGGGGACACTAAGTCGCCGAAACTTAGGCTTAAAGTTGAGGACTGTATCTGTGAACAGAAAAATGAGCCCTAGTGTGGTGGAATATGATCAAAACAGAGCCTCATAGTAATGGAATGCATATAATGGACCGTGGAAATGAATGATACATATATAAGTATGAATATGAGTATAAACAATAAGTGTAAGTATATCTGAATATGTACATAACATTACATTTCCCCCCCGACCCTGGAAAAATTTTCAACTGTAGAAAATTTTCTAATAAGATTTCAAGTAGGGACTGTAAAACAACACTTCACACATTCATCCATCTCCATTCACCCATTCATACCACCTATCTCTTTCAAGCAATCTTCTTCATACAGGCATGGGTGGAGTTCACAGTTGATGACTGCCACTCATAGAAGTGTGTTTTAGAATGACGACAAGGCTTATTTTTGGAGTTGTCAGCCGCTCCAGACTGGAAGGAAAAAAAGGAAACATTAGATAAAGTAGAAATTTAAGCTCCTAGAAGAGCGAAAGAGAGAATTTGGTTTAGGCTTATTTTAGGAGTAACCAACCGCTCCTGCATAGGCTTATTTAATGAGTTGCAATCCGCTCCATACGGTAAAAGAGTGAGACTGAAGAGTAGGGTCGAGTAAATGTAATGTAATGTTTGTGTAGTGAGTGATGTTAATATATAACATAAAAAATAAATAGAATGTGCAGCTGTAAACAAAAGAAAGTAATATTTACATAAATAATTAGTAGATAAAGTAATTGACATTAACAAGAATCGTTTTTCAAAGAATCGAAAGTTTCGAAGTTAAAATATCTTCCGATGGTGTAGTGGGAGCTAGCAGAAGTATCTGCTTCTTTAACAATATAACTGTTTTTGCTGGTTCCTCCAGTCTAATTGTAACTTCATATTCAAGCTCGTTTTTATTTAAGAGTTCAAATTTGATTGAACGAGACATATTTATGTGTAAGTTAGAAAAAGATAGTTAAGTATGTAAAAGTATACCTTGTTTTCCTGTTAGGGAAAAAAAAGAAAATTAAGTTAGGTGTAGTAAGTATATATGAGTGAATGAGTTATGTGTGTGTTAAGAGAAAATGAAAGGGATAGAATAGCCAAAATATATAACCAAAGAGCTGAGAATGTACGACACTAGACGAAGTGTTTCTTTTGAATTTAGGAAGTTAAGGGGGTGCAGGAAATTTTAGTTGGGCGCCAAACTGTCGTGTAACGACAAGAAAAGACTTTAGAGGGAGACAGTATTTATTAAGCATACAGAAAAGACAAGATGGAAGTATAAAAATGAATAATGTAGATGAATGATTGATGGGTGATGGTGAAGGGCGGCCCCTGGCGGACCGGCGACAGCAACGGACGAGCGGCCCTGGTGGATCGGCGACAGCAACGGACGAGCGGCCCTGGTGGACCGGCGACAGCAACGGACGAGCGGCCCTGGTGGACCGGCGGCAGCTGCAGAGGAGCGGCCCTGGTGGACCGGCGGCAGCTGCAGAGGAGCGGCCCTGGTGGACCGGCGGCAGCTACGGAGGAGCGGCCCTGGTGGACCGGCGGCAGCTGCAGAGGAGCGGCCCTGGTGGACCGGCGGCAGCTGCAGAGGAGCGGCCCTGGTGGACCGGCGGCAGCTGCAGAGGAGCGGCCCTGGTGGACCGGCGGCAGCTACGGAGGAGCGGCCCTGGTGGACCTGCGTCAGCTACAGAAGAACGGCCCTGGTAGACCGGCGGCAGCTACAGAAGAACGGCCCTGGTAGACCGGCGGCAGCTACAGAAGAGGGACTGCCCCGGCGTCACAAGGCCGGCAGCAGTCGAGGGCTCCGGCGGCAAAGGACCAGGCAGCTCCAGGCGCACCAGTTATATAGAGACTGACACAGCAGGAAACACCCTGGAAGGGCTCTCGAGGCAGCGTTTACTGGAGACCTACTTTTAAGAGGCTTGTTTGGAAGCCAGAGCTCGACTGACCACTGCTCTGCGATGATTCCTAAAGAAACCTCGCAGAACGGTTGGAGGTCGAAATTTAAAATATTCAAAAATATGGACGAGGAACGGTAAATAATTTTACCATAAAAGAGTTCGAATAATAATTATGAAATAAAAATAGCAGACCAACAAGAATTTTGATGAGAAGGTTGTCATAGATACATCATCAACAATGTTGTCAAAAAAAAGTCAAAATAATGAAAATGTTCTGTAACAATGTAAATATAAATGGTATTAAATTAAAAAATGCTGTGTTTGATAGAAAAAAGTGATACAGTCCTGCATAGGTACGGCTTCCAACGCTAAGGGGACACTAAGTCGCCGAAACTTAGGCTTAAAGTTGAGGACTGTATCTGTGAACAGAAAAATGAGCCCTAGTGTGGTGGAATATGATCAAAACAGAGCCTCATAGTAATGGAATGCATATAATGGACCGTGGAAATGAATGATACATATATAAGTATGAATATGAGTATAAATAATAAGTGTAAGTATATCTGAATATGTACATAACATTACAAGTTCATCAACATTCATCATGTTGTACATGATGTTGTGCATACAAATATTTGCACTGTGCGGGAATAGAACCTGTGCCTCCTTGCGCAACGGCCGCGTTCGCTACCGCTACGCCACGGAGGCTGTTCCCATTGCTACTGATAGTGTGTTGCGTAATTACCCTACAGATCATGATTGAGTAGGCTAGGTGATTGAAAAAGGAAAAAAATGTAATGCAATGTGTGACATAGACGTTGTTCCTCTTGATCACAAACTAAACAAGATCTGTTCAGTCTGATCTTTTTTTCTATTTCACCAAGAAAAGCATATCAGTTTAGGATACTCCATAGACAGTTTAGACGCAATTAAAATAATGGCGACTAAACATACGTCAATTTACGTAAAGCGCGGAGGAGTTTGGCGGGAATGTCAAGATGAGTGTCACGCTCATTTTTCATTGGACTTTTAAAATTATTTATAGTGTTATTTACTAAATAAAAGCGCGTGATTAATGTAGTAATAAGTGCATTCAGTGAATAATTTATAAAGAACAGTGAAAAATTGTAGCATAGTGGCCACATCATGACCTCACCCAAACTTCCTCCTTGTCGGTCTGGCGCGGGAAACGAAAGGAGATAGTTTAGTTTAAGTTAAGCTAGTATAAGTTAGGATACATTAGGATAAGTTAGGATATAAAACTCAAGAAAAAACATACCGAAGACTAGGCTGTATGGCGTACTATGCCTTTGCCTTTTCCGTTCAAATGAACGGAAAGAATGAAACTAAAAAAAAAAGTAAAGCGCGGACTAATTTGACAGGACTAAACAAATATTTACCTTTGTCCTTTTCTTAATTAAATAGAAAGAACTCATTGATATAATATTAAACAGATATGATATGCTCTAACAAATTAACCAAAATAAATGTGCCGATCGGAGCAGCAGCACACACATGCAATTTTTTTATTCTGCGTACATTTCACACGTTGGCACAGTGTGAGTGAGATGGGACGCAATCTAAAGCATAGAGAAGAAAAAGATGGCTAGTATTTGTCGTTTGCGCTTAAGACCGTACCCTCACCAAATGACCTTGCGCATTTGCTCCCTCTTCACCGCGCCCTACCTCTACAATACTTCGTAAAATTTTACTAGCGCCGTCTGGCGGACGAAGTACTTACAAATACAAGTTAGAAACATAGACCACAGAAGTAACAGACATGGCACTTTTATTTATGTTTATTGGTGCGCCCAAATACTTTTGGTTATTATGTACTCAAACAAATGTTGACGATACTTCATAATAAAAATTCTGCGGTGTTTATTTTTTAACCGACTTCAGAAAAAGGTGGTTCTCAGTTCGATTTATTGTGTTCGCTGATAACTTTATGGTTAATGAACCTATTTTGACCATTCTTTTTTTATATGAAGGGATATACTGCCTATGTAATCCCATTGTTACCACGTCAGTGTCGATAATGGAAATTCTGAGAAATTTAGGCCAATTATCGAAAATTGTAGGCACGCTTCGGGTGACAACTTGATACTCGTGTTTATATCGGATGATACTATAAAACCGTGAAGATTTGGGCCTGACCTGATGATGGAGATGGCAGAATATCAAGGGAATCCACATCGGAAGCAACTATCACGTGTTTGGGCTTATTTAATGTGTATTGATTAGACCTTTACAACTAAATATGTTATGACTGTAACTTCAGGGTTGGAAGTTAGTTTTGTAGATTGAAAGTTAGCTAAGTCAGATGGACAAAGGGATAGAAAAATAATATAATAAAGTTTAATTTATCATTATTTATTATTTTAAGGGAAAACGTAATCAGGGTCAAATAAATTTCTGCAGAACTGACACCTTCAAAAAAAAAAACATGTTTTTTTTTGGGACCAGGCAAGACTGTGAAATTATATTATTATTCTCGTTTAATAAAACAAATACGTAAATTGTAAAAAATAAAACTATCGTATATCAAAATAAATAACAAATACATATACTATAATATTATTTACACAAAGTTTCCTTTCGCAGAAAAATAATAAACATCCGACTAATACAATATCCGATCAGACTGGACGTTGACGCCAGCATATTTGGAAAAGGCCTGCAAGCAAACGACCTATTTCGTTTGCTTTAATTCCTTTAAGACCACAATTAAAGTATGAGCATTTCTAGAACTAACGCAATGAAATAACACAACTTAAATTCAGTCTCTTGATTTTAATTGATTTTTGCATAAGCATGACGAGTAGGTAGTGTTTGTACTATGTTAAAGTAGAGTGTTGTAAATTGTTGAGGAATTCCCTCGACTGTCTATGGTTTTCATCATCTGATGTACTTCAGACTTTAATTTTTACCCATATGGATGCAAATTTCTCAACAATATAAATGAATTAAATCCAACCACAAAGCAGCTACTGTAAACCTTTGAGGAGTTCCCTCAACAGACTGTCCTTCGTCTTCAGTCTGATAATGAAGACGATGGACAGTCTGTTGTTGTGTAATCTCTTGATTAATTTGTATTGATAAGAGCTTTACACCTAGATGGATTGTTATGATCATTAGGAGTCTTCCTAATGATGAAGTGAGTGTAAAGCTCTTATCAATACAAATTAATCAAGAGATTACACAAGGTAGCTGCTGTGAATCGTTGAGGAGTTCCCTCGAATTTTTCTCGGCTCTATCATCAGATCTATTGCAGACATTCATTTTAACCTACTTATATGGGTGTAAAGTTTTCATCAATATAAATGAATTAAGTCCAATATAAGGTAACTATTGTAAACCTTTAAGGAGTTCCCTTAACTGGCCTTTGTCTTCAACATCAGAGCTTTAATGATAATCACAACTCAATTTTTTTTTTTTTTTTTTTTTTTTTTTTTTTTTTTTTTTTTTTTTTTTTTTATAAATTATAAACCAGCGCTTGACCGCAATCCCGCCTGATGGTAAGCAGTGACGCAATCGTTGATGGTAAAGCGCACTAGTTTATTAAGAGCCTATTCACTCTAGTCTTGAAGACACTCAAATTGTAGTCCGACGGAAACACCGCCGCGGGCAAATTGTTCCAGTCCCTCGATGTACGCGGTATAAAGGAGGAGGCGAAGCGCTTCGTCCGGATCGTAATGGTGTTAACAACGTAAGGGTGGAAACCAGTCGTACGACGGGTCGTCCGCTGGTGGAACGGAGATGGGGGAATTAAATCATGCAATTCCCTCGCACACTCCCCCAAATGCATCCTATAGAACACCGAAAGGCTGGCTACTCTACGCCTGTGCTCTAGGCTTTGGAGACCAACTCGAGTTAGATCAGGGTCACCAATCAGCCTCTTTGCACGTCTTCCACTGAATCCAAAGTGGCCAGGTGACACTTGGCAGCACCAGCCCAAATGTGGCTGCAGTACTCCACACACGAGCGGACCTGTGCTTTGTATAACATTAGAAGCTGGCCAGGTGTGAAGTACTGCCGGACCTTTGCGATAACGCCAAGTTTCCTGGCAGCCACCCTGGCCTTGGACTCAATGAACCGCCCAAAGTTAAGGTTCGAGGAAATCTCAACTCCCAAGAGCTGAAGGCGGTCGGAACACTCCAAGGACACATTCCGAAAAGTAGGGGCCAAGGTGAACGGGCTCCTTTTGGTGGTGAAAAGACACGCCTGTGTTTTGGCGGCATTGAATGCTACAAGATTGGCATTGCCCCATTCGGAGACTGCCTGCAGTGCAACACTCGTTCGCTCAACCATGGCCTCTCTTTCGGACCGGATTGATTCCCTACTAGCCCGAGCATCCGGCAGGTATCTCTCTACAACTGTGCTGTCATCTGCATACCCATAGATACCGGGCATCAGCAGATCGTTAATATGCAGCAGAAACAGAGTTGCAAAGAGAACAGACCCCTGAGGAACACTACACACACAACATTAGTTGACATGGGCTCAGAAGAGCATCCGTCGACAACAACTCGGAGGGACCGTTCAGTCAGGAAGTCTTTTACCCAGCCAGTCAGGCTAGGGGAAATGCCGTACGCTGGAAGCTTACCCAAAAGGCCAGCGTGCCATACCCGGTCGAAGGCCTTCGAGACATCAAGGGAGACAGCAATCGCTTCCCCATTCTTCTTGAGGGCCTCGCCCCACAAGTGAGTGGCATACACTAGTAGGTCCCCAGTTGACCGATTGCGGCGAAACCCGTACTGTCGGTCACTGAGGAGATCGTTACCTTCCAGGTATGCCAAGAGGCGCGAGTTCAATACGCGCTCCATAATTTTGCAAAGTATGGAGGTGATCGGAATCGGCCGATAGTTGGCAGGATCGGCACGACTACCCTTCTTGGGCACGGGCTGCACGTTAGCAAGCTTCCAGGACTTGGGCACTATACCAGTCCTAAATGAGAGGCGATACAAGGGCGTCAATACAGGAGACAACTCGGGCGCACATGCTTTAAGAACAATCGCTGGTATACCATCCGGACCACTAGCCTTATTCACGTCCAGACGACACAGTACTCTCAGAACCTCCTTGTTTCTAATGCGAACCTCAGGCATTGAAGCCCCGCAATGAGGTAAATTAGGTGGAGTAGCACTGCCAGTATCAAGACGCGAATTATGGGCAAAGAGAGATGCAAAGAGACCTGCTTTCTCTCTCGCCGTATGAGCCAGTGTTCCATCAGGCCTAACCAGCGGAGGCAGTGAGGGCCGACAGAAGTTCGCCTCAACCGATTTGGCAAGGGACCAAAAAGATCTGCTACCAGATGGCTGCGCAGATAACTTGTTGCCAATATGGATAATGCGGTCGAAGCGAGCCTTCTTGAGCGCCTTCTTGTAGGACTTGGCAGCACGGTTAAAGGCTCTCTTCTTTGAGCTTAGATCCGGAGCTCTGCGGTCACGAGCGTCAACCCAGGCAAGAAATGCCGTGTGCTTTCGCTGTTCAGCTTGGACACAATCGGCATTGAACCATGGGCGAGCCGAGCCACCGACGGGCACGTCATTGAATGGGATAAAATACTCCATAGCTTGACGCACCACATCGGTTATAGCGTCCGCACAGCTCGAAGGATTGTCAGAGGAGAAGCAGACCTGTTGCCAAGGATAAGACGCAAAGAAGTGGCGCATCTCATCCCAATCCGCTGACCTGTATCGCCACATTCGCCGTTCACCACGAGAGTCGTGATCTGGTGGGGAGAAGGACGCTACAGACTTCACCAGACAGTGGTCTGAAGTTCCCAACGGTGAGGAAACCGTTACAACACATCTGTCCGGATCAGTGGTCAGCAGAAGGTCCAAACAGTTGGCAGTATGCCCAACTATATCAGGCACCCTAGTCGCTTGCTCTACCAGCTGGGAAAGGCCCATAGAAAGCGCGAAGTTTCGCGCTTCTCTCCCAGCGTGGTCGGTCCTCTGGTATGGGAAGAGCCAGTCCTGGTGGCAGGCGTTGAAGTCCCCCAGAGCGACGAACTGAGCGTCAGGGTGCCAATGCAGCGCATTGTCAGCAGCCTCACTGAGGTGGTCAAATAAACGAGTTGTCTCCTGATCACCGCTGTGCGATCGGTAGACACAGGTGTAAACAATTTTGTCCACACCAGTGTCAACCAACAGCCATAGGGACGAGAAGTGAGGGTCTTCGAGGTGACGGAGGCGCCGGCAACAGATGTCATTGCGGACATACACACAGACCCCGGCACGCTGCAGGAAATGATGCTCCAAAGAGTATCCCGGGTAGCCGAGGCACGCCGCGTCAGTCGGACATCTGATCTGGGTCTCCGTCAAGAAAAGTAGGTGGGGCTTTTCAGTCTCAAGGTGGTAATGGACTGCATCGATATTGGAGTGCAAACCTCGGATGTTTGAGAGGTGCACTGTGAACGAGAGGACGTGCGCCCGCTGTGCACACCTACTTTTCCTTTTGTAACTTTTCATATTAAGTTTATATACTGAGTGAATAGGAAGGAAGACGGCAGTTGAGTGAGGTGATGCAATGATAAACCCAACAATACGACCAACGATGCTGGGCCAGAGGGAGATTGTTCTGGAGACTGCGAGGACGCCCGAACCCCCCCAGGGATCGCCATCGGGTCCTCTCGTCCGGTCGCCAACCGGTACGATGGGGCCACCCTGGGATTTTTCGCAGTTGGCGGGGCAGCCTTTCGTATGTGGCTGGCACACTACTTGGGCCCCCAACTACCTGCGGTCGGCCAGCGGAGAACCGTGCTTCGGATCCCGCTACCCTCCACGAACAAACTCCCGACACAACACCAACTGGCGCATGGCACCCGGCACACATCGCAACACAACTGCTCAGACCCGACCTACGAACGGCTTCACCAGACATCATGCCGGAACACGACGAATCGCTTGGCGGCATGTCTTTGTCTGGTGGGTGGTAACTTATGCCGGCGGTTGATGTTGTGACCTACCACCGAGAATTTAGGTGTAAAGTTCTTATCAATACAAATGTGTTAAGCACAAACACGAGGCAGCTGATGTGAATCGTTAAGGAGTTCCCTCGGCTGTCTCCCGGCTCCATCATCGACTCCGAACTTTACTAAATTGTAGTGCGTTAAAACACTTAATGAAAAAACTTAGAAAAGCCCTAGACGCCTCTTTGATTTTTAAATTTCTCCTAGATTTACCTAGTCTTCCATCATCAGACCCTAATTTCCTAAACATGAGACTACCTTGAAGATATCGTCTTTCTAATAAAGCAAAAACATGTGGCACTCGGGGCTGCCGCGGTAAAGCTATTTTATACTAGCGGCCGCCAGCGACTTCGTTCGCGTGGAGTTAGTAATGCTCTGCTCCTATTAGTCGCGTCGTGATGTTTTATAGCTTTAAGCCTTTCTGGATTAATGAGCTATCCAACGCAACAAGAATTTTTCAAATCGGACCCGTAGTTCCTGAGATAAGCGCGTTCAAACAAACAAACTCTTCAGCTTTATATATTAGTACTAGCTTTCCGCCCGCGGCTTCGCCCGCGTGGAATTCGGTTATATCGCGTTTTTTAGATGCCCCTCGGGAATAAAACTAATTAAATGACGATTGATCAGTTTTTAAGGATTGATCGTAGAAGGGTGAAAATTTAGGATTGTATGTATTTTTGTATGTTGTAAAAAAATAGAAACTAAAAATTTTGAGTAAAAATAAAAAAACAAATAGGGGTGGACTACCCCTAACATTTAGGGGGATGAAAAACAGATGTTGGCCGATTCTCAGACCTACTCAATACGCTCACAAAATTTCATGAGAATCGGTCAAGCCGTTTCGGAGGAGTATAGGAACGAAAACTGTGACACGAGAATTTTATATATAAGATAAATGTTCGCTAGTACCAAATTTTGTATGGAAAAACACATGGTACTATACATTGAATCTGCGCTCACGCGCAGGGCTGCAAATCTGCATCACAATGCAGATAAAAACGCAATCCTGCGCGTGGCTGCGGGGTAAATCGCAAAGGTGTGCACACCGAGTTCCGCAGTATGTAGTTAGTAGGTAAATTTTTTATTAGTTATTTATGACATAGTATTTTTTTATTTTGCCAATTAACGTATACATTTGTATAAGTATGTATTTTCTTTTTTGTAGTTTATTTATTTATTTTTTACCAGTGACGTCATTGAAGGAGTGCGAAAAACGGTGGCGATTTAGCGACTAAACTATATTTGATGTTTTATTTTTGACTTTGATAAAGAAATAAAAGCTATGCCACAGCTTATAATTGACGTCATTTTCGTCATCAGCGCCCCGAAAACCCGTCACGATACCCAAGTCAAAATATCATGAAATTGAATTTCGGCCACCTTGGATTTCAAAAATGACGTCATTTTCGTGATTAGCACCCGCGAAAACCTCTTTCACGACACCCATGTCAAAATATCATAAAATTGGTGTCGGCCATCTTGGATTTCAAAAATGACGTCATTTTCGTGATCTGCACCCCCGAAAACCTCCGTCACGACACCCATGTCAAAATATCATAAACTTGGTGTCGGCCATCTTGGATTTCCAAAATGACGTCATTTTCGTGATTAGCACCCACAAAGACCCCTTTCACGACACCCATGTCAAAATATCATAAAACTGGTGTCGGCCATCTTGGATTTCTAAAATTACGTCATTTTCGTGATCTGCACTCCCGAAAACCCCTATCACGACACCCATGTCGAAATACCCAAAAATTCATCGAAATACCAAATTTTAGGCGAAGTTATCCGCAAACAAGCATAAAAATAAAAACTTTTTACAAAAAAACAACCGACTACAAAAACCACTACAAATTGAAAAATAACTAATTTCGGAAGTTGGTGTCTTTGGTTTTGTATATTCGTTTTAGAGACCGACTTCCGAAATTAATTATTTATCACTTTACTTTTAATGGTTTTTGGAAGTCGGTTGTTTTTTTGTAAAAAAGCTTTTATTTTACATTTTTTAGTTGTTAAAAGTACTATGTATTCAGTTGCATCCAGACAGACTAGAAGCTGACGCAAATATAGTTGGGAAACGACGTACTTTTGTTTACTTTAATTTTTACCCGTAAGTACCTATTCCCTCAACTGCCTATGGTCTTCATCATCAAATATACTGCAGACCATTATTTTAACCCAATGGGAGATAAGGTCTCATCAATATAAATGAATTAAGTCCAACCACAAAGTAGCTACTGGAAACCGTTGAGGAGTTCCCGGAACTGGCCTTTGTCTTCATCATTAGAGCTTTTATGAGAGTCGCAACCCATCTGGGTGTAAAGTTTTTATCAATACAAATTAATCGAGCCCAACCACAAGGTGTGCTGTGAATTGTTGAGGAGTTCCTTCGACTGTCTCCTGACTCCATCATCAGATCTACTCCAGACCTTTATTAAATTGTAGTGCTTTAAAATACTTAATGAAAACGCTAAGAAATGCACTAGTCGCCCCCCGACTTCCACCATCAAACCCTGATATCCTAATCATGGGACCACCTTGGTAACGTCTTCTTTCCAACAGAAAAATAATTATCAAAATCGGTTTATAAATTACGAAGTTATGCGCGAACAAACATAAAAAAAAAACATATACGGTCGAATTGAGTAACCTCCTCCTTTTTGAAGTCGGTTAAAAATTGAACACAAAAAACATATAATTGAGCAACCTCCTCCTTTTTGAAATCGGTTAAAAAAACGAGCACCAAAATAAACATCAATAACACAGACACTCTAAGATAGTATTATACTCTATGCGACATGCGGTGCGTGAGCGAGCAAGCAGATGCTTTCTCGCTCACGCGCCGCCCGCTTGCTAGTGGAGCGCGGGATGACGAACGACACGGGTTCCCCCTTCGAGAGCTTGTGGCATACTGAATCTCAATAGCCCGGGCAAGAGAAATGATGGCGAATACGCTTAGATTGTTGAATAAAATTTTGATTTTGTTCGTTTTAAGAAAATATTTCTACAATAATGTTCGTCATGAAATTGCCTATGCATTCGTGTAAGAACGAAATCTAAATAATGCTTACTTTTCGAGGAGATGCACGTTTATGATAATTATTTCTCTTGTCAGTGGTTTCGTTGTGAAGGAATTATTTAAACATTATACTTAGAAAAAAAAAAAAAATCTACAATTTTGGAGCCAAGATTATGGAGAAAATTTATGTATTTTTAATAAGTTGATATTTCTTTTGGATAAAGAGTAGATAGCTCCGAAAAACTACATAAAAACGGCCTGCGGTGTGTTTTTCCTCTGGAGCCGCCTTAAATAGAATCGACGAAAACTAAAGCGACTTGCTGGACATACCTCCTTTTGTACGCTTCATTTTCAGTGCGCTAGTGACGTATCCACCTTAGTTTAATATTATATCGATGAAAGAACTTAAATTTAGTTTGCGAACAAGGGAATCAGCACCCTAATTGTGTAACAGATTTTACTATCAATTAGAATCATTTTACTATCATTAGAATCATTTTGATGCATATTGCTCCATATATTCGAACAATTTGTCTGCTCAACAACATAAATAACGCAATGAATGTTGTTCAACTGTCAAAATGAGACCTATTGCTACTGAGAGTGTGTTACGTAATTACCCTACAGGTCCTTTGTCCCATAAAACCACGTGTATACTTTAATGGAGGCCAGCTAGTGGTATCGATTATCGTTTGGTTGCTCAATTCATCATCCGTGCCGTCATCCCAATTTACTTTTGGGATTGGCGAAGTAGACACTAACGTGATGTTTAGGGTTCTATAGTACACACGTCTCAGAACTCTCGAAGGTACCTTTTTTTTTTTAATCCTCATAGGATGTCCGCCGCCCTAGGGTGGGCGACGGGGCCTGTCAGACTTTTACTGACTAAAACCACCGGGTTCTATTACGAGCGCGCGTGGGGCCGCGGGAGTCTAAATTCTTCCGCAGCCCCACACTCCCGTGCTGGCCCGGTTTGTCCGGGCCTCGTCTCCGGCACGGGGTAGTGGGGTGTTAAGCTACCCCGTGCATCGCCTCAGAGGCACGCGCTGACACTCACGCGCGCCTCCGCCTCGGGGTCCATCGAATAGGGGGCGAGGACTTCCCCATGTCCCTCGCCCCTGGACCCATTCATGGGGGGCGGAAGAGGGCGTTATCCGCCCTTCTTCGGCGCCCGGTGCGTCTTCTGCGGCCCGAGAAGGGAGTTGTGATCTCCCTCTCCCGTTCCGCAGCTTCATTCTGCGACATCACGTCCTCGCAGAAGGACACCACCGCGTCGCACGACTCTGCGCTGCCGGCCATCCTCCGCACTACTGCCGGCAGCGTCAGGTCGCCTCCTACTTCATTTGTGAGGAGACGGCGCTGCTCCTCCCAAGCTACACACTCGGAGAGCGTGTGCTGCGCCGTGCCTCCCCGCATTGGACGCAGTGGTGGCACCGAGCGTCCGGCTCCCTGCCTAGGCGACACAGGTACTTGCCGAAGCAGCCGTGCCCCGACAGCACCTGCGTCACCCTGAACGACAGGGAGCCGTGCCTTCTCCCGAGCCAGTCGTCGAGAGTACTGGCCGGATCGCCTCGACGGTAGCGAGGCCGGCGGTAGGGCGCATAAGGCTCTGCCGCCAGTCCGCCACCAGGACCTGACGGAGCTCCTCTCGGCGCAGCTCGATCTGTCGCTGCGCCGGACTGGAGCCCCGTGTCCGCTCTTCCTCGCGCCATCGGTACAATGACGCGAGTACTTTCGCTTCTAGGTCCCAGGGCGGGGGGGACCTACGTCAAGTCCGCCTGTCCGTACGTCCTCGGCTAATCTTCCAAACGGTTAGTGCTAGAAAGATGAACGATTCCTTCTGAGAAGGTCCTAACATAAAGCCTCGATAAATGTACTTTTTGTGCACCTCCCGAGTATGCAAAGTGGGCTGGGGATGGTTTTTGTTCTCGCATCTGCCCCATAAATTGGGGCATCATTAGATAAGTAATTTAAAAACATTGAAGTTGCTACGATTTATCCAATTTAGCATCCGTTTGCGTATATTTTGAACTGGAAATAGGGCGCTCCCCCGTCTAAAAGCAAAATAGCCACCTCGCCCACGTGATGAACTTTAAAGGAAAACTGTAACAACTTAGACAACTTTATTACTTACTATGGTACGGAACCTTTCGTGTGCGTGTCCGACTCCCACATCTCAGTGGATCATATAACCGTTTATATTTCTAGCTGTCAGTTTAGTGATTACTTCTTCTTCAGCCATATCGTATTTTCAATCTTATTAAATACATTACATCGTACGGAGGACGGGTCTGAGCAGTTGTGTTGCGATGTGTGCCGGCTACGATGCGCCAAATATTGTTGTGTCGGGAGTTTGGTCGTGGAGGGTCTCCAGATCAATCTCCCTCTGGCGCAGCATCGTTGATCGTGTTGTTGGGTTTAACATTGCATCACCTCGCTCAACTGCCGTCTTCCTTCCTATTCACTAAGCTTTTACGTGAATAGGCTAAATAAACTAGCGCACTTTACCGTCAACTATTGCATCACTGCTTACCATCAGGCGGGATTGCAGTCAAGCACTGGTTTATAATTATATATATATATTGTTACGGGCTAGGGGTACTTAAACGCCGGTTAAGGGTTACGAAGTTTATTGGCAACGAAGGTACAGTCGATTGTAGGCAATGACAAGTAGAACGTAGCTGATGTCGTACCGAAGTCTTCTCTTACGTCCACGAAGTCCGTGTTGTAAACACACAATAACGCTACAGATGTTTCTTCACGTAGTACTTACAGTTCTCGTTATAATTGTCGCAGTAGGTCTTCTTTAAGATTGCTTCTTAACTGTCGCTGTTTTCGTATCGCTAGTCGAGTGTAGACTGACTGTCCGCCGGCGTCGCGCCGCCTATATATAGGCCAGCTGATCGAACATTCCAGAATCCTCTAGGCGTAATAATAATACTGCATAACTTCGAGGTCACCGGCCAAGTAAGTACCTACGATAATTCCCGGAAACGGGTTTCTAGAAATTTCGATGTCGACACTTTGTTGACAAAACTGTTGAGACCTGTACCATCCGATAGGCCGTCCTAAGTCTAGCAATGCGTTTTATTATTGTACCTAGAAAATGTCTAGATCTGCCGAAATAGGACTTAAAAGTGACACACTGCTTGTCACGCGATATTGAACCTTATGCCATCGACATAAGGTCCATTCGTAACATTGCCTCCTTCTTAGTCATGCTCGTCCCGAGCATGATTTGATCCATAATAGCGAGCTAGGCGGTCAACGTGTACGACCTTCAGCTTCCCTCTAGGTCCTTTCTTAATCCGGTAGGTGACATCGTTTATTCTGGTTACTATCGTGTACGGACCCTCCCATTTGGCTTGGAACTTTGGACTCTTTCCTTTCCTTCTAATGGGATTATGTAACCATACTAAAGTTCCCTCTTCAAATCCGGGCACGTTAGCTTTGCGGTCGTATCGGATCTTCATCTTCTCACTGGTTTTCAGACCATTCTCTCTCACTAGCTCATGTATTCCATCTAATTTACGCCGCAGGTCGGCCACATAGTCGACGGCTAGGATAGGAGTATCGGGAGGTGTTCCGGTTAGTGCATCTATGGGTAGCCTAATTTCTCGGCCGAAGTTGACTTTCGCCGGTGTGCAGTTTGTGCTGTCATGTGTTGCTGAGCGGTATGACATTAAAAAGAGTGGAATGTATTGGTCCCAATCCCTTTGATGTTCTTCCACTACTTTGGCCAAATGATTCTCCAACGTCTGATTGAATCTTTCGACCATTCCATCTGACTGTGGGTGATACGGTGTTGTACGAGTCTTGTGTATCCCGAGCAGTTGGCAAACCTCTCGAAATAGTGAAGACTCGAAGTTTCTACCCTGGTCAGAGTGTAACTCCAAAGGAATGCCAAATCGACAGAACACCTCGTGAACTAGCTTTTTGGCGACTGTATGAGCTTCTTGGTTAGGTACTGCAAAAGCTTCTGGCCATTTGCTGAAATAGTCTTGCATGACGATGATATACCTATTCCCTTCTTCAGTAACAGGGAATGGCCCAGCTATATCGACAGCAACTCTTTCCCATGGTGCACCAACATTGTACACTTTCAGCCGACCTCTGGCCCTCGTTTGCGGTCCCTTTACTGACGAGCAGGCTACACATTTTCTACACCAGTCCTCTACGTCTTCGCGGCAATGCACCCAATAGAATCTTTTTCTCACCTTTTCCAGGGTTTTCTTTGCTCCAAGATGTCCTCCGGATACTCCGTCGTGCACCTGTCGTAGCACTGACGCGACTTTATCACCGGGAACAACTATCTGTAAGGTGACCTCCTGTCCACTGGGTGATTCCCATTTCCTCTTGAGAACTCC
This sequence comes from Sesamia nonagrioides, assembly GCA_017933935.1. Lineage (NCBI taxonomy): Eukaryota > Metazoa > Arthropoda > Insecta > Lepidoptera > Noctuidae > Sesamia > Sesamia nonagrioides. Next base: position 352,470 of record JADWQK010001280.1, on the reverse strand, counting down.
ATTATCAATTATCAGGCTGTCCCACTGAGCCCAGTAACTTTTTACTGTTGGGCTAAGCGCTGATATTTCACTCCAAGCGGGCCTCTGGCCACGTTGTTTCCATTCGATTACTGTCTTCAAGTCACTATCTTCCTTTTGTGCGTCTTCCAATGATTGATTATCCCAGTCTTCGTCCAAAGCGTTCACCTGGATAATCCTTACGTTCTCTTTCTTTTCCTGTTTGGCACAATGTCGGCAAGATTCTTCGCAAGGTCGTCTAGACAAAGCATCAGCATTATTGTGTGACTTGCCTTTCCGATGTTCAGTGACAAAGTCAAATTCTTGCAGCTGCTCTATCCACCTTGCTACTTGTCCTTCTGGGTCTTTGAACTGGAGGAGCCACTGTAAGGCAGCGTGATCGGTACGAAGTGTAAACTGCCTCCCAATCAAATATTTCTTGAAGTGTTGTAAGGTCTTAACAACGGCTAGAAGTTCTCGGCGGGTAACACAATAATTTCTTTCTGGCTTGGAAAGGCATTTGCTGAAATATGCGATAACGACCTGCCTATCTCCTTGTGTTTGAGAGAGAACTCCTCCAATACCAACATTGCTGGCATCTGTGTCTACCAAAAATTGGCCTTCCCTACTAGGGTAACCTAATACAGGAGCCTCACACAAGTGAGTTTTCAGTAGCGCAAATGCCTGTTCGCAGTCAGAGTTCCATTCAAATTGACACTTTTCCTCTGTTAAACGATGCAACGGCTTCGCTAACTCGGAAAAGTTCTTCACAAACCGACGGTAATATGCACACAGACCCAAGAAAGAGCGTACCTCAGTTTTATTACGAGGCGTAGGCCACTTCGACACGGCTTTTATTTTCTCAGGGTCTGTTCGAATTCCTTGCGCCGAAATAATGTGCCCCAAGTATCCAACCTCTTTCTGGAATAGTGTACACTTACTAGGACTGAGTTTTAAATTCGCTTCACGCAGTTTCTGAAAGACTTTCTCCAAATTGCGTAGGTGTTCTGCGAAGTTTCGTCCCATAATGATGATGTCATCCAAATAGACCAGGCATGCATCACCAAGCAACCCCACCAAGATGCGCTCCATTAGGCGCTCAAATGTAGCTGGAGCATTGCACAGTCCAAAAGGCATGACATTGAATTGCCAGAGACCGTTCCCAGGACCAGTGGTGAAAGCGGTCTTTTCCTTATCCTGCTGACAGATTTCCACCTGCCAGTATCCACTTTTGAGGTCAACTGTGGAGAACCATTTCATGCCACTTAGCAAGTCCAAAGTGTCATCTATACGTGGCAGAGGATAACTATCCTTTTTCGTGGCATCATTCAACATCCTGTAGTCAACGCAAAACCTTGTGCTGCCATCCTTTTTCTTGACTAGGACTACTGGAGATGACCAAGGGCTGGTGGATGCTTCTATAATCCGGTTTTTCTCCATATCTCTTAACATTTCCGTGACTTCCTGTTCTCTTGCAAAGGGGATACGACGTGGTCTCTGTCTTATCGGCTGTGTATCACCCGTATCTATATGGTGTTTGACAAGCCCGGTCCTTCCCACGTCACCGTCGGTCTTCGAGAAGATGTCATGGAAGTTATGTAACAGTTGCTTAACTTTGTGACTTTCGAACTTGTTTAAATTGCCCTTACAATTTTCGAGTAGTGTCGATATATGTTCCTGCCACTTCTTATCACGTTCCTTTTCGTGTGCCTCTGTTTTTCTCAAAGATGCTACATGATCGCACACACCCACCATGCAATTCTTATCAAGAATGATTTCTTTGTTACTAACGTTGATAATGCGTACTTTTGGTTTATCGGAAATCATCATCAGTGTCCTTGCTGTTATCCAGTCTGGGTGATCTCCAGAATCTTCTATTATAATGCAACGTTTACGGCATCCTGTTGGTGATAATCTAATATCTACTAAGGTTTCTGATCTTGGTGGTAATACCGTTCTCCTTAAACAGTACACTGACCCCTGTTTTCCACCTTGAAGAAATACTTCTTGTTCTGGAAACTCAATACTCCTTTTGCTACATTAAGGACGCACTGCTGTTTCTTCAAAAAGTCCAGTCCTATTATGCAATCATCTGTAATATTCGCTACTAAAACAGGGTGCGTGAATGTCTTATCACCCATTTTCAAAGTCACATTCGTTTCACCAAGGACGAGTACTGGTTGGCCAGTGGCGGTTTGTAATCGGCATTGTGAAGATCCTCTTTTCCATACTATGGTCCGAGGAAATAGCTCCGGTCGTGCAATGGTTCTTGATGCACCAGTATCCAATGTGAAACTGCAGGATTTACCATTCAGTTCTCCTTCTATAATGAGACTGTTTCCGTCACCCACTTGTGATACTGTTATAATGGGGGCTACATGTCGACCAGCCAGTACTCGCCCCATAGCCCTGGCTGTTCCCTAGTTTAAATCCTCGGCTTCCACCTGTGTCCCAGAAGTGCTTCTTCCCTTAGCCTTCCTGGGACAATTGATCCGAATATGCCCTTTTTCACCGCAGTCATAGCATGTTGGCCCTTGTCGGGGTTTCATTTGTGCGGTTACCTCACGAATACGGTGGTGTGGTCGGCCATCTTGGCGTACTGCTTCCACCTCCAGAGCGTGTGTCAAGGCTGCCTTCAGAGTCTGATGGTGCCCCAGACGAACCGCAGCCCTGACTTCCGCATCTCGAATTCCATCAGTAAAAGCTTGCACCGTGCTAGCATCAATTACTCCCGGCGTTGAAGCATACGCCCTCCGAACAATACGTTCTATTTCCGATGCCCATTGTTGCAACCCCTCACTGCTTTTCTGTGTGCGGTCGCGGAGTTGAGCCCTGTAGACATGTTCCAGGTGTTTCTCTCCATATCTAGACTCCAACGCTTCTAACAGACAGGCTAGGGTATTGCAATCGCCGGAAATATTTTCGAGGATTTGGACCGCCTCACCACGCAGAGCAAGCGTAAGGGCGGTTACGGCTTGATCGTCGTCCCAATTGTTGCCTTTTGCGACCTTTTCAAACTGTAGACGGAAGGCCACCCATGACGTTGTCCCGTCAAAATGAGGTACCTTGAAAGTCGGCAAAGCACTGGGTACCGGTACCACACCTTTAATAACTCCTTTTTGTACCTTCTCATGTAAAAATTCTACTTCCTTCCCAAACTCCATGATGGTACTGTTTAATTTCTCCATACGCGCATCTTGTTTGTCTATGCGCGTATCTTGCTGGTCCATACGTGTATCTTGTTTGTCTATGCGCGTGTCTTGCTGGTCCAGACGGGCATCTTGTTGAGCTGTTTTAATTCTAAGTTCATTGACCTCTTCTTTGGTCTTTTTCCACTTTTCATTTAATTGTAATACCAGTTGCTGGGATTCCTTTATTTGTGACTGGGTTGCTGCCTGGGATTGTTTTATTTGTGCCTGGGTTTCTGCCTGGGATCTATCTATTTTTGCCTGGATTTCTGCCTGGGATTTTGCCTGTGATTCTGCTACTATGCCTTTTATTTGCGCCTGGGATTCTGCTATACTCAACTTTATTTGCGCCGTCAAGTGAGCCAGTAACACCGATAAATCGGATCCGCTGCCACCGGCAGTGGTGGTGGTAGTAGGCGCACTCACATTCGTCGGTGTTACGACGGCCGCATCTTCTACGGGTGCAGGGACACCAAGTGATACTTCCTCTTGACGCGCCAAATCCATCGCTGCTTGTCGTCGCGTGCGAATTCTTTCGTCTTCCCTTGGCGTGACCGGCATGCCGCTTCTGACACCAATTGTTACGGGCTAGGGGTACTTAAACGCCGGTTAAGGGTTACGAAGTTTATTGGCAACGAAGGTACAGTCGATTGTAGGCAATGACAAGTAGAACGTAGCTGATGTCGTACCGAAGTCTTCTCTTACGTCCACGAAGTCCGTGTTGTAAACACACAATAACGCTACAGATGTTTCTTCACGTAGTACTTACAGTTCTCGTTATAATTGTCGCAGTAGGTCTTCTTTAAGATTGCTTCTTAACTGTCGCTGTTTTCGTATCGCTAGTCGAGTGTAGACTGACTGTCCGCCGGCGTCGCGGCGCCTATATATAGGCCAGCTGATCGAACATTCCAGAATCCTCTAGGCGTAATAATAATACTGCATAACTTCGAGGTCACCGGCCAAGTAAGTACCTACGATAATTCCCGGAAACGGGTTTCTAGAAATTTCGATGTCGACACTTTGTTGACAAAACTGTTGAGACCTGTACCATCCGATAGGCCGTCCTAAGTCTAGCAATGCGTTTTATTATTGTACCTAGAAAATGTCTAGATCTGCCGAAATAGGACTTAAAAGTGACACACTGCTTGTCACGCGATATTGAACCATATGCCATCGACATAAGGTCCATTCGTAACAATATATATATATATTTTATTAAAGTGTAGTTTTATGCATAGGGTGGTATTTAAATGCTATGCAATAGCAGGGTAATACAATATCAATAGCAATAAGTTTCATTTTGACAGTTCAGCAACATTCATTGCGTTATTACGTTGTTGAGTAAACATATTTTTCTGACATAGGAAGCAATGGATGAGCAATATGATTGAAATTCATAGTAGATTGTGTTACGCAATTAGGGTGTAGATTAGTTAATATGCGGGAACTACCGACGTAACTGAATTAGGAAGGAAGCCAAATCAATGCTCGTATCAACTGAACCTACTGTTTCCGCTGTGTCAAATCTCTTCAAGTGGAATTTAATATTTTTGTTCTAGTATTTTCGACCTGCAGGGATCGTCCCCAGCTATTACGTTCTACAGGCTACACAAGCACATCTACATTAAAAATTATGTATATGTATGTAATGTCGTGGTCGAAGTATGAGTGCGCGTGTTCGATTCCAGGTCAGGCAAGTACCAATGTAACTTTTCTAAAGTTATGTGTACTTTCAAGTATATCTTGGACACCAATGACTGAAGGTGAGGTGATCTTGAGGAAGCCTGGACTTTAAGTCTGAAACCGTCAACCCGCATTGAGCAAGCGTGGTGATTACGCTCAATCCTTCTCTGTATGAGAGGAGACCTGTGCCCAGCAGTGGGACGATAAAAAGGTTGATAATGATGATGTTCATGTTGGGCAAACATGCCCAAATGATCCTGATTTATAGCTAGATAAATAGGTAAATAAAAATAAATTTAACAACATGGTTATGGATTCCGATTGATAGCAATGGTGTGTTTCGCAATTAAGAGGGGAGTCTAGTGCCGAGAAATTTGAAAAATAGGTAGAATTTGGAAAATAGGTAAGGTCAACCGGGGCAATTGCGTCATATAAATATTTCACACGCCTTTAAAAAAACATATCACACTAATTATAAATTTCTTTTAAAAACTCTTAATGTAAATGTTTAAAGAAATTATCTGTGTACAACTTTAGTAAAATATTTCTTTCATTAGTTACAGTAAATACGAGTAATTAGACTTTTTTTAAAAAACAGTAATTTTAGACGCATTTTCCCTTATTGGGGCAAACGCGTCTTCATTAAATAAGTTTTAAACCTATGATGTTTGAAGGTTGAAATAATTTTATATTACTTCAACTAAATTTTTGTACACAAATCTTTCAATAAATTATAAAAAAATACCGAATTACTATTACATCGGAAGCGATGTCATAAAACTGGGAAATTGCGACTATTTTTTCCTAGACGCATTTACCCGCTGTCAAATCCAGACGTTCAGAACATTTTCTTTTAGAAAGCAAAATTAAGATAAACTGTCTAGCAAAATTACTTTTATTTTAGGGTGCTAAATAAAAGCAACATGTGCATTTTCGAGTTTTAATCAAAATCATGTTACATTAGGCAAACGACCTTTACGTACTTATTTGCAGTCAGAGCTCTTATAATTTAGATTTTATTGCCGGCGGCCCCGTTTTTACAACATAATTTCAGCATTTTGACAGTCATAACCAATCTCAGTATACATATCTCGTCAACACGAATAAAATAAGCCCAAACACGAGGTAGCTACCATATACCGTTGACGAGTTCCCTCGATTCTCTGTGGTCTCCATCATCAGATCAGCTATAAACCTCCATTGTCTTATGGTATCGTCAGACATACACATTAATATCAAGTTTTTAACCGATGCTCGCCTACAATTTTCGAGCATCGGTCTCGATTTCTCAGGGTTTCCATCATCATATCTAGGACCTGATGACGATGGGATCAAATGACGAGTACTTATACTCTTTCAAACAAAAAAAGAATTTCTCAAATCGGTTTATTTGTCTTCGAGTAATCGGTGAACGAACATGAAAAAATAAAAATAAATAAAATATACAGACGAATTGAGAACCTCCTCCTTTTTTTGAAGTCGGTTAATAAAATTTACTACAAAGAAAAACCCAATAAAGGTTTCAAATCTCTGGTTTTGGGGCAATTGCGTCATATAGACGCAATAGCCCCGAAACAGCAGACGCTTTTACCCCAAAAATCCAGACCAAACCTAAAAAAATTAAATCTTCATTTCTCTACAGATAAAACAATTTCAATAAAAATAACTATCGGTACAGGCAGGCTATAACATATAGTGTATAAACATTTCACATTAAAAACGGAAAACTTAGCAACAATACGGATTCTTAAGGATTTTAATCACTCATCTCGCGGAGCACGACTTGACAAAATGCACGCTATTTTCAATATGGCCGATATTTTGAATTTGTGCGGTACAACGCCATCTATTTAAAGTATACGTTATAGTTTTATTCAAAGTAAACAAAACAAGATGGCAGTAGAGGTTGGTTTTCAAATAGATCTCAAATTATTTCAATTAGACGCGATTGCCCCAAAGACGCAATTGCCCCGGTTGACCTTATTTAAAGAAACTATTGCCGTCGCGCTGCTTCCAAACTCTCCCGGTAAAGTGCGAAAAGGACAGTTGCAGCTCAGGCTGATTTTACCTACAAAAACGTTGACCAAAAGACGTTTTGTATTCCGCTGTTTTCTTTTTCAAACCACGACAGATCTCAATTATTTTTATATCAAAATTTAGAGGAAAAGTATACCAATGCTTTATTATTATCTTTTTTGTCAAAAACTTATCACGCTTGTCTAATAGTCATCTGAACATCACGGTAAAATGGGTTATTTTTCGCAATTTTGAAGTATCGTATTTCTTATATTAATTAAGTTTCGGAAAAATTCAAATGATAGTGGCACGTATAATCACGGTGTAAAATTGTAGAAAAAAATGCTCTAAAAGCATGATCCATGAAGAAAACAGCGGAATAAGTTTGTATAGAGGAGGCACCACTAGAGTTCCCTCTTAAGGTGCTGGATTTTATTCACCTTCAGAATCTTTAGTGGGAAATCAGTTATAGTCAGCAATTTTCTTTAGAGTCTACCAAAGAAAATCGCTGACAATTACAGACTGATTAAATTCAAAGGACCAAATCTGAAACTGTTAAATTTTCCCAATCAACCTTAAAACTTTAACGATAAGATTGAAAATCTATTATTTATGCTGGTATCTGTACACTGAACTTCTGCCTTTTATCGACAAAGTGGAAATACGACATTAAAATTAACTGCTCTAATGACGTCCCCAGTCTTCGTACGAAAATTCAACTATATTTATTCAATATTAGTCACTATTGCTAGTCAGGGTTTGGTAAAACCCATTACCTACTAATAGAAAAATCGTTTTTGTTATATCGAAGTAAGAATTAATTTTTTAACATTATAATAATTGCGGGATTATTGAAGGATTATTATTAGCGGCTTTCTAAGTATATCTTGGACACCAATGACTGAAGACTGAAGGTGAAGGAAAAAAATCTTGAGGAAAATTGTACTTTAAGTCTGAAACCCCCAACCCGTATTGAGCAAGCGTGGTGATTACGCTCAATCCTCCTCTGTATGAGAGGAGACCTGTACCCAGTAGTGGGACGATAAAAAAGGTTGATGATGATTATTAGCAGTGGCCCAGTGGTATCGGCCGCGACTTACACCTGACTGCTTATCGCCTGACGGGGTTCGAACCTACGAAATAAAACTCGTAGGTTCGAATCCCATCAGGTGATTTACTTTGTGTAAATTATTTCATCACCACTGCTCTCAAAACGGCGAAGGTAAACATCGTGGAAACCGGCATGTCGTTGAGGCAAAGCGTAGAAGAGATGTAACATCTATCGACCTGCATTTAGCCCGCGTGATACATTACAGCCCACTCCCACTCACCGAGAGGTGGCCTGTGTCCCAAGAGTGAGAACATTATAGGCTTATGTCATCAACCTTTTTGTCATCCCACTGCTGGGCACAGATCTCCTCTCACACAGAGAAGGATTGAGCGTAATCACCACGCTTGCTCGATACGGGTTGGCGATTTTAGACTTAAAGTCCAGGTTTCCTCAAGATGTTTTCCTTCGCCTTTTAATCAGTCATTGGTGTCCAAGTTATACTTAGAAAGTACATATAACTTAGAAAAGTTACATTGGTACTTGCCTGACCTGGAATCGAACCCGCACACTCATACTTGAGAGGATGCTGTTTTAACCATTAGACCACCACGACTTATAAAATAAAATATTTTATGCAAAATCCTCCCCTAAGTTGGTATGCGAAGCTGACGCAATACCCGACGCACGTCCTTTAATAATGTCGTCCACTGCGCTCAGTTAGGGTTCCAGCCCTTCTTATAGATCTAGGCCAAGGACGGCTGCTTTGGCAGATGTGTCTTTGTTAAGTTGTCAAACATGGAGGGGAAAAACGACTGTACTAACTCGTTTTAAACGACTGAACTCGCTTAGAATGCTATTTTAAACTTGATGTCAATCAGTCGGACCGTGGGAAAGAAGCTGTACTTACTACTTACAGTCTTTTGAAAATAAATGACAAAAAAAATAAAGTACCGTTTAGTTCAGCGGGATAATTCCGTAGGTAAACACTGAATAGATTTTTACACACTCCAAAGCCTGGAGCACAGGCGAAGAGTAGCCAGCCTGTCGGTGTTCTATAAGATGCATTTTGGAGAGTTAACTTTAATCATCGTTTATGAATAAACCCCAAAATGTTTAAGGAGTTTATTCATAAACGATGATTAAAGTCAAGTGACGTGGAAACGTTTAAAATGTATGGTTAAACAATCGCTAATCACTAGTTAACTTTAAGCAATGTTTTTGAATAAAGGGGTTTATCTTTAGAATAGACTAGCTGTTGCCCGCGACTCCGACTGCGTGGACTTCAGTTTACAGCGCGCTGTTTCCCGTAAATCAAAAAGAGCTCAGTTGATATAAAATAAGCGCCTGTTAAAAAAATGAAAGAGCAATATGTAGTACGTCCGCGTTAGCGCCCGTTTCCGCAACATTTTTTGTCACTGCTCTGCTCCTATTGGTCATAGCGGGATGTTATATAGCCTTTGTCCTTTCTCAGGCTCTAGAATATCTGTGTACCAAATTTCATTACAATTGGTTCAGTAGTTTTCGCGTGAAAGCCGGCCAGACAGACAGACGGACAGAGATACTTTCGCATTTATAATATTAGTATGGACTACCTAATTCTTGTTAGCTATAATTTTACATATTTATCACTGTCCATAAAACTCTCTTATAATTGTACGCTGTAGCTACCTTATTATGTTGTGCAACTAGCTTAGAACTTATAATTGTTAACTGTACATTTAAGTGTTGTAACAATTACTGGTGGTTCTAATAAATATATGTATCTGACATTGTAACGCAAACTACGCGAAAAGGTTAGACCGCATGCCACTAATAAAATTATGATAGTCATTTATTTCGTTAATGAGCGGTTATAGAAATCACAGTGTTTTAAAAAGTGTCGGCTCGGCCTTTGAACGTTGCAAGCGTGCCGCCGTGCGTGTTTGTAGGTGTGACCTTGACCCCTGATGCGAACTCTATTAAATCAGCTGATAGGATAGTTTTTCTAGTATTGTTCCCATTGCGCCTTTTTGTGTAATTAACGAAATAATTAATTTTTAATTTAAAATCTTATTGGGTTATAAAAGTATAGCAATTATGAACGGTCTAAAGTGAAAAAACTGCATATTATTTTTTTTTAATCGGGAAAAAGCCGACGCAAACACCCATCACCGGGGGGTTCAGAATCATGTACTGGATCCATGGTACTCGTTTGTGCGTCGATGTCAGATACAACCTTTATGTAAATAAATGAACGCACCCATGATACAGTAGTAATTTCTTGTGTGGTACAATGAATATTAAAAAAAAAAGTACTAACAATTTTTGTATGTATTTGAGTATGAATGTCTTGGCTATAAGAGTGGGGGAAGACGGAAGAAACGACCGATCTAATGTGTGAATTACCGATATGACGTCATCATCATCATTTTCATCATTTCAGTCGAAAGACGTCCACTCCTGGACATAGGCCTCCCCCAAGGATCTCCACGACGGTCGCGTCGATGCGCCTCCCGCATCCAGCGGTTTCCCACGACCTTCACCAGGTCGTCGGTCCACCTTGAATATGACGTCTAATAGGAAGAAAAGACATGTTTCCCTGACCCCAAATAAATTGCCATAAGGGCTGGAGATTGGAGTGATTCCCTAAGAGGCTACCGTGGCTTCTGGCAGGTGCTCAGTTATGCTGAAGTTCTATGTAAAGAAGGACGAGCCTGCTCAGATCTGCCGTGATCAAATCCAGATTCCAGTATCATCATCAATCTTTTTATCGTCCCACTGCTGGGCACAGGTCTCCTCTCATTCAGAGAACGATTGAGCGTAATCACCACGCTTGCTCAATGCGGGTTGGCGATTTCAAACTTAACGTCCAGGTTTCCTCAAGATGTTTTCCTTCACCTTCAGTCATTGGTGTCCAAGAAATACTTATAAAGTACATATAACTCTAGAAAAGTTACATTGGTACTTGCCTGACCTGGAATCGAACCCGCGTACTCATACTTGAGAGGCTGGTGTTATAACCACTAGGCCACCACGACAAAATACGTGCATTGACTGGGAGTTTTGGATACCAGCCCGCATTATCTGTTACCACTATAACTGTTCCACGACCCCTGGATTCGAACCAAAAATCAAATTTTTAGTACTAAGACCGGCGTCTAATTTTTTTTCTGTAAAAGTCGTATGTAAATCTGTAAAATTTTCTGTACAATCTGTAAAATTTCGTTAATGGTTCTTCAACTTTTTGTTGTGGATGCAGTGATGCAATCGTTGATGGTAAAGCGCACTAATTTATTAAGAGCCTATTCACTTAAAACACTTAGTGAATAGGAAGGAAGACGGCAGTTGAGCGACGTGATGCAATGTTAATCCCAACAACACGACCAGCGATGCTGCGCCAGAGGGAGATTGATCTGGAGACTCTCCACGACCAAACTCCTGACACAACAACATTAAAGGTTCTTAATTAATGGTTCAAGGTTGATTTGATAGGTTCGGTAGGTTTGACCTGCTGGTGTCTGTACATATACAGTATGTTAAATAACAGAGGGCGTTCCCTTAAACTCGTTAATATATATCATTAATAGATTAAAATAAAAATATCAGCATAGAAAAATAAGCATAAAAAAATCCGAATAAAAAAAAATTATAATTGAAAATAAATTTGAAACCTCCTGTTTTAAATCAAAATAGTAGTCGTCATGTATAAATAAATTGCGACGTTGCCGTCTTTCAAGTTCGCGTGTACAGTGTGTTTCTTTTACATGTCAATTTAAAATTTTTATTGAATATTTTCATATTGGAAAAAAATTTAAAACATTTTGTTTTCGAATGGAAATATTTTTTTTAGCATGTATGTATGCTACACTATTTCGGGTTAACGGGAACGCCCGCTGTTAGTTAACATACTGTATATAGAACTATATGATTTTATATGTATTTACTGATACATATGTACGTTATTAAACAGTTAATTAAACAAATAACTGACGTGAGAATATTGTTTAATCACCGCGTTCATTATTTTTTATTTCTGATCTGATTTTAGTCGGTAGATTGAAACTAATTAATAATAACATGCCTAGCGAGATAATTAAAATAATTACGCTGTAGGTAATGTTTCAGTTTTGACCTCGTTGAAATTGACTGATATTGATACTTGTCTGCCTGTTTTTCAACAATGATATAGTAAAGATATTTTTCTGATTTTTACTTTGTTTGTATTAAAAAAAAACAATAGGTAGGTAGAAGACACGATATATTATTATGTTCTACTATGACTGTTGTCGAATTATCTAAATAAAACCCATCAGCATTATGGTACGTAATTACCACGCTGAAAGCTGAATACCATAAAATAAAACTTCATTAGGGCCTAATGGTATCGGGCCTGCGGGCGGTAAGCAGGGCAGCTCGCCGCCCGGTAAGGACCAGGCCCGAGTCGACGACGGCGCGTTGTGTTTCACGCGCACCTCAAAGAGATGTCAGCACATCGTGACGGGGTCCACGAAGACCGATGCCTCCTGGGTCAAGGTTGCGGGTTGGTTAAAAAAGAAACCGTGGCTCTGGCCGTCGCACTGGCAAGTGAAGAAACACGTGTGGGCTTTAGTCAGTAAAAGTCTAACACGCCCTTCCGCTCCGCCCAGAGTGGAAGATGTCATTTGATGATTTCTCATCCCAACAAAAAAAAAGGGCCTATTGGCATTTGGTCCTGGGACACATAAAAGGTAGAAAGGCGGACTTAATGCCTGGCACTCTCTACCGGTTTACCAAGGATGGTGAAGACATTCGATGGCAGGTGCCTTGGTTAATAAACAAAAAATAAACTTAATTCTAATTACACAAATACATAAATAGGTTATATAAACATACATATTATTACCACCCATCCATAATCTCAGCGTTAATCCCAGTCGTATTCGAAGCTTTTTCAGCTTTGGAATCTGGGATCCGCTTTACCAGTCTAACTGCTGATTTTGACTAAACTTCGATATTTTCAGTGAAACGACTGCCGTCTAACCTCCACAACCCGAAGGTGATATCGAAGTATTGCAGTTAGACCAATTGTTGGACTTTTGAGGGCTCTAACAACCGGTAACGACTGCCATTAGGTGTTCTTATGGCAACCGGGAACAACGGCTTAACGTGCTTTCCGAGGGACGACCAGAGCAGAGCAAATATATTTGCACTGCGCGGGGATCGAACCCCCGCCGCCTTGAACAGCGGCCGCTTTCGCTACCGCTACGCCACGAAGGCTATCGAAACATACATAGATTGCCATATAACATAATACTTATATCATATACAATACTAAATCAAGGGGGAGAGTTGTTGCGAAATGCAAACCAACTTCTGGCCGTTCTGATATCAAGAGGAACCGCACTCCAAATAAGGATGGAATGGATATGAAAAGAAAGAATGTCAAAGTCAAACCTGTAAGAAGCACTGAGTAAGAGAAGATTGTTTGAAGATCGGAGATTCTTAGCGTGTGGGGAACACAAAGACCGATGCCTCCTGGGTCAAGGTTGCGGGTTGGTCAAATAAGAAACCATGGCCCTGGCCGTTGCACTGGCAAGTGCGAAGAGTTTTGGCGGGAAAGTCAAGCTGAGTGTCACGCTCATTTTCCACTGGATTTAAAAAAAAATTATAGTGTTGTTTACTAAATAAAAGTGCGTGATTTATGTAGTAAAAAGTGAATTCAGTAAATAATTCATAAAGAACAGTGAAATATCGCAACATAGTGGCCGCATCATGATTTTGCCTCAAACCTCCCTCGTAAGACGGTTCACGCGGCCGTCTTTTTCAACATGAATCATCATTATACGTGATATTGGCTAAATGCACAAACCGTGCGAAGCCATAAAGGAAAGAAAGAAAGAGGAACACAAATATTGGAAATGAGAGACGTGATAAGAAGAAGGCAAAATGCTAACTTGTTTAGAGGAGCATCAACATTTCAGATTGTTGTCTATCCTTGAAGAATGTATAAAGTTCGTCGTAATCTTAATTCGAAGCGTATCTAATAAGGCAGACGAAATAATTGGCCTACTTGTACGCTGAAGCAAATTGGAATTTTAATTATGTTCCCTTCGATTCTGTTAATGATTTGATATTCTCTATGAATTAATTAAACAAATTAGAAGAATTCTTTCCGCTGATGCACATTCGAATAGCTATGAACTGTGTAGCTTGATGATAACGTTCGCGTGTTATAAGGTCGTAGGTTTAATCCTAGGCTAGCGTTTTGATAAATCATCATATACCTATATTACTAACGACCCGCCCGGCTTCGCATGGGTGCAATGCTGATACTAAATACATTACAAAAAAAAACTGTTAACGTTGTATAAAAAACATAGCGGCCCGCAGCCCAACCCGCTGGTACTGCCGCAAATGCGACGCCCCACAATTTTAAAATTTGTATATCTTCGAAACTATTTATTTAAATCATGTGCTGTAAAGGGCGATATAGGTCCATTTTTAAAAAAAATTAGGGGTGGGTAACCCTTAACATTTAGGGGGATAAAAAATATATGTTGTCCGATTCTCAGACCTACCCAAAATGCACACAAAATTTCATGAGAATCGGGAAAGCCGTTTCGGAGGAGTTTAACCACAAACACCGCGGCACGAGAATTTTATATATTAGATTTCTCAAGGGCTTTTTTGTCGGTACGTCATTACCTCTTTCCTACTTTAAAAATACACATAAATAAGGCATCAGTTTAAAGTTTATCTGGACCGCTACACCGGAAAAATATACAGATTACTCACATTTCAGTGGTTTTTCGAAACTTTACGATTGAAGATCAAAAAGTGCGCATTATTCAAATTCTTTAAGTATTTCTGTAGGTTTGTACAAACACTTTTACACGTCAATAGATAACTTCGGCGTTTCCTTTTTGACTACTTTAAGAAGACAGGTCAAAACAAACTCAGAGGTCACAATCTATTTTAAACACCAGACATAATTTAAGTCATGTGAATACCTTATTATGAGGCCCATTGTGAGCGACCACGTCTTAAATGGGTCTCATACGAAGGCTCAAGGTCACACCAAGGGCGATGGAAAGACCTATGCTCGGAGTTTCTCTGCGCGATCGTAGCAGAAATAAGGAGATCCGTAGGAGAACCAAAGTCATACATAGCTCTTCATGTCTCTAAAATTAAGTGGCAGTAGGCAGGGCACATTGCTCGTAGAACCAATGGCCGCGATGGGGCAGTAAGGTTTTGGAGTGGCGGCCACGTACCGGAAGACCAACCACTTAACGTGCTTTCCGAGGCACGGCCAGACCAGTGCAAATATTCATATGCATATAAAAATATTTGCTTCCTTGTAGGGAGGCCCCCAACAAGGTAGACCGATGACCTGGTGAAGGTCGCGGGAAGCCGATGGATGCGGACAGCACAAGACCGGTAATTTTGGAAAGCTTTGGGGGAGGCCTTTGTCTAGCAGTGGACCTCTATAGGCTAAGAAGAAGAAAATAATGTTTATACCAAATAGATCGGTCCACAAAATAATCCTTTGATGAAAGAACCATACAGACTCAGTAGACCTGTCCAATCAGGGCACAAATATTTGTCAAAAATCGTGCAGTTTAACTCAGAACTTGAGAAGTTCAACGATTCGACGACTAATACCATAAAAAGACATTTAGGTAGGCCACATAAATTTCAGCTTGACACCTTCACGCGTTCCTAGAAAAATGGTCTAACAGACAGACAGACGGACGGACGGACAAGAAAGCGATCGTATAAGGGCTTTCCCTTTCGAAGTTCCTAAAAAACCACTAAAATGAAAGAACATGAAGAAACGAAGGAATTAATTATGAAGAGTAATTGCATGAAATTAATTAATACCTACAGCTCTGCCCTTGATATGCAGCTACCCCAATTAGCTTGTCACAAAAACTGATGATAGCATTCACTCCGCTCATATCACTAAAACACAACAAAAAGAATTAATTGTTAATTGATTTACTGCGAAATAGGCCGTTCTTTTAAATTACTTCGTAAATAAATGAGACGGGTACACAACCGATGCAGCCAAACTAGTTTTTAAGATTTTTCTTGGACCCTGTATAACTTTATATAAAGCTTTATATGACCTAAATCATTTAAACAAATGCATCGCTCCATGCATATTTTACAACAATAAAATTTAATCATTTAATAAAACCGATAAAATAATCACAAAATTTTAAACATTATGAATCAAGTAATCTTGTTACTAACCCCTATACGCACAATCGGGAACTCCAAACTGAAATACCTATCTTTGTACTGACCCAATGCCCTATGCTATCTTCACCGACTATACACACTGATAATAACCAACACATCTCTCTCGGTGTAAGCATCTGATTTATTTCTTCATCTGTGGTCTTATGTTTAAAGATTCTGTCTATATACGTATTATCGTTGTGCACTGGATTTATGATCTTGTAAAGAGGTCATCATCATTATCAACCTTTTTATCGTGCCACTGCTGGGCACAGGTCTCCTCTCATACAGAGAAGGATTGAGCTTAATCGCCACGCTTGCTCAATGCGGGTTGGCGATTTCAGACTTAAAGTCCAGGTTTCCTCAAGATGTTTTTCACCACCACCTTCAGTCATTGGTGTCCAACATATACTTAGAAAGTACAAAAGTTACAATAGAAAAGGTACAAGTAGAAAAGTTACATTGGTACTTGCCTGACCTGGAATCAGACCCGCGCACTCATACTTGAGAGGCTGGTGTTTTAACCACTCGGCTACCACGACTTCAGAGGTCATCAGTGCATATTTATATCCTTCAAACACAACCTAATAAACTTCCAAAGGTTTGTTTTCCTGATATAACAAATATCAGGAAAATTACCTTCTTAACGTGCTGTTGTTATTATTCGATCTTTAGACCATTTCTGGCATCTATCTACACGCATATGATCTGACCAAGATTTTAGCTGGAATTTAAAAGAGATTGTGACTACAAACCTGAGCACAGTCTAAAAAGACCTGGAGAAATTAAGGGGCGGTTTGCTTGTGTCTAAAATCATTAGAGTATCTTACCTAAAACTGATGTTAAGCTGTCGTGATCACGAATCATTTTATCAGGTAGAATACTGCTCTCTATCGTCCGGCCCTGGATCAGGCTATGGTCCGGAGCGGGAGTTCATGGCAGGCCGTCACCTCCTTCTGAGAAACAGTGATGCTGGCAAAGGAGGTGATACCTTTTGGGTCAGGGTTGCGATTGTTTAAAAAGACACCGTGGCCCTGGCTCACAGGCAAGTAAAGAAACACGGGAGGGTTTTAGTCAGTAAAAGTCTGACACGCTCTTCCGCTCCGCCCAGAGCGAGAGAGGTCTTTTGATGATTTAACATCCAGAACAAAAAAAAAGGTAGAATACTGAATTTCAGCACCACGCAGAGACTTTATATTTTTACTAGCGGCCGCTAGCGACTTCGTTCGCGTGGAGTTAGTTATGCTCCGCTCCTATTGGTCGCAGCGTGATGTTATATAGCCTAAAGCCTTCCTGGTTTAATGGGCTATCCAATGCAAAAAGATTTTTTCAAATCGGACCAGTACTTCCTGAGATTAGCGCGTTCAAACAAACTCTTCAGGTTTATATATTAGTATAGATTGGAACCTTATCAACCATCTCAAAAATGTAGTATCGAAGGAATAGCTGTTTTTGAAAGCTCTTACTGTTAAGAACAACATAAAAGGATCGTCCTACCAACGTCGATATAAAATTAAAAACTATAAAAAATGTTGTCTTTGACTTGGGTTGCCGTCTCGTTCCATTTTGACATTGCATGATTTCGCTCTCTTACTGCGGACCTTCAACCGAAACGCACGCGTTCATTCAATTAGTGCTGTAAGTGATTATAATAAACTATCTCTCTTGTGATCATAATAAACGGTGTGTACAACAACAAGCAACGAGTCTCATTCCCAACTCCTGGCAGACTCCCCAGCACCGCATCTAAAATCTACAGTCCACTAGGTACACGCTATGCGCGGCCATCTTGTCCCGCAAAGTTACCACTTCGTGTGAAAAAATGCAGTAGTGCGGAAAATATTCATATAATTGAACTTCATATTCGCTGAACGGCTACTACGGCATAAGTTATGAAACTCCAATCCTCAAAAGAAAACTCTCGGAGTGCTTAAAAGTTTTCGCAGTTCCATTTGACCTAAATCGCAGTGCCGTTGGAGTTCGAAGATTCTTATCAATGAGACTTATGTTAAATACTTTTAAATTGTCAAGTTTTCGATATGTTTTGTTTAATATTTGCTTGCAACTTGCCCGCGGCGGTGTTTCGTCGGACTACAATTTGAGTGACCTCAAGGCTAGAGTGAATATAAACTAGCGCGCTTTACCATCGGACTACAATTTGAGTGTCTTCAAGGCTAGAGTGAATAGGCTCTTAATAAACTAGCGCGCTTTACCATCAACAATCGCATCGCTGCTTACCATCAGGCGGGATTGCGGTCATGCACTGGTTTATAATTTATATATATAAAAAAAAACAATCAGACAATCATTACATCAGGCATATAGCCCGTAGGAGCGAACCATAACGGAGCCGACGGGTTCTCGAGTGGCGACCACGAACTGGAAGACGTAGCGCGGATAGGCCCTCGACAAGGTGGACAGATGACCTGAAGTTCGCGGGATACCGCTGGATGCGAAAGGCGCAGTACCGATCGTCGTGGAGATCGTTGGGGGAGGCCTATGTATGTCCAGCAGTGAAAAAGCTGAAATGATGATGGTGTTGATTACAATATTTAAACGACACTGTATGTAGCTATGTTTCGATATCTTCATTTAAATAATGGTTTAAGACGTCCTTTAGTTCGCAATAAAAGCGCTAACAATCAGAAAACACTATATCGACCCCCAGGAAAGCAAAGTATTAGTTGTATTTATCAAAAAGTATAAACACTACTCAATCACTGTCCATTCTAGGGTTGCCTGGAAGGGAATGAATTGGCGATAATGCCGCCATTGTATACTTTGTAGTGTTTAATGCATTTTATACTAGCTTTCCGCCCGCGGCTCCCGCGTGGAATTCGGTTATATCGCGTTTTTTAGATTTCCCTCGGGAATATCATTTTTTTCCGGGATAAACCCTATATATTTAATCCGGACTTCTAAGTTTACGTCTACAAAATTTCAAAGCAATCGGTGCAGCAGTTACGGCGTGAAAGCGGAACAAACAAACAAACAAACTCACTTTCCCATTTATAATATTAGTATGATACTTTCCCATTTATAAAATTAGTATGATTCGGTTATATCACGCTTTTTAGGTTTCCTTCAGGAATATCAAATTTTCCGGGTTAAAAAATACCCTAATGTTTAATCCGGACTTCTTACTTTACGTCTACATAATTTCAAAGCAATCGGTTCGGTCGGCAGTAGTTACGGCGAAAAAGCGGAACAAACAAACAAACAAACTCACTTTCCCATTTATAATATTAGTATGATTGTGGAGGCATGATGAAAGGGTCCAAAGTTCACTCATCCTTCATAGAAAAGGGAGAATCCTCCGACTAGATGGGTGTATGTCTGGCGGGAACTTGCCCAACGGCGGATGTTTAGAAATTGTATGTATAATGCTAGTTACACGGTAAATTCTGCTTGCGAGATGTAGAATTCGTGTGACGTCAGTATGACTTGTTGTTTATTTGTGGTGTTTGTAGGTACCTCTACAATATGTTATGTATTTATGTGGTATGCGATAAAATAAATAAATACTCAATTAGCCTTGCCTTTAGGTACTTTCCTTTGTAGAAGCTTGCTTTTCAAATGCTTTCTAGGATCTGACATGCATAGTACCGGTTCCATCTCTAGATATAGGTCCAGTTATGGAGGTGCTTGTAAATAAATAACCAACTACACAATCCTTCGCTTTTATTATACCTACAATCAAACGTAAACACTAGCCATCAATAAGGTCAGTGGGTCAAAAACTCGTTTCGACTTTATCCTGTTTTCTAGATATTCCATATTCTCTTAATTATACCACTTCTAAGTGTATCTAAAACTAGCTTCTGTCCGCGATTTCGTCCGCGTCTTTCGGCCCCCGTTCCATCGCGTCGCATCGCATACTCCCTCGTCTTGAGTAAGAGTATGAGTGTACTTAGAATAACACACTCGTCAGTCGTTTTTCATGATTGAAAGAAGATAAACAAAAGACAAGGCAGATATGAATAGAAATGCTGGGACGGAATATCACCAATAAAGTCATGTTCGCGAAGGGTGTTCCTTCCAGAACTGAACTTAATTGGTGATTGATGTTCTTCGTAAAGGCCAGATGCGTAATGTTCTCTCAATATGATCAAGTAAACCATTGAAAAAATTGCATGATTTAATTCCCCCATCTCCGTTTCACCATCGGACGACCCGTCGTACGGCGAGTTTCCACCCTTACGTTGTTAACACCACTACGATCCGGACGAAGCGTTTCGCCTCCTCCTTTATACCGCGTACATCAAGGGACTGGAATAATTTGCCGGCGGCGGTGTTTCCGTGGGACTACAATGAGTGTCTTGTTGTGAATTGGCTCTTAATAAACTAGTGTGCTTTATAGAATAAACGAGGCAAAAAAAGAAGCATGTAAGAATACCAAGACAAATGCGTGGGGTAGTTTCACAATCGCTTACCAGAAAATATTAAAGATCGCGCGAAACGAACGAGAATGGAATGAAGCAGGGAAGCGGTCACCGGACTCCAACGCAAAAGCCGTGGTTGCAACCGGAATTATGCGCTGAGAAGATGATGACGATGAAAAGCGTGGCGTAGTTTACAAAACTAACGCGATCATACAGACAACGACCAAAGACCAATTTTATTTAAATTATGATATATTAATTAACTGTATTTAAATATGTAAATCAAGAATTATATGAGTCGCACCAATTATGTCTGACCGGTTTGCGGATTTAAAATATTCTGCCAAAATATAAAATATGTCATAGAATTTTGATGAGTTGACATTATTTTTCATTTTCAATTATGTGACTTCTCTGGTATATGACTTCTCTTAGTTGTAAAAATCGCCATATATCTCTTCTCCAAGGGTCTGAAACCGTTTTCTCCCTTTTTCTCTCTTTCTATCGAACCAATCTGTACGTCCGACCCACCAATCGACAGATATTCGTCCCTGGTACCATGGAATACTATTTTCAAATTATTAGTATAGTGCGAATTTTTCGCACGGGTCAGCTAGTACTTAAAAAATCCATCAGTAATGTAGCCGGATCTTAGACTATACGGAAAAGGGACAAGAAGAGACTCTATGGTAACTCCTTTAAAAATATTTAGGGACAAAAATGTTTTTAAATTACAGTGTTAGATCTATCAAAAAGAATTTAACAACAAAAAAAAAAAAAGTCTGGAATACAAGGCTTATAACGTTCTCATTGTCACAATATATAAACATAAAAACCAAATAGTAAGCCGACACAAAATCAATCATTGATAGACTTTTAAATGATCTTTCAAAAGTCACTTCAGTTTTACTTTCTTAATATGTATTATTTTCTTATAAAAAAACGAAAACTTTTCAAAGACGTTTAAAACGTCTCAAAGCAAAACGGATTTTTGTGTCTCTGCTACTGCTCAAATTGATCAATGACATGCGAAATAAAACTACATCTAATTCACATGTGGTCCAAACATGTGTCCTTGCGGGACCCCAACGAGTCGTTTCTTTCACGAGCTCTCTTTGAATGTAATCGTTCCTTTGACCGCGCACAAAAGACGTCTGGGAACATTATACAATGATATTCACATGGGCTGCTCTGATTTGGATTTAACTCTTTTGATTGAGTCGCTTTTTAGACTGGTCTTATATAAAACGGTTAAGAAAATCTGTTTGTTTCTGTTATAAATATAAATTGTCTTAGTTATACGGCCTCATAATTTCCACTTGAGAGTTGTAAAATGATAAACTAGTTAAGTAAAATCCTTCGATAACATGTAACAAGAAAATGGTCCAGTTGGTCATCGACCTCTGAGTTTCTTTCGGTCTTTCTTCTCAGAGTAGTCAGGTGCGAAACGCCGACTCATCACCTTAAAAAAAATGACTTGTAAAAGTGTTTGTATAAACATTAGTCATCATCATCTCAGCGTTAATCCCAGTCGAATCCGAAGCTGTTTCAGCTTTGAAGTGTGGGGTCCGCTTTCCGGTCTTAACTGCTGATTTTGGCTAAGCTTCGATAATTTCCGAGAAGCGACTGACGTCTGACCTCCACATCCCGAAGGCGATATCGAAGCAATTATAAACATAGTATTACAGAAAATAAATAATTTCTCACGCATATAATCAGCCTATAAAGTTCACACTGCTGGAACACTGGCCTCGTCCTTCAGTGAAGGAGCGGGCCGAATTCCACAACGGGGCCTGAGTGCAAGTTGGTGGATGTCACGTATCTTCGAATTTTTAGTTTTAGGACATGCCGCTTTCGTCACGATGTTTACTTTCCTCTTTATAACAAGTAGTAATGGTATCCAGTAGCTGGGTTATGGAAATCAGAAAGGCAGTCGCTCCATGTTAAATACTGGTATTCAGCTTAATGCGGTTAGATTGGAAGCCAACTCCAACTTCAGCTAGGATAAGGCACCTGCGAAACAATCGTTTCGCAGAGTGAGGCTGAAAGGGAGAGGGAGATCTCGTCCTTTCACCCGCAGCAGGCACACAGGGCGTCGGCGGAGGACGGATAACGCCCTCTTCCAGCTTCATGGTTCCAGGGGTGACAAACTCAGGGACATCTGTCGCCCCCTAAACATCAGGGCCCGAGGTGGAGGCGCGAAGTGTTCCCCTCGCGCCACTCTTAGACGTCACGGGGGTGTGGGATTCGAAGAGGCCTACAGCCAGCACCAATCGGGGGTTGCGGAAGTAGTGTTTGTTCTCGCAACCTTAGTGTAGGTGTGAGATGGAACACTGGAGTGGTTTTTAGTCAGTAAGAGTCTGACAGATCCCGTCGCCCGTCCCAGGGCGGCGACATCCATGAGGATTTTCCACTTCAGAAAAAAAGGAAAAGGTAGACACAGCAATAGTAGATAACATTAGCAACCCACCGACTACTCGAAAATCGCTCTAGTTTCTTTCAAGCAACTGCTGCACTAGTTTCATTCATCCACGCATCCTGAAACATTTTCGTTCTTTTTTACAGAACGTTCTGTTTGCCATTTAAGAACGGCGTAGAAAATAATAAATCTAAATATATCTTTCGTGCCTCGCTCTCTCACTAGTTTGGCTACACCACATCATACTATAAACTAGATTCACAAATGGTCTTTAATCAAATTACTAGTGTCCGGAGCAACTGTAACTTGAGTGCGGAAGACACAGTTTATCACATCTTGTGGCTAGCCAGCCGGTTTCTTTAGGACTAGATTTGATTTGTATAGACGGGCCTTGACTTTTGCAGATGTAGATTATAATTTCCATTTTAAAAACAAGACTACCAACTTTTGGAACATCAGAAATAAAAAGACAGACCTCCAAAACACCCACCCCTTCTAGGGTTTTAGCTAGAAAAAAGAGATTCAGTAAAAATCTCTCCAGAAACTACCATGGAACAGGTAGATAAGCTGTTCTGTGAAAGCAATAATTCCATAAATATACCTTATCGGAAACAAAATTTTCGAGCCGTTTGCGATTGAGACCCTCGGACCGCGGAGTCCGAGTGCTCATTGCTTGTTCAATATACTCTCTTAACGTCTTGTTGACACTTTTCGCGACCCGAGGACTGGCTTTTACCTTGGCCAGACGCTATGCGTTGCCATACAATGTGGCAATGCCGCCAGGTTTTGGAGTACATTACCAGTCGACAGCGATGTGGAGGAATATTTAACCGCTGCTCTTTAGTTCTTAAATATTTTTGGTATAGGTTATATTTTTATTTGAATAATTTTGAGTTTATATAATATATTATAAGTTTGTTAATATTATTTAGTTACCTTGTGCTAAATTATAATATTATGCCAAATCTCTACGGAAGTTTGAATATGCTACATAGATTACAACAAAATAGCTTTGAGCGAGTTTAACATAAATTCGATAGCTGTCTGAAATAACACATCTACTTGGGTCTTCCTATCCGAATAATCAGGATCTAACATTTCTGTGAACACCACCGAAAGTCAATTACTACTACAGTGGTTTGGGTGTTTATTAAGGAGACATGCGATCTAGATTATCAACCTCATCAACGCTTTAGTAGTTGGGTATGAGCATCGTTCAAATGGCTTTAATTGCGTAGAGAGGGACAAATCTCTTGGGAAATAAGGTACATAATCCATGATCTAAACAATCTGCACAAGTATACGTTTGTGTTATCTGAAGATTAAGCAAAGAAATGTAATTTTCATAATCACAGCTTGTTTTCCATTTCAAAATCGATCATCATTCTCGCTTTTATCTGTTTCTTTATCACACCTTCATAAACATGAAAATGAATGGGTCGTAAACAAGAAAATTTTGTTTGTATATTGCATTAATCAACACTAAGCTGTTTACTTGTCTTTCATCATCATCACCATCATCAGCAACCTTTTATAGTCCCACTGTTGGGCACAGGTCTCCTCTCATACAGAGAAGGACTTTGTACTTGTCTTTATCATAACTTTATTAATCATTTACCCCCTTTTCCCATGAGATAGATAACCCCCTACGTAATTAGGGATATTTAGATTGTGGAGTCACCGACATAGCTCTTCGAGTCGCTACACTTAAGTGGCAGTGGGCAGGGCACATTGCTCGTAAAACCGATGGCCGATGGGGCAGTAAGGTTCTGGAGTGGCGGCCACGTACCGGAAGACGCAGCGTAGGGAGGCCCCCAACAAGGTGGACCGATGACCTGGTGAAGGTCGCGGGAAGCCGATGGATGCGGGCAGCACAAGACCGATCATCGTGGAAAGCCTTGGGGGAGGCCTTTGTTCAGCAGTGGACCTCTATAGGCTGAGGAAGAAGAGAAGAAGAAGAAGTTTGTGGAGGTCAGATAGGCAGTCAGTCCATACATTTTGCTGGTCAGCTTAATCCAGTTATACTGAAAGCCAATTCCAACATAGATGGGAAAAAAGGCCAGGCAAATAATGATGTAAATGGTTTTAATTGCAGTTATTACGATGAATGAAGTGTTCTCTGTGAATGATTGTATAGTTAGAAAGGTACCGATATGAGGACTAATGGAGTAGTATGGAATAGGAAATGTTTGCGCGGCACCAAATAAATTGAGATAAGAGCGTGATTTACCTGTTCTTGCTTGTAACGTTAGTCTTATGATACAAAGATTAGGAAAAGATGTTCTCATCGTCATGTTTCATTCATTCTTTTGAACCAAAAGACGTTCACTTCCGCAATAAGCGTCCCCTGAATTACGTCAATTCGATGCCCACCCAATAACAGGTCGCAGCAACTATTTTTGTCACTCAAATTATTCTTGAAGAGTGAACACGTAACAAATCCTATTACGTTGTATTATCCAATCAGACCTAACATCCCGAGTCACTGAACGACTGTAGTCTTTATATTTGACCTTACTGGTCAAATATAAAGACTACAGTCGTCTCTTGACATGTGGCGAAATAGCTTTTTTAATACCTATCAGAAGTACCTATTATATAAGCTTCTGCTGCCATATTCTTTGAGATTTGTTACAGAGGAGACCATCATCATCATCATCATCAACCTTTTATAGTCTCACTGCTGGGCATAGGTCTCCTCTCATACAGAGAAGGATTGAGAGCAATCACCATGCTTGCTCAATGCGGGTTGGCGATTTCAGACTTAAAGTCCAGGTTTCCTCAAGATGTTTTCCTTCACCTTCAGTCATTGGTGTCCAAGATATACTTAGAAAGTGCATATAACTTTAGAAAAGTTACATTGGTACTTGCCTGACCTGGAATCGAACTCGCGCACTTGAGAGGCTGGTGTTTTAACCACTAGGCCACCACAACAGAGGAGACCAGCTGTTTACTTAATGCAAGAACTTAGTATGTACCAAGATAGACTTGACCGGATATGTACATTATGTACATGGTTACATGTATTTATTCAGAGTCATATAGACAGATATCAACAACTGTAAATAAATCAATGCTTTTATTGAACAATAAATATATGTACTAAGCGAGGTCAGCAGAAAATTAACTGGTATCTGGGAGCGTAGAAAAATATATAACAATTAAAGGGGGGTGTATCCCCATTGAGTATTTTGCATCAATTTCAACTTAGTTAAATGTAAAACGTCAATAAAATAATACTAGATAATCAAACTACTATTTTTCTTTCCAGGTCGCCAAAAAGTAAAGAAGAATGCGAAACAGAAGCCCTCAAATCGGACGGCGAAGCAGAGCCGGAAACGAAAGATGAAGAAGCCGGCGAGGGGGCTCTAGAAGCGAAGATGTCCCTGATGAACGGTATCACGGTCATCGTGGGCTCTATTATCGGCAGTGGCATCTTTGTGTCACCTACCGGAGTCCTGAAGTACACTGGATCTGTTAACGCTAGTCTGTTAGTATGGGTAGCTTCAGGAGTGTTCAGTATGGTAAGTAATAAAATTACTTGGTTTTCTATTAATGTTTTATCATCATTATCAACCTTTTTATCGTCCCACTGCTGGCCACAGGCCTCCTCTCATACAGAGAAGGATTAAGCGTAATCAAGCTTTCTTAATGTGGGTTAGCGATTTCAGACTTAAAATCCAGGGCCTGTAGCCAATGTAACATCGCTTCATAGCAAAGCGAAATCGAATAACAAAGCAACCAATGGCGGGAACGATTGACCACGTGATTTATCGCGTCGCGTGGTCTACGAAGCAATGTTACATTGGCTACAGGCCCAGGTTTCCTTAAGATATTTTCCTTCGCGATGTAATCAGTCATTGGTGTCCAAGATAGACTTAGAAAGTACATATAACTTAGAAAAGTTACATTGGTTACATTACCTGACCTGGAACCAAACCCGCACATTCATACTTGAGAGGCTGGTGTTTTAACCACTAGGCCACCACAATTATTACCTAATGTTTAATTCAGACTAATTGTTTATATTCAAATTCAAATAGTAAAATCACTGATGTCAAAAATGATATCAAACCAATCAGTACTGTTAAGCTGGATACATTTCCCCAGCACTGACCCCAGACTCTGGCCCCCATCTTTAGGATTTCGTTGACGCTCCCTCGAATCCGCTGCAGAGTCATGATGGAATAAAAGTTATCGTGTCTTGCGTCAGTAAACAAGTTCGGGTTCGTTGTCAAGTTCCACATGTGTAATAGGGGGACAATCTTGTTGGGGGCAGAGTAGTGATCGTAGTTAATAGGATAATCTTAGGTTCAATTTCGAGCAAAAGTACCTACATATGTATACTTTGGCTTTATTCAATAGTGAGTTACTCCATTCTTTTATATGAAAATGTACGTACGTACGCATGAAAATAGTATTCTCGAAGCTATAGGTTTTTGCAATGTGTCGTATTTTACTGTCATTTTCATTATTTCACCCAAAATCGCTATTTAAAGTTTCCAAGTGTTGACATATTAGTGCACGTAACTGAACTTGCACTAGACATAGTGATAATGTCTCATGCCTTTTAAATTTACAAAACATGAAAACTTTTCAATCTAAGTACCTAATAGGGAAATAACAATGAAAACTTTGGGCCCCAATAAGTATGGTGGATTCGAAGACATGTGACATTCATCAACCCACTCTGGGCCCACGTGTTGGATTATAACCCACTGCCCTCTCACCAAGAGAGGAGGCCTGTGTTCCAACAATAGGAACATTCAGCGACCATAAGTGTCAACTTCAGCACACAAAAAAATTATTGCGAACATTAAAAGGCTGATTATGTTTAACTTTGCCAAGTAAGTGGCAAAGCATCAAAAAGGATGCATTTCAAAAATCTGTCTTATCGTAGACTTTGATTATGATAGAATTGCTTTAGGTAAAATATGATCGAAATCCGTCATAAGCTTGATGCTAAATCGAGAGGGTTTTCGCAGCCATATTGTTATTAAAAAAAAGAAATATTTCATCCACTGTTTCCTTCACAATTTCTCATAAAGATGACTTTAAAGAGGGTTCCTCAAGGGACTTGTTAGGACCTACTTATTTTAAAACCAGTATAATAAGCAGCCAGATCTAAAATCCGTTCTCATGTTGGAAGAGTAATTGCTTCAAAGCTTCGAGGGACTTATTAAAGATTGCTGTTCCGTAAATATCTTGTGTATTGTTAATGCTTAGATACTTATTTAAAAAATGTGTTTAAGAAAGGAGAATGTTCTGTTGTCATGCTTTTATTTACTATGATACTCTTCTTTTCTTTTATATAATGATGTTTCTGTTCTTCTATGGTCTTTGGAGATAAATATTATGTTTCTTGTTCAGGTTTTTAGAGGTTTTAAAACATGTCCCACAAGGGAACTTTTTAATTAGCATCCTATGGATAACATTTTCTCTATTATACTGGGTCGGCTTGAAATTTAACTGGATGCGGAACCAATAAGTCTTGTATATCGATTGTCTTGCAACCATTTATTGTGGACCACGACTAACAAAATACCAATATCAATCACTACTTATTAGATAATAAAAAATTATTATGATGATTTAATCGATCAAAAGCTTTAGACAAATCGGAGAAAAAGACTCAAGTGTGAACTCTTTTTTATCTACTTGTTTACTTCAACTTTGACACATTGCATGCAAATGTAATTAATAAAAAGACGATATTAATTATTTATTCTTATCTGAGCTGTGGTTGCGATGTTTATACCTGACCTGGCGCTGCCGGTTTTAAATCTTGAGAACAAAACGTAATCGTGAGGCGATATTTCTATAGGATTAACTGCAACTACACTAGATAAATTCGTTTAGTTCCTATATAAAATTATTTTACGTCACCTCTTCTAATTTTACAATGGTAAAACATATCTTGCAACTATTTCTATTTTTTTTGCGTGTAGTTTTTTTCATAATTCTCCTGCCATTACCCCTTATCCTTGTTTTCTTTCTTTTATACTTCTCTATTAATTATCATCTTGGCAATCACTCCTTTTCTAATCATACCTATCCATTGTATTTTTGGTCTTCTCTTATAGCCAAGCACATTCATACTCAAAACTTTTTTCACGTTATTTTCCACTTTCTTCCATATCACATGCCTCTACTTATCGTTTCGTTTTTTACAGAAAGAAACAATTTGATTTGTTTCTTTCTAATTTAAGGATTACATGTTAAAACTACAATATATGTACAATATCCTATATTAAATAAGTATATAGTAAAAAAAAGAATCAAAGAATCAGCATTGCCTTGCTACAGAACATGACAAAGCTGTCACTGTGGTACGTTTCAAACTATAGAAAACAAAATAGTTTAGAAACTGATTATGTTAAGGTTTTGGTCAGCCCTGTTTAGTTTGAAGTCCTTCCTGTCCATCTTTGTTTCACTTAAATACTAACTTATTGTGTCTGCCTGCCTCGAACCCTTTATGTACTATCAGCTGTAGAAGTCCATTCCCACCTTAAAGACTACTGTCGCCTGCGCTAAACCGGCCACGCACACTACCGCATTATTTTTTTTATCGCAGTCTTCGTCTTTCTTTAAAATAAAAGCGAGCGATTGTGGGTTCGATCCTTATTATAGGCAACTCTTTTTGTTGTTTCATATAATTTAAAATTATGATAATTGATTTGTATTTTAAAGTAAAAATGTTTGCAAATAATATTTAAACAAATAGGAAAATTTATTGAATATTTATCCCAAAAAAGGGTTTTATTATATGTTTTAGTTTACTATAGGGGTAATATAATAAAAAATATATAAAAATAAAACAATAAGCATATTATAATGCAATATATTATAAAGTTATATATTATTCGGTATAGATATACTTATACTAACAAATGAAACAAACGTTGAAACGGCAGCATTGTAATATTTTATATAAAAGTAATCCTTGACAAACTTATGATATTGTTATGGTAAAAAATACAAAAAACATTTATGGTTGTTAGATATGAAAATTATATTATTATACTAATACGTATATTATGATTAAAGAGGTTATAGCTTAATTATTCATTTTCTTAAAGAAAAGAGGATTGAAGCTTAACCTGAATATTATTGCAATCATAAAATAATCTATACTTAAAACACATAATAGTTCTTATTACATTTATAATTTTTTTGCGTGTATAGCATGGTACTAATGCTGCCATCCTGTAGTGACTTTTTTCGGAGTTTGATGGCATGAGATTATAATCTTCAAGCGCTTTCTTAGTTCAAAAGTAAACGAACTTATTTCTTATCGAATTCCGAAATTATTGTTTTTATAATTTACCAAAAGTAATTTGTATTGAAATTGCAAAAGGCGACATCTGTTAGCCATTAAGCCAACCGAACATATTACTGTCACTTAGCTAAATTACTTTAGAGATGGTTTAGAGTCCGTTATTAAGATATTTATTGGTATATATTTAAAACACTCTGTAGGACACTTCTGCACTGTTTTTGTTATAAATAGTTTTTTTTTTGTTTAGCTCGATAAGACTCCACCAGCCTCGCCAATTTATTTTTAAACCACAAATGCAACCTATCTTCTTCGCACGATTTAAAAGTTTATTCAACGGTAAATATTGTCGTTTCGTTTCACTTGTCTCGACAGCTACCTTCGTCCTCCAACCTCTTGACCTTGACCTCCAACGGCTTACAGTATTTCTCTAAAACAATAACAATTTTATTACACACTTGCTACAAGCGATTGGTTTGCACCTTACATAAATAATAATAAAAACAACTTACACAAAAGCCGGTTTCATATGATATTTGAGATATATTGCTGCATATGCCTGCATATTGATTAAAAAGTAAAACTAATAACACAAACTGGTAACTATATGTTCACCAACCAACAACAGCTAAGTAATATTATTTGAGTTATTGTAGCTAATAATAGTTATTGTAGGTAGCGGAATATTTTTTGTGAAGTAGTGATTCAGATTCTTTTAAGTCTACCGTCATCTTTTTATAATGACTCTAATATAGAAAAAATCTTAAAAGAAAGTATCATCTTTAAGTCGCAGATCGGTATTTTTAGATATTTTTGTTGTCAGCATTCATAACTCACCAATAAACATTTAAAAAATATTTTTGCAAGTTATTAGATTCGAACTCGAACCACCTTGAACGCCTATCAAGGCGAAAACCGTTAGGCCATTGAAACACTTACTGTAGACGTTGAAATTAGTAAGTAGTACCTAACAATCATAAGCGGGCAGCAAGTGTATGAGTGTGTATCAAACTTTATTATAGAAGAAGGTCGTAACTACAACTGGTATTGCTTGGCCATAGTTTTGTGAGATTGCAACTCGACTTTTGGTCTTGACTGTACATAGATATGTATGTATATTGCGTTATACAAATTACATAACATAAATGCTGAACTCCGTTCGTTATCAGAGCATAATTTTATGTAGTCGACTATGCTGCTATCACCACGTGTAGTATATCAAATTCAATCACGTTCACATGCAATGTAAACAAAGCATTATCTATCACATGGCGGACAGAATATTACATTACTGATAGTTTACCAGGGGTAGTAAACTTTATGATATTCTCATTGATCGTCACCGTACGTACATACG
The DNA here is from genome assembly GCA_017933935.1 of Sesamia nonagrioides. Classification (NCBI taxonomy): domain Eukaryota; kingdom Metazoa; phylum Arthropoda; class Insecta; order Lepidoptera; family Noctuidae; genus Sesamia; species Sesamia nonagrioides. The sequence goes on along the minus strand of JADWQK010001280.1, from coordinate 320,899 downwards.
GGTTCCGTAAAGGCATCAGCATTGGTCTAAATCATTTTGAGATCCGGGAAAGCTTTTAATTGTTTTCTTTTTAAAAAAACGTTTTATGATAAAGTTATACATAATTTTAACTTTTAAAAAAAAAAAAAAGCATTAATGTTGCTCTCGGGAAAAAATTGTTAAGCGTTCTACGCTACTAGTATGTTTTCTTCCTAGATAATTTTAACTTAATCACAGAAAATAATTAAAAGCTTTAGACCAATGATTTAGACCAACGGTGGTGATTTAGTCTTTAGGGAACCCATATGTACGGCAACGAATAATGATATTTAAAAAAAAAGCTTGTTCCCTTGCTAGGGATATTTTACTCCTGTAACGTGGGGATGTAACAAGGAATATTTTAGGAATTTAGTTGGGTCGTTAGCAAACCTCCTGCATAACATAAACATTGGTTTCAATAGCTGCATTTTCGTTCAGTTCTGATGAACACCCACGACCTGTATCTTATTAGGGTTCCCTATCCCAAATAAGGTCCTATTACTAAGATGCCACTATCTCTTGTTTTTTTTTTTTTTTGTTTGTCAGCCTGTATCTTATGAACCAAGGTAGCTAGACAGTTGGAATGTTCACAAAAGATATATTTCTGATTCCGTTATAATATAAAAACTTTTTTACAAAAAAACAACCGACTTCCAAAAACCACTACAAAGTTAAAAATAACTAATTTCGGACGTCGGTGTCTTTGGTTTTGTATATTCGTTTTTGACACCGACTTCTGAAATTAGTTATTTTTAACTTTGTAGTGGTTTTTGGAAGTCGGTTGTTTTTTTGTAAAAAAGTTTTTATTTTATACTTTTTAGTTGTTAAAAGTGCAAAAGTCTCATCAATATAAATGAATTAAGTCCAACCACAAAGTAGCTACTGTAAACCGTTGAGGAGTTCCCGAAACTAGCCTTTGTCTTCATCATCAGAGCTCTTATGACAGTCACAACCCATCTAGGTGTAAAGTTCTTATCAATACAAATTAATCGAGCCCAAACACAAGGTGGCTGCTGTGAATTGTTGAGGAGTTCCTTCGACTGTCTCCCGGCTCCATCATCAGATCTACTCCAGACCTTTATTAAATTGTATAATGGGGTACTGTGTAAAATTTTATAATTAAGTACCGCTAGAGATTCAACAACTCAATAAGTCCAAATTTAAAACATGCATTAAACGCACGCTGTGTAAGCAAGCATATTATAAACTGGAAGATTATATCCTTGATAAAAATGCTTGGATAAATGCCAGTCCTGCTCCACAGCCACAGACAATTTTGTAGGTTTGGAAGAGATGCGTCATGCTCGTGAACGGGGGCCGTCAGTGGAGACTGGTCATCTCTTAGCTGCCAGTGGGCTTAATTCATTTTTATATTTTAATTAATTTTACATTGTACTCACATGATAGAAGCAACATAAATATGTAACGAAGAAATGTAACCCATATATTATGATTTTAAAAGAGTGCCCATGGAGTTTCTTGCACGTTCTTCTCCATAGAGATCTACGCTTTGGAACGTGCAATTTAGCTTCACTTTTCTTGGATTGACCGACATTGACTATTCAAAAGTACCAAGTGATGGTTAATTTGAAATAAACGATTTTGATTTTTGATTTTGTACAAAATTTCAAAAAGATATCACGAAAGACCACAAAGTATGAGGTAGCTATTCTACTTGGTTGTCCCAACAAAAATATGGTCAAAACTCCTCTCGGGCAGGCGACCGCGGTGCGTTGACCTCTGGCGTCAGCTGTTGGCTGCGCGCAAGTACTAAGATCTATCGTAAGTTGCGTGCGCTATCTATCGTAAGCTGCGTGCGCCGCTTGGTATCCACACTGCAACAATTTCTAAATCAATTTCTAAAAATATAACATGGTAAAAATGATTGGAATCGATTCAGTTGCTTATTCTGAACAAACTGTATTCAAGTTTTGTGTTCATTCATAAAAAAAAATAACGTTGTATAATATGAACGATAAGACTGAAAACTTTACGTCATTTTGATGAGGGTAAGGAGTAATATCCTTGAAAGGACATTTCTTTCTTTGTGACAGTATTTCCTTAATGTTCGTAGACAACTGGACACCTCAAGGTTACCAAGGTATTGATTTGAACAACGAATTTCATTGCTCGTGGAACAACATGTCTACAAAAAATAACTAAAGGTGAAAGTAACAGGACATTTTACAGCGTGAGAAGATAGTTTTATAGGAATTGCATGGTTTAAGTCCCCCATCACCGTTCCATCATCGGACGTCCCGCCGTATGGCGAGTTTCCACCCTTACGTTGTTGACACCACAACGATCTCTGATCGCCTCGGAGCGTTTCGCCTCTTCTTTTATACCGTACATCGAGGAACAGGAACAATTTGCCAGTGGCGGTGTTTCCATCAGACTACAATTTTAGTGTATTCAAGGCTAGAGTGAATAGGTTCTTAATAAACTAGCACGGTGGTGGCCAGGTGGTTAAAAAAACAACCTCTCAAGTATGAGTATGCGGGTTCGATTCCAGGTCCTGATTAACGACGGCCCGCGCTGGGCGCTTAAGCGCCTCGACAGGGAACTTCTCGAGGAAGCTGCCATAGTCCAGTCCTGGATTTGGGAGTCGGCAACGGACGGCCCCGTCGACGTCGAAGCGGAGGCGCTGCGGTTTCGCGGGGCGATGACGCAGATCTGCGATGCGTCTATGCCCCGAGTCCGCCAACATTCCGCAAGGCGGAACATGTACTGGTGGAACGACGACATTGCGCGGTTGCGCGTCGCGTGCGTCGGAGACGACGCCGACGGGTACCCGTCGAGGAAGCCGCGCGGTATGGGGTGTACCACGCGGCCCAGGAGACTCTGTGGCCATTGGCGACTCTAAGTCGCGGGCTAGGGAAGAGCTGCTGGGGTCCCTAGATCGGGACCCGTGGGGGCGCCCCTACCGTTGGGTACGGGGCAAATTGCGTCCCTGGGCGCCCCCACTGGTGCAAATTATGCAACCCCAGCTGCTGGAGGCGGTGGTATCCACCCTCTTCCCTGAGCGGGCGGGACATGTTCCTCCGCCGATGGTTTCACCCTCAGCCACAGACTCTCCAGATGAGGAGGGCACCGATGTCCCCGAGGTGACGCAATCAGAGACGGGAGTGGCCGTGTCGCGGCTGCGGGCCAAAAATAAAGCGCCCGGACCCGACGGAGTGCCAGGACGAGAGCGAGGTGGGGTGGTGTTGGCGGTGTCTTTAGACATTTCCAACGCCTTCAACACCCTACCCTGGAGCTGTATTAGGGAGGCCCTGTAATACCATCGGGTGCCTCCCTACCTCCGCCGCATAGTAGGGGCTTATCTGGAGGATAGATGCGTCATCTATCGGGGACGTGACGGTGCCAGTCGGCACCAAATGTCGTGCGGTGTTCCGCAGGGATCGGTCTTGGGACCGCTCCTGTGGAACATCGCCTACGACTGGGTGCTGAGAGGCGAGCTCCCGCCGGGCGCCGACTTGACGTGCTATGCGGACGACACGCTTGTCACTGACTGCGGGAGCTCGCACAGGGAAGCGACGTTGGTAGCCACGGCTGCGGTGTCACAGGTGGTGAACCGCATCCGGCGCCTGGTATGTTTTTCCATGGCCCCCGGCGTGCACCGGCACCGGGATTACATATCGTGGTCACTGGGGCCCGGATAGCTGTCGAGTCCACCATGAAGTACCTGGGATTGGTGCTCGACAGCCGATGGGAATTCGGACCCCACTTCCGGCGGCTGGCGCTCAAGCTGATGGGTGCAGCAGGCGCGCTATCGTTGCTTCCCAACATGGGGGGCCCGAGCGCCGCCTGTAGGCGGTTGTACGTGGGAATCGTGCGGTCCATGGCCCTGTATGGGGCCCCTATGTGGGCAATGGACCTGACGGCAGGAACACTAGCCATTCTGCGCAAGCCGCAGAGGGCGATGGCCGTCGGGGTCATCCGCGGGTATCGCACGATTGCCTACAAGGCGGCTTGCGTCCTGGCCGGATCCCCGCCCTGGGACCTAGAGGCGAAATTACCGCACTCGCGTCATTGTACCGATGGCGCAAGGAAGACCGGACACGGGGCTCCAGTCCGGCGCAGCGGCAGATTGAGCTGCGCCGAGAGGAGCTCCGTCAAGTTCTGGTGGCGGACTGGCGGCAGAGGCTTATGCGCCCTACCGCCGGCCTCGCTACCGTCGAGGCGATCCGGCCAGTACTCGACGACTGGCTCGGGAGAAGGCACGGCTCCCTGGCGTTCAGGGTGACGCAGGTACTGTCGGGGCACGGCTGCTTCGCCAAGTACCTGCGTCGCTTAGGCAGGGAGCCGGACGCTCAGTGCCACCACTGCGTCCAATGCGGGGAGGACACGGCGCAGCACACGCTCGCCGAGTGTGTAGCTTGGGAGGAGCAGCGCCGTGTCCTCACAAATGAAATAGGAGGCGCCCTGACGCTGCCGGCAGTAGTACGGAGTATGGTCGGTAGCGCAGTGTCGTGGGACGCGGTGGTGTCCTTCTGCGAGGACGTGATGTCGCAGAAGGAATCTGTGGAACGGGAGAGGTAGATCTCAACTCCCTTCCCGGGCCGCAGAAGACGGACCGGGCACCGAAGAAGGGCCGATAACGCCCTCTTCCGCCCCCCATGAATGGGTCCAGGGGCTAGGGACATGGGGAAGTCCCCGCCCCCTATTCGATGGATCCCGAGGCGGAGGCGCGCGCGCCTCTGAGGTGATGCACGGGGTAGTTTAACACCCCACTACCCCGTGCAAGAGACGAGACCCGGACAGACCGGGCCAGCACGAGAGGGTGGGGCCGTGGAAGAATTTAGACTCCCGCCGCCCCACGCGCGCTCGTGATAGAAGAGATACCGGGGTGGTTTTAGTCAGTAAAAGACCCCGTCAGACCCCGTCGCCCACCCCAGGGCGGGCCATATCCACCCCGAAAAAAAAAAGGCAAGTACCAATGTAACTTTTCTAAGTTATATGTACTTTCTAAGTATATCTTGGTCACCAATGACTGATTAAAAGGTGACGGGAAACATCTTGAGGAAACCTGGACTTTTTAAGTCTGAAACCGCCAACCCGCATTGAGCAAGCGTGGTGATTACGCTTAAACCTTTTCTGTATGAGAGGAAACCTGTGTCCAGCAGTGGGACGATAAATAGGTTGATGATGATGATGAAACTAGCACGCCTTACCATCAACGTTTGTATCACTGCTTACCACCAGGCGGGATTGTAGTCAAGCACTAGTTTAGAATTTATAATAAAAAATATGCTTTTCTTATCCTCAGATAGGTGCATACTGTTACGCGGAACTGGGCACCATGATCCGACTGAGTGGCGCTGACTACGCGTACATCATGGAGACGTTTGGACCTTTTGCGGCTTTTGTCAGGCTTTGGATCGAGTGCATGATCGTCAGACCTTGCTCACAGGTAAGGAAAGATCATCATTCATGCCTTTATCCCATTTTATTTAAAGTACAGATGACAGCACATCAAGCTACTACAGTCTGTCAGATTTCCTTATTAGATTTTCAACTTTATTTCTAAAGCGTTAAGGCTCAAGGTTGATTGGGAATATCTGACAGTTTGGGGTAGCTGTCGTCCGTACATATGGGGCAGGTTAAGGACCTAAAAAAAATTATTTACATTTTTTTGAAATATCCATCCCATTCAAATTCATGATATAAAAGTGTACTGTACCTATAGTATTTCTAAAGTATAAAACTAAAAATATTGTTACAAATTCTAAACAATAGTCGATAAACTACATATGTACAACGAATTAAATTATCGGAAAAACGCAAACGGTTGTGAGAAGATTATTTTCAGAAAGGTCATCAAAGGTCAGGTCATGAAATACACTGGCCCCGATTTTCTTTTTTTTTTTTTTTTTTTCTTTATTTATTAAAGGGACTTTTACGCATAGCGTATGTCAGTCCCATCGTAACCTAAACAATTACACTTTCACAACACGTGGGCCATGAATTTGAACAACACTTTTGCATCGTCACCATTTGGTTGAGATAGAATTGTATGGAACATACCGACATCAGTTCTGTTCAAATTCAATGATCTCACTAAATTATTTCTACTGGACTCATATTGGACACATTCCATCAATAGATGTTGTAGGTCCTCGATAACTCCACATTCCTCACAATTGGGGGAAACAATTTTTTTCATCATAAAGGCAAATTTTTTGCATGGAATGTGACCAGATCTGAGTCTAAGAGCAGTAACAATCAGTTTTCTACTAACATCACTGTTCATGAACCAGGGCACACGAAGAGGCTCACACTGTATGGTTTTATACCATAAACCCTTCTCTAATGACCGTTTATTAAAATATTCTTTCCAATAACTATAGCATATATCTTTAAATTTTGATAAAAACTCCGAATAATCTAACATAACATTTTTTTCTTTTCCATTTCTAGCCGCTAGTTTCGCCAATGTGTCAGCCTCTTCATTGCCCCGTAACCCAATATGCGATGGAACCCACTGCAATCTCAGTTTGATGCCTTTTATAGTAATCTCATCAATTTTAGATAGAATAGCATAAGCTATCGAAGCACCTCTGTAGCCAGAGGCGCATCGAGCTATATGTTGTAATGAGCTTTTACTGTCTGTGCAAATGACAACATTTTTAGAACTACAATAATTAAGTGTGTAAGTCAAAGCCTCTGAGATTGCAATGAGCTCCAAGGTCATTATGGATGTAGGTTCACTTATTTTAAAACAGTTATTCTGTATGCTTATATCTAAATTAGGTATATAATATGCAGATCCATGACCTTCTCCACTCTTCGACCCATCTGTAAATATAAAAAACCAACCACTATACTTTGTATATAGTTCATTAATAACTTCATATTTTAAAATGTTACTATTGTAGGAGCGTTTAGATGTTTTAATAGATTCTAAATTTATTTTAATTATATCTTTTACGTTAATATTAGTTATCCATGTTCGTAAAGTATACATTAATAATGGATAGGAAGAAGCTACCTGCAACTCTTTTACCTCATTCATAACTGATGCTAAAAGAGGTATGTTTTTATTCTTCCAATAACAATTTTGTCGAAGAGCGTAGAGATCCTCTAACAACTTAAAAGTTAAATTATTTTCTATAGCTTTTGATTTTAGACACAATTTGTAAGCTAAATATTTCCTTCGTAAGTACAGTGGCACTACACAAACTTCACTTTCCATTACATGTATCGGTGAGGTTTTGATAAAACCTCCTATAATCCTCATAGCTTGGTTTTGAATCTTATTTAATTTATCTAGATGACATTTTGCGCTCGTATCATATAAATAGCAGCTATAGTCTATACGACTTCTGATTAATGCAATATATATATGTCTTAGGTGTTTAGGATGTAAGCCCCAAGAAGCACCTGCCAAAACATTAAGTAAATTAAGGCTGCTTTGCACCTTTTCAACAGTCATGTTAATATGTTTACTCCAACGCAACGATCTGTCCAACCACACACCCAAATATTTATAATTGTGTACTACTTCTAAATTGTCCTTGTCTAATTTAAGGTCTATTTGTAATCTTCTATGACCTCTACTAAAAATACAAACCTTCGATTTTTGGGCTGATAACTGTAACCCCAATTCATCCATAATGAGGCGAAATGCATTTAACGCTGTTTGAAATTCTATTTGACTTTCTCCCAAGTTTCTGGAAGGGAAATATAGGACAAAATCATCTGCGTATTGACACATCGTTACGTTTGTAATTTTATCAAAACATTTAGTTGTAATTATGTTAAATACAACGCAACAGTAACTTTTTTAAGCGAAAAACTTAAGTAAATTTGGCTAACTAATTTGACTAGGCAGTCCTGGCATGACTGTCCTCTCCTGAATCCCGAGGTGAACGGGGATAAAAGTTTATTTTTCTCTATATACCACTCCAGCCTTTTTGTTAACATTGTATGAAAGATTTTGCAAACACAAGAGATTAAGGAGATGGGTCGGATTTTGGTATCACCATTAGGTGCAGGTTTTGGTATTGGTGCCACTAATATGTCACGCCATTGTGATGGAATATCACCTGAATTTAAAATGTAATTATATAACTTTAATAAGTATAATTTACCTGCCGAAGGTAAGTGGTATATGAGTGAATATGTAATCCCGTCAATACCGGGTGCTGTATCTTTACGTTTGAAGCAATTACACATTTCTTGTAAGGTGAAATTAGCCTCGAGTAATATATTATTTGAGTTTAACTGTTGAAGTCTTGATTGGACATAGTCTGGAGCGAGGTTCGAAAGAAGTTCAATCTTCTGATCATTCGAAACGCGGAATCTGGACGAACTGACTCCTTTCATCCAGCCCATCCGCTTCCACATTTCAGAACTTGACGTTTTACCATCAATGCTACTACAGTAGCTATGCCAATCTTTTGTCCTCGCTTGACAGATAGAATCTTTTGCAGCTTTGGTTTTGCGTTCAAGTTCGGTTAAGTTACATGGTGTAGGATTATTTCTGAAAATTTTCAGAGCCAACCTTCGTTGCGCTACTAAATGTGATAATGTTATGTTCCAATAAGGTTTAGGTCGAAAGTTATTTTTTGTATGGTCACAGTTCCTAATCCAAGGTATGTGTTCATTGGCAGCTTTAGTCATCTGTTTGATAAAATTATCATAGAAGAATTGCACATTATGTATATCTACAGGTGGTGAGAAATAATTTTCTAAAGATTTCCTATATTCTGGCCACTTTGCTAACTTAAAATTTCGCTTTTTATTTATACAAGCAGCGTTCATATTATTACTAAATTTATATGCAATTTTAACAAACAGATGATCACTTCCTAGATTTTCGTTCATCACACCCCAGCTAAGTGAAATGGATAAATCGGTCGAAACAAATGTCACATCAGGAGATGTCTTCTGAACAATATTATCTACTAAAGTAACTCTAGTGGCACTTCCATCGTTAAGAGGAATAAATCCAGCATCTAAAGCAGTGTCATAAATCTGAATTCCTCTACCATCGGCTTTAGAGGACCAGGTTGCATGGTGACCGTTAAAATCCCCAGCTATTATGCATTTTTTGGGATATAGTGAAAATATTTGTTCCCAGTCAGCAACACTTGTGGAAACTGACGAAGGGCAATATAACAGTACTATATATTTAATTTCATTACAGTTTAAAAGTTTGATTGAAATAACTTCAATACCTGAATTTCTAATAGGAAAATAAGATTCAGGTTCCAGCCACGTTTCGGATATTAAAGCTATGTGCGTTTTTTCTTGTGCCATTAGCAACTCAAACTCATTACGTTTAGGTCGTAAACTTCGTGCATTCCACTGTACAATACGTAGAGAGGACGTTCTTATTGTATTGTTAGCCATTATTAAAAATAGATAAAAATTTTGTACAAATATCGTCTTTCTTCAAAGCTTTCAGAATCAGTTGACCTAATATTTCCATTACAAATCTACCAAGTTGTTTTAGTTTGGTGTCCCAGTCGGTGTTAGATGTACATATATCTTTAAATTTTTTGAAGGTACTGATAAAATCGAAGTTATTTTCCGAGTCTTTATCTTCAGGTGGAGCTGGAGGTTCATAGGTGGGTGATGGTAGATTATCTTCACCTGGACTATACCTTTCCGATACTCTAGTCTCCATCGTCTTTCTTTTTGACACATGTTCATGATCTTGTTGTTGAATAATTTTCCTTGAGATTCTTTCCTTAGTGGCATTATTACGTATCATATCATCACTTCTACTGCTATTAACCATTCGCCCTGTTATAAGTATATCTCTATATGTTTCCTGAGTATTTTGTTTATGTTGTGTATTTATATCATTTCTATTCGTTTCAACTTCCCTGTTATTAATACTTATTTCTTGACCTCTGTTTTCTTTTAAATATAGATCTAATGCTTTTCTGTAGGTGTAGTTATGCTTGGTCATGATACATCTGATTTCTTTTTCTTTTAAAAAGATTGGGCACTTCTTGTACATGGCCATATGTGGTCCTTTACAATTTAAACATACGTAGATATTTCTTTCACAGTTTGAGTGATTACCACCACATTTAGGACACGTAGTTTTTTTAATTGGACATGATCTGGAAAGATGACCAAACTTCCAGCATCCTGAGCATTGGGAAACTGGAAAAGTATAAGGCTCCACTTTAAACCTGCAACCGTACCCAAAAACATACGGCGGTAAAGTGGCGCTCTTGAAACAAATTCGTATTGTCTCTGAATCTATCCATTCCCCGCTATCAGACATTCTCTTTAGCCGTCTTATTGATATTATTTCACGGTCACATGACAGATTTTCAAGAATTTCTGTTTCTCCTGTTTCTAAATCTATCTGTCTTAAAATCCCATAACATAGGCTAGTCTCGTCAGTCCGCTGAACTCTGTATCCTGCGTTAACAAAACTTTCACAATTTAATAATTTGAAAGCACTTTCTCTAGTTTCAAAATAGATTAGGGCCCTAAACGCACTTTTGTATACCATCTTCACTATTTTTTCTATTTTTAATGATCTCAAAAGCTTTGCCATACCAAATTGTTTTGGTAGCGGTTCTTTTCCTGTCACACAAATACACGTGTAGTTTTCTTCAGAGGAGTTTCCGCTACTTTCTTCCATTAAGTTGTCACTTAAAGAATCTTTCCTGTTTGCTCGCTTAGGTCTTCTAATGACTGCCACAAATCCATCTTCTTCCACTATTTCTTCCTCTTCCTGTCGCCCTCTTTTTGCAAATCGTTGCTCACTCTCTTCATTAATCTCCATCTCTTCGGTCAAAATAGGGTTAACTTGTTGTTCTCTTTGAGGTACTAACTCCTGCACTAAGTCATCACTACCACTTGAAGCACAAATATCCTCGTCAATGTTAATATCAGCCATTTAATAATAAAATACGATAATATAATATCATAATTATTATGTGTGGGTATATGGAAAAATCACGCGATAAAATTGCGATGTAGCTAGGCGTGTGCGTCCAACTCAACCGCTCGCGCGCAACTGCCGATTTTCTTGTTCAGAAACTAAATCTTTGACATTAAATGAAAACACGAACAATGCTGGTTCATAGGAATAATCCTAAAACATAGAAAAAAACCTAGCATCAAAAATAAAAAAAATGAAGATTTCAAACAAACTAAATCGCATAAAATTGCAAACAGAATATAACATCCTTTAAAAATATTGGTTCACTGACCTCCGATCGCCGACAGCGCGATCCTGTTTAGACTTGTTTTTTTCGCGCTATTATTATTAAAGTTTGGTACCGCAGGATGCGGGGGTCGTTAACCTGTAAGCGCTTCCTTAACAACATGTACATCATGTAGAAAATGTGAAAGATGAAAAATAATTTCCTGTGACTAAAGTAAGGGATATATTTATAAGATTTTCTATGGGTAGAGTGAGAATGTGTTGAGGTACACGATATTTAATTTATTGTCGTATTGTCAGCACTATTCTGTATATTCCTATTTACCTAATTATGAAAAGAAAAAAAAATATATAAATATTATTTAAGTCTTATTATGATCAATTTTGACAAGTTTCGTAATCTACTAAAAAAAGCCGTCATTATGACTTTCCAGTGTTTAATCACTGACACTCCACACCATATTATTAAATGTTCCAATTGAGTAGTACATAATTTTTAAAATATCATTTCTAAAATAAATAAAACATGTTAGGGGTTTTATAATGGCATTACGGCAATGTCTGATACCATTACAAGACGACTGACCGATCATTGATCGATCATTATGAATTTTGCAGATTACGAACTTTTAGCACAATGACAATGGAATCGTGTTGGAATGACAAATTTATAAATATAGCAGACTAGAGCCCCTGGGTAATTGCGTAACACACTATCAGGCTGTCTCAAATAACAAACAAAATGCTCTTATATTAAATAAATAAATAAATAATAAATAAATATATACGGACAAATTACACAGATTGAGCTAGCCCCAAAGTAAGTTCGAGACTTGTGTTATGGGATACTAACTCAACGATACTATATTTATAATAGATACATATACAACATGTTAAGAAAACCCTGCCCGACCCGTAAAGATTATAAAGGTTAGGTAAACACATGACCAAATAAAATATGAAATTTTACATAATCATCATAGTAACAATACTAGTGAATTTTGAAATAATCTTTTTTCCCGCGAATTAATTCCAACTTCCCCAAAATTTGGTAATTTTTAAAAAGTGATAACATTATTTTGGACGGTATAATTCTGAGCGAATAGCGATGCGGCCGTATGCCGCGTGCCCTGTCCCTCTTCGCCCGCGCCTGTATGGCCTACCACACATGTTTTAAGTTACCTCTTTTTGCGAAATAATATTTATTTTTTTAGGGGGATTTTTTTTTAAGTTTAGCCCAGCTTTGTACGCATTAGTAGAATCAGTTATCGATACCTAACAATATCTTCACGGATCGGACAGGGTTTTCTTTACATATTGTATAGATAAATATCCAAGACCCAGGCCAATCAGGAAAAGATCGTTTTTCCATCATGACTTGGCCGAGGATCGAACCCGGGGCCTCCACGTCGCAGGTAGGCGTGTTGGGCTGCGCCACGGAGGACGACATATTAATAATATAATTTCAGTCTGTAGAACTGCAAAGAATTTACTAAACCAAAGTGCATTACGGGATGTGTACGACGACTTTTGACAGTTCTACAACATTCATTGCATTGCAACATTGTTGAACAGACACATTTTTCGAAAATATGGAGCAATGGAAGCATCAAAATGATTCCAACTGAACGCAATTAGGGTGCTGATCGATCGACCCAGGCGATTGTTATTACACATGAGCTCTTCAAACTAAAAATAAATTCCAATATATTTCAGTAAAATACTAGGGTTGATGTTTACGGTCGGTATCTATTGTCTTTCTGACCTTGATGTAGCCCTCGACATATCTACCTGAAGCCATAACATAATGATTTACTAACTTTCATAGCCATATTTTATTGGTCTACAGAAGTTTTTTTATAGTCGTCCCATTCATATATGCATATCACTAGTTTCTATGATAAGTCCTTTCTGTACAACCAGTTCGGCTCTGGAATGAATTTCCCGTGTCCGTAAGACGTGCTCAAACTCTGACCACTTTTAAAACTATGACAAAAGAGCACTTCCTCTCCTCTACAAGATGTTTATTATTTAGATGTATATATTCTACTACTACGATAAACTTTACGTACATATTTATTGTATAATCTATGTAAATAGTACACTGTAGACTACCTACATTATTTCTCTCTCCTTCCCCTTGTTATTCCATCCAAAGGTTGTCTGCAAAAGTTCGCTCTTAGGGTGGGGACACATCTGCGGAACGTACGGAGCAGAAAAGCAGCGGCTGAAGTGTCAGTCGCAATATTCAGTTGTTAGGACAAACCAAACGGTCAAAACGCGGCGTCTTGTTCAGCGGGCTACGCGACGGAAAGTTAAGTGGCGTCATCGTCAGTCTGTCTGTGTCGACACTTTATGGTGTGCGGTTTTTGTGACTTACCTGAATTGAACAGAAAAATGGATTTAATATTACCTATTATAGAGGGCTTAGAAGACGTTGCCGCTCTTCGCTACCGCTACGCGATGCACAACACACGCCGAACGTTCAGCTACGCCTGCCGAACTTTCGGTTGCGCAACGCATCGCGTCATGTGTCGCTTGCTATGCAAAATACATTAAATGCGTTTTAGTTGAAAAAAACGCCCGAAGGAAGGTTAGGCCCTACGCCGAACGCGGCGTAATTTGGGCTGATGTGTCATAGAGTACTTGAAATACACTGCGAGCGTATTTAGCCGAAGTTTCGGCGCCGTACGTTCCGCAAATGTGTCGCGACACTTAACGATAAGGCCGCTCATTTTGTCACCCTTTATAAAATCTTTATATTTATGTTCTGTAATATATGTAGTGTACACAATAAAGAGTATTCCATTCTATTCTGATCCAGCATCAGATATCATTAGATCCGGCCGTTGTGTTGATTCGAAATTTACGCCGCCGCGGTCGCGTACGGTCGCGTACGTCGATTAGGCGTGTCAATATTCATTATATTATTCTTTAGCTTATTGCACCACACGACGTACGACGTTGTCTTCAACAGCGTACGTAACAACGTACGTACGTACGCGCCAAGTATCACGTGCATCGTTCTCGCTCGTCACGGACGCGTCGGACGCGTTTGTCGGTCAATCAACGAGCACGGTGCCGTGCGTGCGAGCGCCCGGTGCCATTTACTGTACGTGACCGACCGTACACAACCGTCATTATTCTCTTTCTGCCCTTAGTCCGTTTCTGTTCAGCGTGATATTAGACATCTTGTCGGATAGCATCAAGGATTCACATGAGCAACCTCCTTGGTTGCTCATGTATTCTGACGATATCGCGTTGGCAGACGCGGACAGCGAACGGTTGGTGCGGCGTGTGAATGTGTGGAAGGACTCGCTCGACAACGGAGGTCTGGAACTCAATGTGGCGAAGACCGTGACATAGTAGACAAACTGCAGGAGGGTCATGTACGGTGGTATGGCCATATCTTACGAAAACCCGTGGGTAAAAAATGTCTTGCCATGGCTCCTCCGTTGGGCCGGAACAAGCGGGGTAGACCAAAGAAGTCCTGGCTTGACGTTGTACGAGATTATATACGTGCCAACAATCTCACACCACAGGATGCTAAAGATCGCGCGAAATGGAGAAGAATGAGCAAGAAAGCGGCTCCCGAGCTCCAACTTGAAAGCCGCGGATGCAACCGGGACTAAACGCTGAGATGATGATGATGACCGTACCGTGCGCAACGGACATCAGCGTAAGAGGAATTCAGGCCTTAAATATTCATATGATGCAATAAATAAATTTCTTCAGACGCGAGGGGTAATAACGTATTCCCATTGCTTAGAAGAGACAAGAATGGAATACAAATTATAGCTTTCATTGGTACCGTCAGTAATCAGATTAAGGATGCCACGGAGTTTTTCATAAATGTGGCGAAAAATATATGTAAATTTATTAGTTAAATTAGACCACTAACTTTGTTCTAGGACTTCAATATATATGGGATGGGCCCTGTGTAAACTCCCAATTCTCCATTAAACGATTTTAGGTATGATTTGACAGCACTTAACTAATCTAAATTATTATTAGTTTAATCATTCTTTTATTATGATTGGCATTTAGGATCCAAATTATTGTGAAATTGTAACTTGAGCTCATAAAAAGTGTTTGAGAATGCACTTCGAAGGAAATGATGCAATACATCAAAATACCACTATTTTATGTGCATACGCCCGCCTGTATGACCGGCCCGGCTTCACACGGTTGCAATGCTGATACTAAATACATAACAGAAAAACTGTTAACGTTGTATAAAAAACACAGCGGCCCGCCGCCCAACCAGCTGGTACCGCCGCAAATGCGACGCCCCACAATTTTTAAATTTGTAATATCTTCGAAACTATTTATTTAAATCATGTGCTGTAAAGGGTGATATAGATCTATATATTAAAAAAAATTAGGGGTGGATTACCCTTAACATTTAGGAGAATAAAAAATAGATGTTGTCCGATTCTCAGACCTACCCGATATGCACACAAAATTTCATGAGAATCGGGAAAGCCGTTTCGGAGGAGTTTAACCACAAAAACCGCGACACGAGAATTTTATATATTAGATATGGAAAAAATATTGCCACAGTAAATGAAAGCCATCCTTGGTATGATCCTGAAAGCATCTACCCACACATATTACCGACTAAGTAAATACTCACAGCCCACGCTCTCTGCGTAAGCTTTAACGGCTTTGTTTAAAGAATATCGAGCAGGAGAAAAATATTTTCCTCATATTGCTACGGAGATGAGCTTTACTGCTATGTTTTCATTCATGTTCCCTTAATGGCGCCCAATATGGGACTTAACCTTGTTATTATCGTAATAAATTGATCTCATGGTAGAAAAAGTTTGATCTAAACGTTGCCCTGCACTTGGAATTGCTCCTGTATTTTGGGTGCGTTCACAAACATATAAAAGTCACGTAAACAAACAGCCACACCCGGAACAACTACATAGTATTGTGTAAACTATTGTGTTTTTTTTCTAAATGAACAGACAGCTGTGCTGCTGGGGAGTTTCTTCTGCCACTTCTTCTTCCCAGCGAATGCACTTAGGAAGTGTCGATGGGTGGTCGTTTTGGGGGACTGTCTTATGTAATATTGACGTTCAAAAAGTGCTGATTCTCAGCCTAGTTTGAATAAGTGACTTTTGATTTTGATTTTAACTACTTGTAGGTCATACAAATATTTGTTCCGTCCGGGAATCGAAACCACGACACGCATCGCAGCAGTCACGCATCGTAGTGGCTTAACCACTACGCCAACCGTGCCGTTAAAGTTCGTTGGACTACTTATTGTTAATGTTCCTTTATTTGTACAACCTTAAAACAATATTGATACAGTTAAGTTTTATCGCTAGGTAAGCCGACATTTTCCTTTATTGACGCCCAACGCGGTGCTTATTTTGTTATTGAGAGACAACATTGACGAATATTAATAAGTATTTAAAGAAAGTGCTGTTGTCACCATCATATTGTTACGAAGATTTTTTTTTCATATTTATAAACTAGCGCTTGACTGCAATCCTGCCTGATGGTAAGCAGTGATGCAATCGTTGATGGTAAAGCGCGATAGTTTATTAAGTCCATTCACTTAAAAAAACTTAGTGAATAGGAAGGAAAACGGCAGTTGAGCGAGGTGGTGCAATGTTAAACCCAACAACACGACCAACGATGCTGCGCCAGAGGGAGATTGATGTGGAGACCCTCCACGACCAAACTCCCGACACAACAACATTTGACGCATCGTACCCGGCTCACATCGCAACACAACTGCTCAGACCGGTCTTCCATACGGCTTCACCAGACATCATGCCGGAACACGACGAATCGCTTAGCGGCAAGACTTTGTCTGGTGGGTGGTAACTTCTGCCGGCAGCCGATGTTATGTCCTACCACCGAGAAGAATATTATTAATTAATTAATTATTTTACTCTTTTGTCCTTTCTCTTTGTTCTAGCCCGATATGGGACTTGAGGTGTTTAAATGTTACTTTCATATATTGAATGGAATGTATTTTACTGTAACCAAGGATCTAACTTTACTGGTTACTTAAGTTTATTGAACTATATATAGCTACTTTGTGTTATAAAACTCAAACGCTTGTTTTAATATGACACATTTTCCCTTATTGGCACCCAACCTGGGACTTATTTATTAAAAGCAATTTCTAGTCTATTTGCTTCACTATGAGAAAGAGACAAAGGAATCGTTTGATATGTACGTTCAATAAACTGGTATCAATATAGTTCAATTTTCTTCCGTTCTTTATGGGGTTACAATACTGAATACAATATTGCTACAGAGATTTGTTTTATTACGTGTTACGCCACCGTTCTCCCTTATTGGCGCCCAGCGTGGGATTTATTCCAATGTTATTTCCATTGTATATCTGTTATTGAGATACTAACGGAAATCCTAGATTGAATTTTATTAGTTCGTAAAGTAGTCTGAATAGATTTTAGTTTGGCACACATATGAATATATTTGATGTCTCTTATTGGCGCCCAACAAGGTTTCCAGAGTGTATTGTTGTTATAAGTTTCACTTCAGACTTAATGTCGCATAAGTTTAAATAATCTAAATAAATTGTTTGGACTTGACATGTGGCAGTCAAATCAGGAAAGAAAGTTTTGCCAATCTTGATACACAAAATTAAAATCCGTCTACAACTGAAGAGACAACCATCGTCCCTTAGATATTTAGAATACTATAATATTCATTCTTCATCATCATCATCAACCTTTTTTTATCGTCCCACTGCTGGGCACAGGTCTCCTCTCATACAGAGAAGGATTGAGCGTAATCACCACGCTTGCTCAATGCGGGTTGGCGATTTCAGACTTAAAGTCCAGGTTTCCTCAAGATGTTTTCCTTCACCTTCAGTCATTGGTGTCCAAGATATACTTAGAAAGTACATATAACTTTAGAAAAGTTACATTGGTACTTGCCTGACATGGAATCGAACCCGCGCACTCATACTTGAGAGGCTGGTGTTTTAACCACTAGGCCAACACGACTAACAATAATAATAATATTCATTGAATGTAGGTAATAAAAATCATTTTATTTAGAGTGTTAGTAACATCAAAAACAACTTATTATCTAGTGTTAGTACCTACCACCCTCTGTACAAATTGCTAATGTAATGATATTGTAATGATAGCGTCTCAAGGCGATTTACACCCTCGGTAAGTATTAAGTTATTCGTCCGTGGAGTCTAAAATTTTTACTTAGTACTTCTTTACTTACCATAAATGGACTTTACTGCCTTCCTCTGTAACACCGTCTTCGTTTCCAGGCGATAGTGGCGTTAACCTTCAGTGTGTACGTGCTGAAGCCCATATTCCCGGAGTGTGACCCTCCTGAAAACGCTACTAGGCTGCTGGCTGCCTGCTGTATATGTGAGTATGTTTGCGTAGTTTTTTGAAGAACGTTAGAACGAACAATTGAACGATTTACATACATAACACAGTTGGACGTGGCACGGTTAAATATCGATTCTGGATTGGTAATGACTTGTGGGGTGATCACGTAACACACTAACAATAGCTTTGGTTTTGACAGTTCTTCAATATTCATTGTATTATTTACGTTGTTGAACAGATTTTTTTTTGGAATATATGAAGCAATGGATTAGGTATCTATCAAACTGATTAATTGTGATTTTAAGTTGCTGGTCATTATGGAGTTTATTCCTAAACGATAGTTAAAGGTTTTTTTTTTATTTTGTATATAGAACGTGTAATTCTTCTTATTATGATTTTCACTATAGAATATGTAAAGAAAACCCTGTCCGATCCGTGAAGGTATTGTTAGGTATCGATAACTGATTATAATAATGCCTACAAAGCCGGTCTAAACTTAAAAAAAAATCCCCCTAAAAAATAAATATTATTTCGAAAAAGCGAGGTAACTTAATGCATGTGCGGTAGACAACACGTTAGGCATACATCCGCGGGTGACAGGGGGCAGGGCACGCGGCACATGGTCGCATCGCTATTCGCTCCGTCAGAAATGGTGTTGTCACTTTTTAAAAATTAACAAATTTTGGGGAAGTTGGAATTAATTCGCGACAAAAAAGATTATTTCAAAATTCATTAGTATTGTTACTATGATGATTATGTAAAATTTAATATTTTATTTGGCCATGTGTTCACCTTACCTTTATTATCCTTACGGGTCGGACAGGGTTTTCTTTACATATTGTATATTTACAAACTTATAAAACTAAATAAACTACAAATTACTAAATAAAACTATTAACCTAATTAAATCTATTAACAAATTACAATACAGAATCAAAAAACTCTTCGTCATCGCTGTCGACTGGTAATGTACCCAAGACACTGGCGGCATTGCCGCGTTGAATGGCAATGCTTAACCTCTGGGCCCTGGCCAAGGTAAAAGCCGGCCCTTGGGTCACGGGAAGTGTCAACAAGCCGTTTGGATAGTTCACTAAAAAGACAATGGGCACTAGGACCCCACGGCCCGAGGGTTTCAACCCCAAACGGCTCGAAAATATAATTTGCGATAAGGTTGTTATATTTCCGCCGTTTGAGGATTTCTGCAGCCGTAGCAGCAGCGCCAGCACAGCACGCCGCTCCAGGAAGATGGGATGGTGCAAGAGTATCGACGCAAGTTGCGTCCCACACTAAAGGCCTACCCATTTTCCTAGGAAATAAGGACATGCCGTCCGGTCTCTTGCCATGATCGCGCACCAAGCCATTAGGTTCTAATGGCTTGGTGCTTGGTTGGTTCAATTTTTTCAAACGTATGGTTAAACAGTCACTATAAACACTACTTAACTTTGAGCAACGTTTATTAGTAAAGGGGTTAATATCAAAATACCAAGGGAAATCGGTATATTTGCTAACCCATGTTACCACTCTGGAAAATATAAAATAAAAAAAAAATCAAAAATAAAGCATCTATCCATACTATCCATACTAATATTATAAATGCGAAAGTAACTCTGTCTGTCTGTCTGTTACGCTTTCCCGCTTAAACCTCTCAACCGATTTTGATGAAATTTGGCACAGACAATCTTTAGACCCTAAGAAAGGACATAGGCTAGCTTTTATCCAGGAACATTTTGATGTTCCTGATGGAAATCTAAAAAGTGCGATATAACCGAACTCCACGCGGGCGAAGCCGCGGGCGGAAAGCTAGTTTCAAATAAACCAGTAACATACACTTTTGAATTGTCAGAAGGTCGGTCAGTCAGTAAGGTGAAGCTAGTTGCCCATTCCAAAGAAGGTACCTATGGAGAAGAACGGGTAAGAAACTCCATGGACACTGTTTTAAGAATTTCTCTAACTTCTAACTTTGATGAAATTTCTTCAAACGAATTCTTGAAATACCAAGGATCTACGATTCAGTCCTTGCTCCAATTTACACGGTAGTAATCTACTTTGAGCGACGTGTCTCGAATCGCCAATTAACTTGATCCTTCATCTACAAACAATTTCCATGAATATAAAAAGCTTTTATTTTGATCGGGATTAATTTTCATAGAAGCGTTTAAATGGATAAGTCATAAAGTATGTACTTAGAAAGAAAAGAAAAGAAAAGAAATTTCTTTCTTTCTTTCAGCCCGTCCAGGTTATATGTCCAGTAGTGGGTCCTGCAGCATGTTTTTTTTTTAATAATTTTAAACTAGAGCTAGACTGCAATCCCGCCTGATGGTAAGCAGTGATGCAATCGTTGATGGTCCACCGATGGAGCCTTGGACACAGCCCTCAGTTTGGGCCTAACGCACTGCTCTCCCCGGATAATGCACGATTACGCTCTTCACTGCTGGGCAAAGAAAAAATAATTATAAGAATATGTTTGTCCCCAGTACTGCTAACATTCGTGAACTGCTGGTCAGTCCGCGCCGCTACGAGGGTTCAGGACTGGTTCACGTACGCGAAGCTGCTGGCGCTGTTCATCATCATAGCTGCCGGAATCTACCAACTTTGCAGAGGTATGGATTCTTTTAATCACGCTGATGTTATAAACGCGAAAGTTTGTGAGGTTTGTAATGGTGTGTTTGTTACTGTTACAAGCAAAAAATACTGAACGGATTTTGATAAAACTTTACAGTAAATAATAATAATAAAGCCTTATTCTGACAACAGATAGGTATGCAATAATATTTCTTATTAAATACTGCACTGTTATCTAAGCATTTTGCACAATTTATAGGAGTTATATCATGAATAGGTCAATAACAGCGTGTAAATATAATAAATATAAATATTATATACGGACAAATCACACAGATTGAGCTAGCCCCAAAGTAAGTTCGAGATTTGTGTTATGGGATACTAACTCAACGATACTATATTTATAATAGATAAACATCCAAGACCCAGGCCAATCAGGAAAAGATCGTTTTCCATCATGACCTAGCCGGGGATCGTACCCGGGGCCTTCACGTGACAGGCAGGCGTGTTGACCACTGCGCCACGGAGGTCGTCATATTACGTCGTTATATTACTACGCGTCACGGTTGGTGTAGTGGCTGAGCAATCGACCGCTGCGCTGCGTGTCGCGAGTTCGATCCCCATTTGTATGACCTACGTATATTAGTAGTTGTTCCGGGTCTGGCTTTTTGTATATGTGATTTTAAATGCTTGTAAACGGACCCACGACACAGGAATAATTCCTAGTGTAGGGCTACTTTTTTTTTCAAACAAATCAACAAGTTATGGACCGTAGGTTCGAATATGGTGAAAAGGTGAAGGAAAACATCATGAGCAAACTGTCGTAGAGGCAAAAACATCGAAGACATGTGACATCTACTAACCGCCCACTACACTAAATTACGACTCACTCCCTCACCGAGAGGAGGCCTGATTATGTATAGGAGTAATTGTACCTAGGCACAATTTTCTTGGGATGGGAAATCATCAAATGACTTCTCCCGCTCTGGGCGGAGCGGAAGGGCGTGTTAGACTTTTACTGACTAAAATTCACCCGTGTTTCTTCAGTTGCCTGTGGGATGGCCAGGGCCACGGTTTCTTGTTTAACCAACCCGCTACCCTGACCCAGGAGGCATCGGTCTTCGTGGACCCCGTCACGATGTGCTGACATCTCTTTGAGGCGCGCGTGAAACACGACGCGCCGTCGACTCGGGCCTGGTCCTAAATGATAAAGGCCTCCTCCAACCTTTATGATTCTGATCACTCTCTGGAAGCTCTACTCCATGGTGCCTGGTAATCTGGTAACCTGCCCGGTATCATCATCCATCTTTTTTTTAAAAAGCGGGATAGAAAGCTTTACAGTAATATATCAGAATAATACATAGAATACTTTTTATCTCTGACAGTCTCCGTGGCGTAGCGGTAGCGAACGCGGCCGTTGCGCAAGGAGGCGCGTGTTCGATCCCCGCACAGTGCAAATATTTGTATGCATGAATATGAATATTTGCACTGGTCTGGTCGTGCCTCGGAAAGCACGTTAAGCCGTTGGTCCCGGTTGCCATACGAACATATAGTGGCAGTCGTTACGGGTTGTTGGAGTCCTCAAAAGTCTAACAATTGGTCTAACTGCAATGCTTCGTATCGCCTTCGGATTGTGGAGGGCAGAAGGCAGTCGCTTCACGGAAAATATCGAAGTTTAGCCAAAATCAGCAGTTAGACTGGTAAAGCGGACCCTAGACTCCAAAGCTGAAAAACTACGGATGCGACTGGGATTAACGCTGAGATGATGATGATGACGTTGAATACTTTTTATCTCGATATTTCAACGGGATCGATACTTTTGCGGGTGAAAACGTGGGGCGAGTGCTACTTGTCAAATAAGTTTTATGGACTTCCGTGTCCTCTGGAAAAAAAGGTAAAGGTAACCTATTAAATTAAAAACTACT
Source organism: Sesamia nonagrioides (assembly GCA_017933935.1). Classification (NCBI taxonomy): domain Eukaryota; kingdom Metazoa; phylum Arthropoda; class Insecta; order Lepidoptera; family Noctuidae; genus Sesamia; species Sesamia nonagrioides. Next base: position 297,911 of record JADWQK010001280.1, on the reverse strand, counting down.
AAGGCAAAACATAGCGCTCATTTATCTAATTGTAAGACCTTCATGTATGCCCCTATGTTTAACAAATAAAATTCTGATTCTGATAAAAATACGTCAATTTACGTCAGGTACGGACTAATTTAAAAAATACAGCAATTTACGTCAGGTACGGACTGATTTAAAAAATACGGCAATTTACGTCAGGTACGGAATAATTTAAAAAATACGGCAATTTACGTCAGGTACCTACGGACTAATTTAAAAAATACGGCAATTTACGTCAGGTACGGACTAATTTAAAAATTACGGCAAGTTACGTCAGGTATGGACTAATTTAAAAAATACGGCAATTTACGTCAGGTACGGACTAATTTAAAAAATACGGCAATTTACGTCAGGTACGGACTAATTTAATTTAAGTAAATCATCTGCATGGCTTTTTCCCAAATATGCAAACATAGTTGGAAACTAGAACTAGCTAGAATAGGCCTAGAGAGGTGAAGGCCTGCTTTCAATCCAACTTTTTTTTTATAAACTAACGCTTGACCGCAATCCTGCCTGATGTGCCGCCAGTGATGAGATTGTTGATGGTAAGAGCGAAGAGCTTTTTGAAGACACTCAAATTGTAGTGTGACGGAAACACCGCCACTGGCAAATTGTTCCAGTCCCTCGATGTACGCTGAATAAAAGAGGAAGCGAAACTAACCGGATGAAAAATGAAATCGTTTATTATGCAATTAGGATCACTGATCACTTTTACACGTCATATTTTTTTAAACTAGCTGGAGCCGGCATTTCCTAACTGACTACCTCTGGGAAGAAAAGCCGAAACAAACTAAAGGAACATCGTCTTTTTTCAAGGCCAGACATTAAAAATGAAAATGTTTACAATTATTTACGTGATTTAAAAATAAAACAGTGATTAAAATGTCATAATTGTAGCATAATTACGCATATTGCTTAATGACATTGCTTAGCAGAGCGAGCAGCTCAATCCATCCCTATAAAGTGCGTATGTTTGTATGTCTGTCTGTATGTATGTGCCCGAAGTTGCTCAAAACCTTCACCACTATAGATAATCATATAGATCTGGATGCGCTGAGTTCAAAAAAACTATTTTTTTTTTTCTTCAACGCCGAAGGCGCGGAATCTCGGTCCTTCTATTTATTTGCGGTAAACATGACGCAAATGTTAACAAAAAAAAAACAAAAATAAAAAGTAGTTGAGGGAAACATACGTTACGTCCACGCAAAACGACTGTCGCTCAGCATTATGCTGTGATCCTACTATTATCTACTTTTACATACAAGTAGCGGACCCCAGACTCCAAAGCTGAAAAAGCTGCGGATGCGACTGGGATTAACGCTGAGATGATGATGATGATGACATACAAGTATAATTCTAAACTCCAAGAAGTTACTAGTTTTAACACGTGTTCAATTACCTATTGATTTTAACACAATGAACAACCTTGGACCTTTTAAGACATTTGTTCAAACAAATAATACTTACATTAAAGTGTTATTTTATAGATTTCAAACAAATATTAAATGTAATATCACAGCCTAAATATTACGAAGAATTAACAAGTAAGGTCCCACGATAAAAAGAGGTTTGCCAGGCTTGGGTAATAAAGTACCGCCGCCGCCGTGCCTTCGTGGCAGCGATCGGCAGCGATCTCTCACGTCCGGCCCTGGTCCAGGCCATGATCCGGAGAGAATCCGTAGTCCGTGGTCCGAGAGTGCATCGCAGGCCGTCATCTCCTTCTGCGAAGCAGTCATCATCAACTCAGCGTTAATCCCAGTCGCATCCGAAGCTTTTTTCAGCTTTGGAGTCTGGGGTCCGCTTTACCAGTCTAACTGGCGATTTTGGCTAAACTTCGATATTTTCCGTGAAGCTGTCGTCTGACCTCCACAACCCGAAGGCGATATCGAAGCATTGCAGAGAGACCAATTGTTGGACTTTTGAGGGTTCCATCAACCCGTAACGACTACCATTAAGTGTTCGTATGGCAACCGGGACCAACGGCTTAACGTGCTTTCCGACCGAGGCACGACCAGACCAGTGCAAATATTCATATTCATCCATACAAATATTTGCACTGCGAAGCAGTGATGCTAGCAAAGGAGACGAACTGGGGGTGTACGGGAGACATCATCGAACTCCCGGCCACCATACCCCGCACCTATGGTGGCCGGGAGTTCTATGTTGTCTCCCGTACACCTTGCGGGCGGCGAGCAGTGGATAGCACGCCGCCCGGTAAGGTCGGGTCGCCCGGGTCGACGGCGCTTCACGCGCGCCTCAAAGAGATGTCAGCACATCGTGACGGAGTCCACGAAGACCGATGACTCCTGGGTCAGGGTTGCGGGTTGGTTAAGAAAGAAACCGTGGCCCTGGCGCACAGACAAGTGAAGGAACACGGGTGGGTTTTATTAAATAAAAGTCTGAGTTCCGCTCCACCCAGAGCGGGAGAGGCCATTTGACGATTTCCCATCCAAAACGAAAAAAAAGGCATTTTTTTTATTTTATTTTTAATATAAACTAGCGCTTGACCACATTCCTGCCTGATGGTACTTAAGCAGTGACGCAGTCGTTGATGGTAAAGCGCACTAGTTTATTAAGAGCCTATTCACTCTAGCCTTGAAGACACTCAAATTGTAGTCCGACGGAAACACCGCCGCTGGCAAATTGTTCCAGTCCCTCGATGTACGCGGTATAAAGGAGGAGGCGAAACGTTTCGTCCAGATCGTAGTGGTGTTAACAACGTAAGGGTGGAAACCAGCCGTACGACGGGTCGTCCGATGGTGGAACGGAGATGGGGGAATTAAATCATGCAATTCCCTCGCACACTCCCCAAAATGCATCCTATAGAACACCGAAAGGCTGGCTACTCTACGCCTGTGCCTAGGCTTTGGAGACCATCTCGAGTTAGATCAGGGTCACCAATCAGCCTCTTCACACGGCGCTCCATTGAATCCAAAGTGGCCAGGTGACACTTGGCAGCACCAACCCAAATGTGGCTGCAGTACTCCACACACGAACGGACCTGTGCTTTGTATAACATTAGATTTACTGTTAGAAGAAAATATTAAGGGAGAATACAGTTTTACTTTTTATCTGAAATATCTAGCAGCAGAGTTTGGATTTGTGCCAGGTTGTCGGTTCATGGCCAAGTTATAGACTCGTCCCTGTTACTTAAGACTTAAAGACATAACTGGTGAAATGTGGATGAAGGTACTGTGGGACGTGAAAAGTTTTACGATGTGATTTTAGAGTGAGATGTCAATAGTGTCAATGCCTAGCATTAGATAGAATGACAACTCACTCCCCGCTCACTTTCCTACTACCTAATATTATACATTATTTTTGTTTATGCAAAACTCGAACCACGTTACCAGTATTTTTAAAAAGAATTTATGTACAAAATTTCAAAAAGATACAACAAAAATATGGTCAACGCTCCACTCGGGCGCGCGAGCGGTGCGTTGACCTGTGGCGTCAGCAGTTGCGCGGGCGCGCGCCTCGCGCCTGTTACTATGGTCTTCCGGTGCGCTAGATAACAACCACACTGCGACAATTTCTAAATGTATTTGGGAAAAAATATAATATGGTGTAAAAATGATTGGAATCGATTCAGTTGCTTATTCTGAACAAACTGTATTCAGGTTTCGTATAAATAAAAAAAAATAACGTTGTATAAATGCGATAGTTTGTGAGTATAGATGGAGATTTGTCACTCTTCCAAAAACGACTGAACGGATTTGTATAAAATTTGGTACACAAATGGTTTATAACCAGGAATAATACATAATATACTTTTTATCCCAATATTCCCCCGAGATCGAAACTTACGCGGGTAAAACCGCGCGGCCCAGCTAGTACCTCTATAAGTTTTCACATGGTGGGATGGTTACAGTACAGATTCGCACTGCAAATCTACAATATCATTTATCAGAGGACATGGTAGTGTCCCGCTAAGTTGAGCGCAAAGCAAACACTACCGTACTATCCTTTACTCGAACCATTTCGCTGCATTTTCAGTTTCCTATTTGAAAACCTCTGGATAAGACCAGAACGCAGAAATTTTCGACACCAAGGAAGCAAAATCCAAAAATCCAAAATATCAAGTCTGTAGCTCATGATTTCATCACTTTTTAAAGATAAACAAGCAGCTCCATCGAGACTTGGCAAGTTTTTACACTTTTTACAGAGTGTTTTTGGTGGGATGTATATTATTTCTCAAGGGCTTTTTTGTCGGTACGTCATGCGTCATACCTTCCTTCATACTTTATCAATATGCATAAATGAGGCCTCATTTTAAAGCTTTTCTAGACAGCTACATCGGAAAAATATAAATTACTCATATTTCAGTGGTTTAAAAAAAATACGATTGAAAAGAACGTGCGAATACTTCGTACGAGTCACGTTCTTCTTCTGCTTCAGTCTATAGAGGTCCACTGCTGGGCAAAGGCCTCCCCCAAGGTTTATCATTACATTTGGGGTATATAGCCAGCCGGGGGTAGGTAGCAGTGGCGAAGAGTCCATACAAGCCGATTCCCACCGGGTTACCTTTCAAAAATCAGTTCCATATTCATACAAAAGTATTTACAATCTATTTCATTAACAAAGTATTATTAATCAAATGCCTGCGCGATTTACAATAGCAATAGTAATTCTTAGCAATACCCTAAGTATCACATTTCATTTTATAGTCGTAAATTAATCAGCGCTTCAATTTTTCGTACATTACATTAAAGGCAACTCGACGAATTACAGCCTACCTCGGTCAAACGTTTTACTATGAGGCGAAAAGAGACAGAGCGTGTCAGACCATCTCTTTCTAATGCTCGCTAACCGTCCGTAATTTTTGATAAAAGATAGGCTAATGCCGACCGGCTTGCAGTTCTCTCCTCTCCTCTATTAGAAAGAGACAAAGAAACCACTCAAACCACGGCACGAGAGAAAGAACACGACAAAATTAAAAAGAATTAGCGTTATAATGAAATCCTTCGCAAGTCATATTCTTTTTATTTTGGCATATTTTCGTGTTCCATTTCGTTTGGTTGAAAATAAATTATTGTTAGTATGTGACATGTGTCCCCCGTGTGGTACCGGGCCTAGAATTGTACCAACCCATATCCTCCCGTGGGTGTCGTAAGAGGCGACTAAGGGAAATCACCAGGGAAGCGGGCAGCAGCGCTTCTCCTGTGTAATATCAAATCACTGCGATCCCCAACCCGCCTGCCAAGCGTGGGGATTATGGCAACCCCCCCCAATGATGCACACGATACAGCCCAGGCCCCTAGTCCCCGGCAGCTCCGCTATTCCAGTCTACGGTAGCGGACTTGGTTACGGCGGAGCAAGGGGTGCTAAGAATCTCCGGCAGAGATCCGACTACCATAACAAACGACGACCTTTGGCCCCGGCAACATTTAACACGCGCACACTACGGACCGATGAGAAGATTGTCGAACTGGAGGAAGAACTGAGCCGGTTGCGCTGGGACATTGTGGGGTTATCTGAAGTCCGAAGAGAGGGAGAGGACTCGATAATCCTGAAGTCTGGCAACCTGCTCTATTTCCGGGAAGGCGACCAGCTGTCCCAGGGTGGTGTCGGGTTTATTGTCCACAAGTCCCTCGTGAACAACGTGGTTAAAGTCGGGAGCCTTTCGACTCGGGTGGCGTACCTTGTACTGAGAATAACAAAACGATATTCGTTAAAGGTTATACAGGTCTACGCCCCGACGTCTAAACACTCTGACGATGAGGTGGAGGCTATGTATGAGGACGTCAGTAGAGCCATACATTCCTCCAAAACCCACTACACCGTTGTCATGGGGGACTTTAACGCAAAACTGGGCATGCGAGAGGCGGACGAGACGAAAGTGGGGCAATTTGGAGTTGGAAATCGGAATCCCAGAGGTCAGATGCTAATGGATTTCATGGAAAGGGAAGGACTCTTTGCGATGAATTCTTTTTTCAGGAAACCATTGCACCGCAAGTGGACCTGGCTCAGCCCCGATGGTCAGACCAAAAACGAGATAGACTTCATAATGTCAACGAGAAGGCAAGTGTTCAACGATGTCTCCGTGATCCATGCGGTAAAAACCGGGAGTGATCACCGTATTGTTAGAGGCATCTTGAACCTCAACATTAGGCTCGAACGCTCTCGACTTATGAAGTCTACGCTCCGTCCAGCGTCAACACAACTCCAAAACCCCGAGAGCTTTCAGATCGAACTACAAAACCGCTTCGAATGCCTCGGTGAATGCGTAGATGTGGACGACTACAACAACAGGTTTGTGGAAACTCTCCAAACGGAAGGGTCTAAGTTCTACAAAACCCTCCGTTCAAAAAGACAGAAGAAGATCTCCGGTCCCACCCGCCGGCTAATGGAAGAAAGACGGGAGGTGATCTTAAAATCCCCTGATGACGCTTCGCGCATCAGATGCCTTAACAGACAGATCTCAAAGTCTCTGACTCGCGATATACGCCAATTTAATACAAATTGTATTAAAGAAGCTATCGAGCGGAACAAAGGCTCCAAAGTGTTCGCACGAGAATTGTCTGTTGGACAGAGTCTACTTGCGAAGCTGAAGACTGGGGATGGTAGGATCGTCACTTCCAAGCCCGAGCTTTTGGGTGAGATGGAGATATTCTACGGAGAGTTATACACATCAACACACCCACCTGTTGTAAGCCTGGCTAATGATCCTAGAGCCAGACTAACCCGACATTACACCGACGATATCCCGGACGTCAGCCTGTACGAGATTGGTATGGCCCTGAAACAGCTCAAGAACGATAAGGCGGCTGGAGATGATGGAATTACGGCTGAGCTTCTGAAAGCGGGTGGCAAACCGGTTCTTAAAGCGCTTCAGAAGCTATTTAATTCCGTCATTCTTAAAGGCGAAACGCCTAAGGCGTGGCACAGGAGCGTGGTGGTTTTGTTTTTCAAAAAAGGTGACAATACCCTCCTGAAAAACTACAGACCGATATCCCTCCTGAGCCATGTCTACAAGCTGTTTTCTAGGGTCATCACGAATCGTCTCGCTCGCAGGTTCGACGACTTCCAGCCTCCCGAACAAGCAGGCTTCCGAAAAGGCTTTAGCACCATAGACCACATTCATACGCTGCGGCAAGTTATACAGAAGTCCGAGGAGTATAACAAACCACTATGCTTGGCGTTTGTGGACTATGAGAAGGCCTTCGATTCGATTGAGACTTGGGCGGTGCTACAGTCTCTCCAGCGGTGCCAAATTGACCATCGATACATTGAGGTGATAAAGTGTTTGTACAAAAACGCCACCATGTCAGTCCGTCTCCAGGATCAGGACTCGAAACTGATCCAACTGCAGCGTGGAGTGAGACAAGGAGATGTCATATCTCCTAAATTGTTCATGCTGCGTTGGAAGATGTCTTCAAGCTCCTGGACTGGAAAGGACTTGGCATCAACATCAACGGCGAGTACATCACTAATCCCCGCTTCGCAGATGATATCGTGGTCATGGCTGAGACCCTGGAAGACTTGGGCAAAATGCTCAATGACCTCAGCAGAGCTTCCCAACAAGTGGGTCTAAAAATGAACATGGATAAGACGAAGATCATGTCGAACTCTCATGTCGCACCCACTCCAATTGTAGTTGGTTGCTCTGCACTCGAAATTGTTGACGAGTATATATACCTGGGACAGAAAGTCCAACTAGGTAGGTCCAACTTCGAGAAAGAGGTGTCTCGGCGAATCCAGCTCGGTTGGGCAGCGTTTGGGAAGCTACGCTACATCTTCTCGTCGTCCAAGATACCACAGTGTCTCAAGACGAAAGTCTTTGACCAGTGTGTGTTGCCAGTGATGACTTACGGAACTGAAACGTGGTCGCTCACAATGGGTCTCATACGAAGGCTCAGAGTCACACAAAGGGCAATGGAAAGAGCTATGCTAGGAGTTTCTCTGCGTGATCGAATCAGAAATGAGGAGTCCGCAGAAGAACCAAAGTCACCGACATAGCTCTGCGAGTCGCTAAACTTAAGTGGCAGTGGGCAGGGCACATTGCTCGTAGAACCGATGGCCGATGGGGCAGCAAGGTTCTGGAGTGGCGGCCACGTACTGGAAGACGCAGCGTAGGGAGACCCCCAACAAGGTGGACCGATGACCTGGTGAAGGTCGCGGGAAGCCGATGGATGCGGGCAGCACAAGACCGGTCATCGTGGAAAGCCTTGGGGGAGGCCTTTGTCCAGCAGTGGACATCTATAGGCTGAGGAAGATGTGACATGTGTTCGTTTTTCGTTTTTCGTTTGTTATATTTTAATATTTGTGTTATTTAAACTGTGACTGATTCTGTAAGGTAATTTAATCGCAGATTTGGTTAAATACTGTGGATTTTGTTTGTTATTATGGCTTTAATTCATATAGAGTGCTGCTCAACAGACTACCTGCTGAATGAACTTAAAGTCTTACGTCAGCGTCGTTAAATAAATTGGACACGTATGAGCTTTTTTTACAGCTCCAGAATACGTCTTTGAAAGACGCATTTTTTCAAGTTTCGACTCTTTGCAGTTTAATTCTGACCCTCCCCATTTCAGTAGCTTCAGCTGAGCGGTCATTTTCTGCTTTAAAACGCATTCACACGTATGTGCGAAACTGCCAAAAAGAGCAGAGATTGTCCGATTTGGCTATCATGTCAATTGAAAAAAATTTGCTTAATAAAATGAAAAGTAATCCGAATTTTTATAACAACATTTTAGCTCATTTTTACCCGACTACGGCAAAGCAAAAGGAGGGTTATGATTTTGACAGGCTATGTATTTATGTATGTATGTATGTATGTATGTATGTATGTATGTATGTTCATCTGTTCCCTCGTAACTTCTAAACTACTTATCAGAATTCGACAAATGACATATCATTAGAAGCGTCTTAATTGTCCGCTGGTTATAGGCTATATGGGGTTTCAAAAAATCTAATGTGGCGCCCTCTAGCGGACAAAACATACAGAGTACAAAAATAAAGTTAAGATAAATATGCCGTGTTTGGTATCATTTGAAAGCGTTTTACTTGTACATTTTGAATATATATATATATATTGTTAGTATTTTCTTGTGACTTTACCTGTATTCATGGGCTGGTTGCATATAATTCACATCGTTTCGTTCATAGCGTCTTTACTACTTATCAGAATAAGACCATTGCAGTACCATTAGAAGGGCCTTGATATTCTGTTAGTTATGAGCTATAAAGTTTGTCACCAAATTTAGTATAGCGCCCTCCAGCGGACAAAAGTTCTATGTTAAAATAAAATTAAAATAAATATACCGTGTTTGGTATCACGTGAAAGAGTTTCACGAGTAGTTTATGCTTGTATATAATTAAAAGAATGCTTTAATGATGTTAAATATGAGCGATAAGAGTAAAGCGCGGATCACGGGAACTGTGAATCGCTTTATGTAATGTAGAGCAGTTTGAACATTAATAGAATATGTAATGCACTAATGAAAACAACATAAGCTGGGAGTAACTCCATGCGGTGAAGACGGAAACAGTTTGATAACTGGCTAAATCTCCCTTAAAAATATCCTCTGCACTATATGCCTTCGGGCTTATATTGTTATATGTGCGTGCAGATGTAATATGTCAAGTACCTAGTTTTTAGTTCATCAATTTAATTTTTGTTAATATTATGCGCCACAAATACACTTTAACACCAAAATAGTACAAATAATAAAAAGTAAAAAAACTAAAACCCAACTACGACCAAAAACGACGCTGAAAAAGTATAAAACAAGATTTTCAGAATACTGAACTAAACAAAGTTGCTAATGTAGTTGCAAGTAAATGGACACAGTGGACTCTACCAAGATGCCTTCGTTGTAAATGGACAATAATGTCATACAATACTATTCTGAAGTATGCAATATTCACCATGTAGAGATAAATTGTCATGTTTGGAAAGGCGTAGTCACACGTTGTCAAGGTGCTACGGTAGGTAGGTATATGTAACGTGTGACTACGCCTTTCCAAACAGGAAAATTTATCTCTACATGGTGAATATTGCATACTTCAGAATAGTATTGTATGACATTATTGTCCATTTACAACGAAGGCATCTTTGTAGAGTCCACTGTGTCCATTTACTTGCAACTACATTAGCAACTTTGTTTAGTTCAGTATTCTGAAAATCTTGTTTTATACTTTTTCAGCGTCGTTTTTTGTCGTAGTTGGGTTTTAGTTTTTTTACTTTTTGTTAAAAAAAAAACAGACGCATTGCATTACAATATAAGTAACGTTGTGATTGTGTATAATTTGCTTTATTTTTGTTGGTTTTGGATCGGTGTTTGTGTGGTTCGGTTTTTAACACTTTATTATTTTTGTAATTTTTTATTTTATTTTTTCTTGACTCTTATTCCCTAACAATAGGTACTTAACTTAGTACTTACTAACAAGAATGCATGTGTGGTATGGAGATGCACGTCGAAAAAGGCTTTTCTCAAAGCCGCTTTTATCATACTTGAAAGACACTGTTATCAAATCATCAGTCCTTTTTTGTATGGTGAAGGTGGGGCTTTTAATACTATTCTTATCTGAAGACCTCCTCCAAGATATCCTGCAGTAGGTAAGTGTTTAAGTGTTTATTTTTTTGGACCGGCTTCCCTTTGTCAAAATTTCACCCTTCGCCACTGGTAGGTAGCCATAATATTCACGCTTGGCAGGCGAGTGGGGGACCGCAGTAATTTGATATTCCACAGGAGAAGCGCTGCTGCCCGCTTCCCTGGTGAGAGTTCCCTTAGTCGCCTTGCTACCCACGGGGAGACATGGGTTGGTGGTACCACACGGAGTCACACTGGTCACCTGGTTTACAAATAATATCCATCCTCAAAGATTAATTTTACATTATCAAATCCATTCACGACACGGCTCACTTTGAATTACAATAAAATGACAATAAAACTTAATGATGTAACAGCTGTTTCCATTTCTAAGCGTCATATTTGCATAGACATAAGTAGATCACGGTCAAGTTTAAAACTATAGTGTCATGAACGCAATTGTGTAATCATAATAAACGCAATCAAATTCTATAATGGTGTGTTTAGTTGCACTGTTCAAACTGGTTTCATCTGTTTCTGATAACGAATCATATTTTTACCCGACTGCCAGGAAGGGTTATGTTTTTTGCGCGTATCTTGTACTTACCTTGTATCTCCAGAACTGCTAAACATCAAATTTTGTGTTGAGCTGCACGATTTGTGATAAACAAAAACAATTGTTGGCGAATTGGACATTTGGGAATCGCTTATAAACAATCAATGGATTTTCGTGCAGTCTCGTTCAAGTTAAGTGTCAATGGATTGTAGGTAATAACTCCGAATTACGTGAAATCATATTATCCGGAACTGGTACATTACGGATTCCAAATCAGTGTGCAGTGTACACAAAAAGTGCAAGACTTATATCGTCAAAAGACGCAATCAATGTAGAAATTCCTACTCCTAGATTAGACTTTAGCATTATAAATGATTCATGTTGTAAATTAGATAGGTATTGAGTCTACTACTAGTTTAAATAATATCATATCCCCTATTTTACTACAAAATATCGACTTAAATGACCTAACTTTAAATAAACAAAATAGTAAGTTATATTCAGATTTAAATAAACTCATTGATGAAGAACGTGTTCTAGTAAAATACGGGACACACTATTCTATTCTAACCACATGTATTCTAAATACTATTTTTTTTTATAGCATTCAAGCTATGAAAAATTATTTGTAAACATAGATCTAAGTTCTATATTTCCTGTGTTAAACCAATGACTCATACCGATGACGATGTCAGTAATTATAATATTAATACTGAACCCGAAAACTCTTCAATTCCATTACCTAGACTACGGGATATTGTTTAAGTTCTTGAATTTCGGTATTTGTGACAAATGCGTGCACTGACTGGATAGTCTCACTCAATTGATGTGGTTCTTTCCGCAAAAGGCTAGACTACACCAATGTACTATGTACATGGTTTTCATATGATCTATGTGGAATTGAACATTCAACCTTTTATTGAAAAAGATGGATATTCCCGACGGAAATCTAAAAAGCGCGACATAACCGAATTGCACGCAGGCGGAGCCGCGGGCGGAAAGCTATTCTACAATAGTTTCAAAAAATACAGACGACAGCACATCAACCTACTACTATCTGTCAGATGTCTTTATTAGATTTTCAACTCTGTCACTTTCGGGTAACTACTAAAAAACAGTTTCGGGTAACTTGACCTGCTGTCAGACCTAACCTACTCATTATACAACATGTAAAGAAAACCCTGTCCGATCCGTGAAGGTATTATTAAGTATCGATAACTGATTCTACTAATGCCCACAAAGACAGGCTAAACTTAAAAGAAAAATCCCCCTAAAAAAATAAATATTATTTCGCAAAAAGAGGTAACTTAATACATATGCGGTATGCAACCCCTTCCGCAGGTGGCGGGGGGCAGAGCACGCGGCACCTGTGACGTGGTCGCGTCGCTATTCGCTTACAATAAAATCGGTGTTGTCACTTTTTTTTAATACCAAATTTCGGGGAAATTGGAATTAATTCCCGGGAAAAAAGGATTATTTCAAAATTCATTAGTATTGTTACTATGATGATTATGTAAAATTTTATATTATATTTGGTCAAGTGTTTACCTAACTTTTATTATCCTTATGGGTCGGACAGGGTTTTCTTTACATATTGTATACTCGTATGTATGACTGTATGTATATTAATTCTGCAGTAGAAATCCTTTTTCTCCCTTTATACGTAACCAAACTTGACAAAGCAGGTATCAAAATGCACAGAATTTATCGGAAAGGCCGCACCACTCATGATTTTTTTTTCCCAAATATGTAGTTCTTTTATAAAACGTACGCTCTGAGAGCGGGCGCTGGCCGATAGATCATTTACCCCAAGGAAGAACGAAAATATGTGCAGTTAGGGTAAACATGACGCAAAGAAAACTCTAAACACAAAATTATTACTAAGTGGAAAATGCATCACATACACGCAAAACGACGAGAGTCACTAGACTTGGCTGCTGTAATTGCTTTTTTTGCGCCATCCCCAAGGGGGTCGCCCCTCGCTCCCCTTTAAATCAACCGTAAACTTTTTAGTCTTATCATTGGGTCCCATATGCTAGGGGCCGAACGTATTGCCATTTCCCAGACCAGCAGAGTAATTATGTAACTCCCTATCAATAACAATGGGTTACATTTTGACAGTTCAACAACATTCATTGCGTTATTTACGTTGTTGAGCAGACACATTTTTCGAACAGACGGAGCAATGGATTAGAATTAAACTTCAAAATTATTTAAATTGAGAATAATTTTGTGTTACACAATAAGGGGGCAGATAATATTACTGTAGAGGTAGTTACAACCTCTCTTATAAAACCTAATCACGCATTATTAGTCAAGAGGGAATGGAATCCATTATACGGGCTGAATAGGGAGGCTGGGATGAGTCGGGAAGATACTTTATAAAGGGTTGACATTGAAATAACATGCTGTGCAAGGCAACAATAATCAATTCACTTTTCTTGTAAATGAAATCAGAAATGAGGAGATCCGCAGAAGAACGCGAGTAACCGACATAGCCCGCATGAATTGCAAACTCTAGTGCCGAGGAATTTGGAAAATAGGTATTTAAAGAAAATATTGCCGTCACGCTGCATCCAACCTCTCCCGGTAAAGTGCGAAAAGGACAGTAGCAGCTCAGGCTGATTTTACCTAAGAAAACGTTGACCAAAAGACGTTTCGTATTCCGCTGTTTTCTTTTTCAAAACACGACAGATCTCAATTCTTTTTATATCAAAACTTAGAGGGAAAAGTATACATATGCTTATATTATTTTCTATTTTGTCAAAAACTTATCACGTTTGTCTAATAGTCATCTGACTAACGACTAAAAATGGGTTATTTTTCGCGATTTTGAAGTCTCGTATTTTAAGTTTCGGGAAGACACGTATAAACACGGTGTAAAATTGTGGAAAAAAATTGCTCTAAAAGCATTATTCACCAAGAAAACAGCGGAATACGTTTGTATAGAGAAAGCATCACTAGAATTCCCTCTTAAGTGGTAGTGGGCCGGGCACATTGCGCTTAGGACCTATGCTCGATGGGGCCGACGGATTCTCGAGAGGCGATCTCGCACTGGAAGACGCAGCGTGGGTAGGCCCCCGACAAGGTGAACCGACGACCTGGTGGAGATCGCGGGAAACCGCTGGATGCAATAGCCGCAGGACCGGTCGTCATGAAGATCCTTGGGGGAGGCCTATGTCCAGCAGTGGACGTCTTTCGGCTGAAATGATGATGATGATGATGTTAAAGTATAAAGGTACCTACTTGAAATAAATGATTTGACTTTGTAGGTGTTAATCGTTTCAAGTTAAAGAGAGATATCCATACTAATATTATAAATGCGAAAGTAGCTCTGTCTGTCTGTTACGCTTTCCCGCTTAAACCTCTCAACCGATTTTGATGAAATTTGGCACGGACAATCTTTAGACCCTGAAAAAGGAAAAGGCTGCCTTTAATTGAAAAATTTGATATTCTCGAGGGAAATCTAAAAAGAGCGATATAACCGAATTCCACGCGGGCGAAGCCGCGGGCGGAAAGCTAGTAAGTATTACAATAATTTTGTATATATCATATTATCGACCTTTCCTTATTATGGAAAATACGGCCTTCACTCACTAGTAAATAATTCGGAAATGGCTCTTGTTTTGAGAAACCATAAGGATAATGTCGCGTTTATTATATATCAATTTAAACGTAGCATTGATTAAGAACAATAAGTTGTACCAAAAAGACAAGATAAATAAATAAATATAAAATAGAAGAATGATCCAAAGAATAAAACACTAAAGTTAGAAAACGTTAAAACGAAGAAACTACTACTAAAGTCTATAAATAATTATTACAGAGAATAAATAGCAGAAAACAAAAATAATACCAAATACCTGGAAATATTAAATAAGCTTACTGATAGAATAGAAAAGTCAGTAGATAAGGTGATAACGAACGCAAATAATGAGTTGAACATTGCTAATAATTTGCAATAGAATTAAAAAGCAGTCTGAAATGTTGATGCTCTAAACTAGTTAACACTACTACTAACTAGTTTGCCTTCTTCTTTTCACGTCTCTCATTTCCAATATTTGTGTTCCTCACACGTTAAGAATCTTCGTTCTTCAAACAATCTTCTCTTACTCAGTGCTTTTTATAGGTTTGACTTTGACATTCTATCTTTCCATATTCATTCCATCCTTATTTTTTTTTTTATTAGTTATAAACTAGTGCTTGACTACAATCCCGCCTGATGGTAAGCAGTGATGCAATCGTTGATGGTAAAACGCACTAGCTTATTAAGCCTATTCACTTAAAAAAATTCCCTACTCCCGTCCCCCCCCCCCCCCCCCCCCCCCCCCCCTCCCCCCCTACCTCCGTCGAATAGTTGGGGCTTATCTGTCCGCGTCTCTGTACCGCTGGCGTGAGCAGGCGTGAGAACGGGGCGAACGGCCGATGCAGCGTCAGCTTGAGCAGCGTCGGTCGCAGCTCAGCGAGGTCTTGGTGGCGGAATGGCGGGACAGGCTTTCACGCCCTACCGCCGGCCTCACCACCATCGAGGCCATCCGGCCGGTACTGGCGGACTGGCTCGGGAGAAGGCATGGCTCCCTGACGTTTCGGGTGACACAGGTGCTCTCGGGGCATGGTTGCTTCGGAAAGTACCTGTGTCGCATAAACAGGGAGCCGGACGCCCGGTGTCACCACTGCGTCGACTGCCGGGAGGATACGGTGCAGCATACGCTGGCAGAGTGTGCCAGTTGGGAGGAGCTGCGCCGTGTCCTCATCTCTGAAATAGGCAGTGACTTGTCGCTGCCGGCCGTAATCAAGTCGATGGTCGGCAGCGAAGAGTCCTGGGATGCAGTGGTTTCCTTCTGCGAAACAGTTGTCTCGCGGAAGGAGGCTGCGGAAAGGGAGAGGGAGATCTCGTCCTCTCACCCGACCCGCAGCAGGCGTACCGGGCGTCGTCGGAGGGCGGATAACGCCCTCTTCCAGCCCCCTTAAATGGGTTCAGGGGCGATGGACTCGGGGACATCTGTCGCCCCTCAAACATCAGGACCCGAGGTGGCGGCGCGAAGTGTTCCACGCGCGCTACTCTTAGACGTCACGGAGGGAGTCCTACACCTCACTCCCCCCCTTGACCCGAGGAGGCCTACGGTGGTGGGCCAGCACCAATCGGGGGTTGCGGAAGCAGTATTAGTTCTCGCAGCCCCCGGTGTAGGTGTGAGAAGGAACAACCGGGTGGTTTTTAGTCCGTAAGAGTCTGACAGACCCCGTCGCCCGCCTCAGGGCGGCGGACATCCATGAGGATTTCTCACCCGGAAAAAAAAAAAAAAAGGTGATGCAATGTTTAACCCAACAACACGACCAACGATGCTGCACCAGAGGATGATCTGGAGACCCTCCACGACCAAACTCCCGACACAACAACATTAGGCACATCGTACCCGGTACGCATCGCAACACAACTGCTCAGACCCGTCCTCCGTACGGCTTCACCAGACATCATGGCGGAACACGACGAATCGCTTGGCGGCAAGACTTTGACTGGTGGGTGGTAACTTATGCCGGCAGCTGATGTTGTTGTCCTCTTGATATCAGAACGGCCAGCAGTTGGTTTGCATTTAACCCGTTGAATGTCTTATGCACACACGTTGGTGCATAAGACACTAAAAGACACTCAACGATTAATTATTTTCGGAAAAAATATAGTAGTCAACTCAGCACCTTTCTCTCCCTTGATTTAGTATTGTATGAGATATAAGTATTATGTTACATGGTAATAATATGTATGTTTCGACAGCTTCCGTGGCGTAGCGGTAGCGAACGCGGCCGCTGCGCATGGAGGTGCGGGTTCGATCCCCGCACAGTTCAAATATTTGTATGCATAAATATTTGCCTCGGGTTGGTCCCGGTTGCCACACGAACATCTAGTGGCAGTCGTTACGGGTTGTTGGAGCCCTCAAAAGTCTAACAATCGGTCTAACTGCAATGCTTCGATATCGCCTTCGGGTTGTGGAGGACAGACGGCAGACGCTTCACGGAAAATATCGAAGTTTAACCAAAACCAGCAGTTAGACTGGCAAAGCGGACCGCAGACTCCGAAGCTGAAAAAGTTTCGGATGCGACTGGGATTAACGCTGAGATGATGATGATGAGAATTAAAAAGCAGTGTGACAGATAATTGTGCCCAGATGTGGAAGACCCTTGTTGGATGAATGTGTATTGCTATTGATGAAATGTCAAGAAAAATCAATCCTGCCCCTTCTTTTCTCTCTTTACCTCTTAAAATTAGTAAAATCATTAAAAACGTAAGTTAGTTCGTTCGTTAGTACTTGTAAATCAGCTATATTTGCTTCAATAAGAATCGTAGACGTCCAAATAACAGGAGAGAAAATTTTACAATGTACAATAATCAAGTAAATAATTGCGAAGATTCAACAAGCTAAATATCCGAAAACTGAACAATATCAATATGTTAGGGTAGAACGATGATAAGAAAATAGCGATATTCATAATATAAATACCAGGAACAAACACAATCTTGCTGTACATCACACTCGTCTCCACAGAGTAGGCAACTCGTTCATGGGTCAATGTATACACTTTTACAACAAGCTTCGCATGGACATCCGAAACTTACCCATTAAACGATTTAAGAACCATATAAAGGTCAAACTTTGCAAAAAGGGGCATTATAAAATCACAGATTATTTAGAAGACAAAAAAGCTTAGGACTGCGCTGCTCGCTCTGTTAAGGCGGTTCCAGAGGAAAAACACACCGCAGGCCGTTTTTATGTAGTTT
The DNA here is from genome assembly GCA_017933935.1 of Sesamia nonagrioides. NCBI lineage: Eukaryota > Metazoa > Arthropoda > Insecta > Lepidoptera > Noctuidae > Sesamia > Sesamia nonagrioides. Next base: position 280,024 of record JADWQK010001280.1, on the reverse strand, counting down.
TTTGGAGCTATCTACTCTTTATCCAAAAGAAATATCAACTTATTAAAAATACATAAATTTTCTCCATAATCTTGGCTCCAAAATTGTAGATTTTTTTGTTTTTTACTAAGCGTAATGTTTAAATAATTCCTTCACAAGAAACCTCTGACAAGAGAAATAATTATCAAAAACGTGCATCACCTCGGAAAGTAAGCATTATTTAGATTGCGTTCTTACACTAATGGATAGGCAATTTCATGGCGAACATTATTGTAGAAATATTTTTTTAAAACGACCAAAACAAAAATTTTATTCAAAAATCTGAGCGTTTTCCCCATCATTTTTCTTGCCCGAGCTATTGAGATTCAGTATGCCACAAGCTCTCGAAGGGGGAACCCGTGTCGTTCGTCATCGCGCGGTCCGCCAGCATAGCGGGCGGGCTAATATGCGTAATTATAACGTAAATTATTGTGTACATTTTCATTTTTAATGTCTGGACTTGAAAAAAGACGATGATCCCTGAGTTTGTTTCGGCTATTTCTTCTCAGAGGTAGGCAGTTAGGAAATGCCGGCTTCATCTAGTTACAAAAATAATAAAAAAATAAACATGACGTGTAAAAGTGATCAGTGATCCTTCTTGCTTAATAAACGATTTCATTTCATTTCAAATGAAAAACAAAAACACTTGCTAATTTGCGTGTATGGGGTACCCTAATAAAACATTTTTTTTTTATTAGTTATAAACTAGTGCTTGACTGCAATCCCGCCAGATGGTAAGCAGTGATGCAATCGTTGATGGTAAAGCGCACTTCACTCAAAAAAACTGAGTGAATAGGAAGGAAGACGGCAGTTGAGCGAGGTGATGCAATGTTTAACCCAACAACACGACCAACGATGCTGCGCCAGAAGATGATCTGGAGACCCTCCACGACCAAACTCCCGACACAACAACATTAGGCACATCATACCCGGCACACATCGCAACACAACTGCTCAGACCCGTCCACCATTTTTTCCACTCATTATTTTAGAACTTTTCCGACGTGATTAATTTACATATTGGTACCAAATTTCAGCTCTCTAGTGCTAACGGTCACTGAGATTATCGGCGGACAGACAGACAGACTTGGCGAAAGTATTTGTAATCTTACTCGTAGCTCGTCTCGGCTCGTACGTGTGGCAGCGCTGCGAGCCGGGAGCCGCAAAAGTTCTTCATACAGCGGTTCAGACATTCTGAAATAATTATAGAAATCTTCCTTCTCGTAACGTAGGTAACTCTCTTCTCTTACTCATGGGTGTACCCAGTTTCCAGCAACCATGATGTCCACCTAAACGGCTATAGAATACCTGCTGAGTGTAAAGTTGAATCAGTCATGAACTACATCTTCTTCCGGAAATCTTTTTCCGGATTTTACTACCGGTAGGTTTATTAACTAATTACCTGCTGCGATTAATAACGACCCTTGCTAATTGTTATGAGATTAGGATTTCAAAGCGTACCGAGAAGTCAATAACCCCTCCTCAATATACTAATAATGGTAAGCATTATTAGTGACAGCCTCCATGGCGTAGCGGTAGCGAACGCGGCCGTTGCGCAAGGAGGCGCGGGTTCGATCCCCGCGCAGTGCAAATATTTGTATGCATGAATATGAATATTGGCACTGGTCTGGTCGTGCCTCGGAAAGCACGTTAAGCCGTTGGTCCCGGTTGCCATATGAACATCTAGTGGCAGTCGTTACGGGTTGTTCGTGCCTTCAAAAGTCCAACAATTGGTCGAACTGCAATGCATCGATATCGCCTTCGGGTTGTGGAGGTCAGACGGTAGTCGGTGTTTCTAGTCATTTTTTTTTTTGACTGAGTAATCGGTCGGTTACGGTTTTTTGGCAATTACACCGTACATTTTGTCAGTGTCTACTGCATGGTTTACTTAAAAGTTAGAGATAAGTCCTCGTTTATACTTCGTTTAGTAATCAGGGGAGTTCATACATGTCCTGCGAGATTTCCAGGGGGAACAGCTGCCCCCCTCGGTACGCCCTGCTCTTACAAAATTTACATTCGATAAACGCTCTCTTTCGTAATGCAGTGCTTTACCCACACTTGCCGATTTCGTCTTTTATTAGTTTTTAAAATGTAGTACGATATAATTCCCACATAATACAAAGCTTGTTCTCTCGACGACATCACGATGCAGTATGAGCAAGCTTCGCGTGTGTCACCGACGGCGAGCCGAGTAAATTCACGATCTTAAAAACCGCGTACTTTAAGTTCGTACGTCTATCACCCACTTGAGGGTTTCTAGTCGACTACGGAACCCTAAAAACTCATTTACTTTTTCAATACCAAACAATAATCCACAAGCATCTCAACAATACTGTCAATCGCAAGAACCCGTTTCCAATGAGTTCAAGGCGACTGATAACGGAGAGCAATTTCCAAGCAAATTGAGTCAACACTTGAGCACTTCACCAGGGAGTGGACGAAGATTGGTTTCAGAAGGTTATTATAAATATGAAAAGAAATTAATTGGTTGGTATCTTGAGGTCGCTGGGAGAGAGCGGCCTCGTACACACATCGCCTCATAATCCTTTTTTTTTTAAATAAATTATAAAGTAGCGCTTGACCGCAATCCCGCCTGATGGTAAGCAGTACCGCACTCGTAAATGGTAAAGCGCACTAGTTAAGAGCCTATTCACTCTAGCCTTGAGGACAAATTGTACCGACGAAAACGCCTCCGCTGGCAAATTGTTCCAGTCCCTCGATGTACGGCGAAAAAGAGGAGGCGAAACGCTTCGTCCGGATTGTAGCGGTGTTAACGACGTGAGGATGGAAACTCGCCGTATGACGGGTTGTCCGATGCGATGGTGGAACGGAGATGGGGGAATTAAATCATTCCCTCACACACTCACCTTGACCGTAGTAGCTTGACCTACTATCGTCCGTACCATGGATTCGGTACATTATTCTGAAAAAAAAATCTGTTGTTTCATAAAAATGTGCGGTCAGAATTTAATATACTCGGATTCAAAATTAAAGTAAAAACTACATGAATACACGTGTGTCTGTCCCCAAATTACCCAAGGTTGATAAAATTTCCATTTTACCTAGTTATGTTAAATAATATAATAGTGCTTAGGTTGATTACCCCAAAAGGGGAACGACTGCTCCGCACTTCCGTGTGGTTCTTTAGAACTCGTCGCCAGATTTGACACTGGGAGGCAAGTTTTTTTTTAACTTCAGATTTTATGATGCCCGCTTAATTTACACACTCAGTTCTTTGTAAATCAAAGTTTTTATCACTGCTTAGCCAAATTCTCCAAGAACACACCACGCATAAGACAAAAATGCCTTCAATTCTGTAGAGAACTGAACCAATATTTTATCTTCTGTCCATTTTCGTTTTTTTTTTCCGTATTTCTCCCGTATCGTGGGTGCGTTTACAAACATATAAACTCACGTTAACAAAATTGTTTTGCGCGTTTGCCCCGTTTTTGCAACATTTTTTGTTACTGCTTTGATCCTATTGGTCATAGCGAGATGTTATATAGCTTATGTCCTTTCTCAGGCTCTGGACTAGGGTTGTAACTAGGGTTGTAACGGAGGCTTGTTAGCGGAGGCGGAGGCGGATGCGGAGGCGACGAGTCTCACCTCCGCGGATGCGGAGGTTAACGGAGGCGGAGGTGAAAGTACATATAGATAAAATTGAAATTTATGGTTAATTAAAACAAAATTTTTATTGTAAATACGTACATTAATAGTAGTATACTTGGTAAAAAAAATATTACCTTCTTGTAATGAAAATTAAGGAGAAACAAATTGTGCTTGCCGCATTCCCGCCTCGTATAAGCCCCGCACGATGATATTGCGATGGAACCTTGTCACAATAACAGCGTTGTGACGTCATCTGTCACACAAAAGGACAGCTAGCAAAAGAATGTTAAATGCAAAATTAATATTGGGGTTAAGGGTTTATTTGTATTTTTTAATTTTATTACACTCTTTATAAAGAGTGTATGTGTAAATTAATATTAGGGTTAAGGGTTTATTTGTATTTTATAATTTTATTACTCTTTATAAAGAGTGTATGTATTATTACACTCTTTATAAAGAGTGTATGTATAATAAAATTATAAAATACAAATAAACCCCTAACCCTAATATTAATTTTGCATTTAACATTCTTTCGTAGGTATACCTACTCAAGTACTCACCCATATTCTGACAAATAAACTTTCATTATTAAAAATTTCAAGGAAATGATTTTTGTAGACGTAAGAAAAATATACTTATTCGTATATCTTTCTTACATGTATACTATTTTTTTCTAATTACATTTCTGTTAATTTGCGAGCGGGAATTGAACCAGAGTCCACTGTGTAGTAGTCATGTTTTAATTACTACCTACATCTATCAGCTTATAAATAAAACCAGGATAATATGTAAAAAAATGTATATAGTCTTCCGAATCAGAACTGCTTTCTGGGTCTGTCGTTTCCGATTCACTGTCGTCGCCGTATTTATGACAAATAACTCGTCAGTTATTCGATCTTTATTCCAATATTCCTCTTCAAGCCGTTTAACATGATTGACTTCCTTTCGCCTGTCATTTGGAGTTATTGACGCCGACGCCTCCAACGTCAGAGCTTCAATGCGACTTTCCAACTGCTCCGCATTCTTTTCTGACACCCTCATCTTTACCAGGTTCCAGATGTACTCAATGGGGTTGAGGTCGCAGTTGTAAGGTGGTAATCTAACGACTTCATGGCCATTGCCAGCGAATAAATTGTCAATTTTATAATTTTTCGGCGGTCTGTGCCGTTTAATTAATAAATACAGTTCAGGTTTTGTACTGTCGTTGGGAAAGTCGATGTTGTGAGTTTGTAGCCACTCAACAATCAACTGTTTTTTATTGTTCATATTTGGTGGCCTATTCTCATCCCTACTGTGATAAGGGGCGTTGTCCATCACAATTTTGGAGTTGCGTGGTATGTTGGGTACTAATTTTTCTGTAAGCCACTTGGTGAAATTCTCAGCATTCATTTGATCATAATAATCCCCCGTTTTGGTGTCTGCTTTAAACATTAAAAGGACTTGTCAACAAAACCACTTCAACTTCTTTATCCATCGGCGGCTGGGGCTGTCGTTCCGTCTCACTCCATCGGTTGCTGTTTGCCAACATTTTTCTACCGTGTAGTGTGCGTGTATCCACGTTTCGTCGAGATAAATAACGGGTCTTTTGTCTTTTATTTTTCACCAAGCGAATAATTTTCTTTCATACGTCGTAAATATTTAGCCCTCCACGCTTGAATTTGGGGTCTTTCAATTAGGACCAGTCTTTTTTGGTAGCATCGTTTAAATTGGTAGCCTAAATCACATTTAATTATTTTTCTTAATGTAGTTTCACTACCAGTATAATTAAGGTCTACTTTTGAAGCCGCCAAGATTTTGCGCATTGTGGGTATTTCTCTCCTCACCGTATACATTGAATCTATGTATAATATTTCTTAAAGCTGTTAAGGAAAACCCGTCGAAATATTTCTTCTTTTGTCTTTTTCCTTTAGTAGGAGTTCTCATTTTGCTGCCACTGGCTGTTGCTGACTCATGCTCTCGTCTCAATTTCGTCACAGTATTTTTTGCAACGCCTGTGGCACATGCCACACACTCAGTGACTTTGATAGAATTTTGCAAAATATTTTTAATAACTATAAGCAGTTGCTTCGGTATTAAAATGTCCGAAGCACTTTTTAAAGCACGGTTTATACTTTCAAGAACTAGCTTACAGTCCTCTTTCTCTTTAACAAAATAATTGTCCACTTTAATTATAATTGCACGAGCACGACTATTAATTAATTTCTTACTCATTTTAACGAGTAACAGCTAAGTAAACTAAACAACAAAACTCAAGAACAACAATAAAACAGGATAACAAAAACAAAAAGCTAACCAAAATATTCGATGTGCGTAAGTGGGTAAGCGCGGACTGAACTTGCGAACGGTACCGACGGTGCGAGTTCGACTACGTCACCAAGATGGCCGCCAATCGCAATATCATCGTGCGGGGCTTATACTAGTTGATTCTTGACCATTTCGCGCTCAAACGCGGCCGGACTATTTATTTATTGCATAAATACGTACATACGTTGTAACAGAGCTTCGCCTCCGCTTCCGTTACTGCGGAAGTTCCGCAAGAAATCGTATCTTCGCTTCCGCCTCCGCCTCCGCACAATTTTTGTGGAGTTATAACGGAGGTTTATTTACGTATTTATAAAATAAATAATGCGCAAGCTGCGACGCTCGACAACCGTCCGGCCGCGTTTGAGGGCGAAATGGTCAAGAATCAACTAGTGCGAGGCGAAATGCGGCAAACACAATTTGTTTCTCCTGAATCATCATTACAAGAAGGTAATTTTTTACCAAGTATACTACTATTAATGTACTTACGTATTTAAAATAAAAATTTTGTTTTAATTAACCATAAATTTCATTATTTTTTTGTATATGTACTTTCACCTCCGCCTCCGCCTCCGTTAACCTCCGCGTCCGCGGAGGTGAGACTCGTCGCTTCCGCATCTGCCTCCGCCTCCGCTAACAAGCCTCGGGTACAACCCTACTCTGGATTATCTGTGTACCAAATGTCATTAGAATCGGTTGAGTAGTTTTGGCGTGAGAGCCGGACATACAGACAGACAGAGATACTTTCGCTTTTATAATGTTAGTATGGATTTGTTCCGTGCTGGATCGAACTCACGACACGCAGCGCAGTAGTCGATCACTCACTCACTGCACCACCGTGTCGTCAAAGTAATTTATTTACTTAATTAAGTAGAAAAAAAGATTTACTGAATTTTAATTTAGTTTAGTTTGGGAACAAGAGAATGGATACAATTATCAAGATAAATATTCAATTAACTGTTGAATAGACTTTCGTGTTCAGAGTAATGATGACATTGACATTACGATGGAGGAAAAAATCACCACTTCTTACCGATATTGTACAGATTTCGATGAAAAAATTATGAATGAGTAAGTTCTTGGTAAATCTAGTTGTCTTACAAGTTTGTTTGTGGGTTTAATGGGAATTCCAAGTGGAGATTTGAGTTGGTAGAAAAGGATAATTCTTAATATTAAAGGTTATTTTTTGCATAAACTGTAGGTAAGAAAGAGCAGCGGTGGCAGTAGTGGTATCGGCCGTGATTTACAAGTTGAAGGTCGTAGGTTCAAACCCCGTCAGGCGATTTTCTTTGTGTTCATTTTCCATCCGGTAGCGGATCTTTTAAGTCTCTTGCCAAATCGGTCGAAGCAAAATTCTGTCGGCCCACACTGCCTCCGCTGGTCAAGATGGAAAGCAGGTCTCTTTGCATCTCTCTTTAATTCGCGTTTTAATACTGGCAGTGCTACTCCGTTTCATTTACCTCAATGTGGAACCTCAATGCCTGAGGTTCACATTAGGAACAAGGAGGTTCTTAGATTACTGTATCGTCTGGACGTTAATAAGGTTAGTGGTCCAGATGGTATACCAGCGATTTGTTCGCGCCTGAGTTGTCTCCTGTATTGACGCGCTTGTATCGCCTCTCATTTAGGACTGGTATAGTGCCCAAATCCTGGAAGCTTGCCAACGTGCAGCCCGTGCCCAAAACGGGTAGTCGTGCCGATCCTACCAACTATCGGCCGATTTCGATCACCTCCATACTTTGCAAAATTATGGAACTTTTGTTGAACTCGCGCCTCTTGGCATACCTGGAAGGTACCGATCTCCTCAGTGACTGGCAGTACGAGTTTCGCCGCAATCGGTCGACTGGGGAACTAAGTGTGCCACCCACTTGTGGGGCGAGGCCTTCGAGAAGTATGGGGAAGCGATTGCTGTCTCCCTTGATGTCTCGAAGGCCTTTGACCGAGTATGGCACGCTGGCCTCTTTGAGTAAGCTTCCAGCGTACGGCATTTCCCCTGGCCTGACTGGCTGGGTAAAAGATTTCCTGACTGAACGGTCCCTCCGAGTTGTTGTCGACGAATGCTCATCTGAGCCCATGTCGACTAATGTCGGTGTTCCTCAGGGGTCTTTTCTCTCTGCAACTCTGTTCCTGCTGCATATTAACGATCTGCTGATGCCCGGCGGTGTCTATGAGTATGCAGATGACAGCACAGTTGTGGAGAGATACCTGCCGGATGCTCGGGCTAGTAGGGAATCAATCCGGTCGGAAAGAGAGGCTGTGGTGCAGTGTACGAATGTTACACTACAGGCAGTCTCCGAATGGGGCAATGCCAATCTTGTAGCAGTCAATGCCGCCAAAACACGCGTGTCTTTTCACCGCCAAAAGGAGCCCGTTCACCTTGGCTCCTACTTTTCGGAATGTATCCTTGGAGTGTACCGACCGCCTTCAGCTTTTGGGAGTTGAGACTACCTCGAACCTAAACTTTGGGCTGTTCATTGGGTTCAAGGCCAAGGTGGCTGCCAGGAAACTTGGCGTTGTCGCAAAGGTCCGGCGGTACTTCACACCAAGGCAGCTTCTAATGTTGTACAAAGCACAGGTCCGTTCGTGTGTGGAATACTGCAGCCACATTTAGGCTGGTGTTGCAAAGTGTCACCTGGGCACTTGGTTTCAGTGGAGAGGCGTGCGAAGAGGCTGATTGGCCACCCTGATTTAACTCAAGGCGTAGAGTAGCCAGCTTTTCGGTGTTCTATAGGATGTATTTTGGTGAGTGTGCGAGGGATTGCATGATTTGATTCCTCCATCTCCGTTCCACCTTCGGACGACCCGTCGTACGGCGAGTTTCCACCCTTACGTTGATAGCACCGCTATAATCCGGACGAAGCGTTTCGCCTCCTCTTTTATAGCGCTTACATCGAGGGACTGGAACAATTTGCCAGGCGGTGTTTTCGTCGGACTAAATAGGGATCTAAACAGAGTGCCTATAGTTAGATACTTGTTGATGATGTTCGTAAGAAAAGTCAGGTGGTACTTGTAATCTTCGTGCTGGTGTCACTGTGTGTGTTCTGTTATCTGTATGACAATCCGTAACAGTCAACTTCTAGCAGTAGATCTAGCAGCAGTAGGTACATTATGTGCGTGTGTATGTTTTTTTTTTTTTTTTTGATATGGCATCTCGTAAGTGGCCATTAGAGGCAGTAACTACTTAACCGGACTTTCCTGTGGATGCCTTAATTAAAATTAAAGCCTCCAGCCAGGGGCGTGCGTGTGTACATACATTCATGTATAATATTCAACATTTTTTTTATGCGAAACCTGAATATGGTTTGTTCAGAATAAGCAACTGAATTGATTCCAATAATTTTTACACCATGTTATATTTTTTCCCAAATACATTTAGAAATTATTGCAGTGTGGTTACCTAGCGCGCCACGCAGCATACGATAGGTCAAAGTACTGCTTACAACCGCGCAACAGCAAATGCCTCAGGTCAACGCACTGCTCACCCGCCTGAGCGGAGCGTTGGCCATATTTCTGTTGGGACAGCCAAGTAGGTTAACAAGCTCATAACTTTGTAGTTTTTCAGGATATCTTTTTGAAATTTTGTACATAGATTCTTTACTTAACAATACTGGACACGTGTTTCGCGTTTCGCATAAACAAGTTCCATAAACAATGAATCACTTAATATCGTGTCCCGTCAGTTGCACGTTACTGGAATTAATGGACGCTGGTGATGGCGCCAAACTTGTAGACAAATTCTCGGTCCAGTCCATTTAGATTAGGTACTAATACTCCGCTCGCGCGTCCACACGCTAAGAAGAAGGATAAAAACTTTGGAAAATTATTAAGAATAGAATAGAACAGTCTTTATTATGTACACCATATAGATTACAGAACAGTTCCAGTTTTGCATTTGTTTAAACTAGTATAAGTACCTACTTAATCCCCTTTATTCATAAACGTTACTTAAAGTTAATTAGTGATACACATCCATCCGACACAACACACATCGTTACATTCATTTTTGACGTTTGCACGTCACTTAACTTGAATCATCGTTTATGAATAAAACCCTTAAAAACTATGGTGTTTATTCATAAACGGCGATTAAAGTTAAGTGAATGTGTCAAAAATATATAGTTAAATATTCGCTAATTACTAGTTAACTTTAAGCAACGCTTTGAATAGAGGGGAATATGTACAGAAATTATAAACTACTAGCTTTCCGCCCGCGGCTTCGCCCGCGTGGAGTTCGGTTATATCGCGCTTTTTAGATTTCCCTCGGGAACATCAAATTTTCCCGGGATAAAAGGTAGCCTATGTTCTTTCTCAGGGTCTAAAGATTGTCTGTGCCAAATTTCATCAAAATCGGTTGAGAGGTTTAAGCGGGAAAGCGTAACAGACAGACAGACAGACAGACAGAGTTACTTTCACATTTATAATATTAGTATGGATGGTCAAGAAAAATACCTGTGGAATTTGTTCAAAGCAATAATGCTCCTAAAACACAATGCATTTTTTATAATTTTATTAATGTTTATCATCATCATCTCTCGCGGAGTCTGGGGTCCGCTTTACCAGTCTAACTGCTGATTTTGGCTAAACTTCGATATTTTCCGTGAAGCGACTGCCGTCTGGCCTCCACGACCCGAAGGCGATATCGAAGCATTGCAGCTAGACCAATTGTTGGGCTTTTGAGGGCTCTAACAACCGGTAACGACTGCCACTAGATGTTCGTATGGCAACCGGGACCAACGGCTTAACATGCTTTCCGACCAGACCAGTGCAGATATTCATACTCATGCACACAAATATTTGCACTGCGCGGGGATCGAACCCGCGCCTCTTTACGCAACGGCCTCGATCACTAACGCTACGCTACGGAGGCTGTCATTGTTATCAATATTATTCAGTCGTAAAATATACCTCCGTCACGCGGTAAGGTTTTAATCAAACACAAATGCGGCTTAGAACTTAGAAGTACTAGTGGTTTTGTTGTTAATCATTATTATCCTAGTGGTTAAAACACCAGCCTCTCAAGTAAGAGCGCGTGGGTTCGATTCCAGGTCAGGCAAGTACCAATGCAACTTTTTTAAAATTATATGTACTTTCTAACTTTCTAAGTATATGTTGGACACCAATGACTGATTAAAAGGTGAAGGAAAACATCTTGAGGAAACCTGGACTATAAGTCTGAAATCGCTAACCGGCATTGAGCAAGCGTGGTGCTTACGCTCTATCCTTCTCTGTATGAGAGGAGACTTGTGCCCAGTAGTGGGACGATAAAAAAAGGTTGATGATGATGAATAGGAAGGTAGACAGCAGTTGAGAGAGGTGATGCAATGCCAACGATGCTGCGCCAGAGGGAGACTGATCTGGAGACTCTCCACCGTCCACGACCAAACTCCCAACACAATAACATTTGGTGCATCGTACCCGGCACACATCACAACACAATTGCTCAGACCCGTCCTCCGTATGGCTTGGCAGTCTAGTTGTATCACCCGTGACTTACAAGTTGTAGGTTCGAAACCCATCAGACGCTTTACTTTTTGTAAATTATTTCATCACCACTGCTCTCAAAATGAAGACATTGTGAGGAAACCTGCATGTCAAAAGTCTACTTCAAATCTGTAGCATATAAAAAAATCCTGTATGTCATCCATACTAATATTATAAATGCGAAAGTAACTCTGTCTGTCTGTCTGTCGGTCTGTCTGTCTGTCTGTCTGTCTGTCTGTCTGTCTGTCTGTTACGCTTTCCTGCTTAAACCTCTCAACCGATTTTGATGAAATTTGGCACAGACAATCTTTGGACCCTGAGAAAGAACATAGGCTACCTTTTATCCCGGAAAAATATGATGTTCCTGAGGGAAAACTAAAAAGCGCGATATAACCGAACTCCACGCGGGCGAAGACATGGGCGGAAAGCACACAATCTTTAGACCCTGAGAAAGGACATAGGCTACCTTTTATCCCGGAAAAATTTGATGTTCCCGAGGGAAATCTAAAAAGCGCGATATAACCGAAATTTACGCGGGCGAAGCCGCGGGCGGAAAGCTAGTAGAAAATATTTTTTTATTTATTTATATATTCTTTACTAGCTTTCCGCCCGCGGCTTCGCCCGCGTGGTGTTCGGTTATACTTATCGCGCTTTTTAAATTTCCCTCGGGAACATCAAATTTTTCCGGGATAAAAGGTAGCCTATGTTCTTTCTCAGGGTCTAAAGAATGTCTGTGCCAAATTTCATCAAAATCGGTTGAGAGGTTTAGGCGGGAAAGCGTAACAGACAGACAGACAGACAGAGTTACTTTCGCATTTATAATATTAGTATGGATTGTACACCAATCAAACACAGAATAAAATACATTCAACACAGCAAAACATTCAATGGGCGGCCTTATCGCTAATGCGATCTCTTCCAGGCAACCAAAGAATGGACAGATTCTCCCAAACCACAAACGGGACTGTCGTTGGCGCAAACATCATTATTACAATATACTAAAGAAGGTACACTAATACATATGTACATATACGGAAATAAATACATAGATACTGAACATAACAGGTAAGCAAGTAAATTAGCCAAAAAGTGTTTGTGTAATAAAATAGAAAGCTATTAAGATATTTCTATAGCCTAGGCTTCTATTGAGTACGTTAAAAAAGCAATCCAGTATATTATTGTTTCCATTTTATAACAATAAAAAAAGGGTTTTTTTTTAATATAAATGATACGCAACCCATCGTGCGCGAGTCCGACTCGCACTTGACCAGTTTCTATACATTTACTTTTGTTATTATCTTGTCTAGTTACAGTAGTGGTGGCATAGTGGTTAAAACACTAGCCTCTCATGTATGAGTGTGAGGGTTCGATTCCGGGCAGACAAGTATTTAACTTTTCTAAGTTAGGTATACTTTCTCAGTATATCTTGGACACCAATGACTGATTACAAGGTGAAGGAAAACATCTTGAAGAAACCTGGACTTTAAGTCTGAGATCGCCAACCCGCACTGAGCAAGCGTGGTGATTACGCTCAATCCTTCTCTATATGAAAGGAGACCTGTGCCCAGCAGTGGGACGATAAAAAAGGTTGATGATGATTATCTTGTCTTATTGTTGACACCAACTGGTCAAAAACCCAGAACCCAAGCTGAAACGGAGAAACTCCTTCCTTAGCTTAGCTGGATCTGTAACCAAGGAAACCCAGAGGGGTCAGGATCTACTAAAATTAGACATCAGTCATGCTGTCATGCACAATGCACAAATAAGACCAATTCACACTTCCTTCAAGTCGTGGGCGTCACCACAAAGAGAGCGTTATTAAATGATTGCTACAATCCGGACTGAGATAAAGTTCGTGTGAAACTACATTACAATAGATTGCTAGCTTACTGAGGAGTATATTTGGCGTGGTACGTCTGCATAAATTTTGACGTCCTCCGTGGCGCAGCGGTCAGCACGCCTGCCTGCGACGTGGAGGCCCCGGGTTCGATCCCCGGCCAGCTCATGATGAAAAACGATCTTTTCCTGATTGGCCTGGGTCTATACAATATGTAAAGAAAACCCTGTCCGATCCGGGCTAAACTTTAAAAAAAATCCCCCTAAAAAAATAAATATTATTTCGAAAAAGCGAGGTAACTTAATGCATGTGGGGTAGCCAACACGTCAGGCATACATGCGCGGGTGAAGGGGGGCAGGACAGGCGACACGTGATCGCATCGCTATTCGCACCGTCACAAATAGTGATGATTAAGTAAAATTTCATATTTTATTTGGTCATGTGTAACCTAACATTTATTATTCTTTTGGGTCGGACGGGGTTTTCTTTCACAGAGCTATTCCGTGTTTTCTTTATATATTGTATATGTATCTACACTGGTCATCACAAAAATCGGCCCACCCTGTTTTTTCACTATTGATCTTTACAATTTCAAAGATAAATATTTATAACTATCTTTTGTTTATGTCTAGGGTCGAATAAGATCTTTGACATTTGATTACGATAAATGTTTACAAATATGAGGCTACTTAATAAACATTTTTAAAATAAACACTGCCCAATTCCGGTTTGATGAATATGGCAGTATTCACTTAAGCTCTATTTAATTCGCAACCAGGAATTTTAATTTTTGTTATTATTATTGACGATTGTTACTTTATTGATTATCATTATAATTCGGATTGAATTAACCTCAAATAATGGATACTACTGAAGCTGAAGCGGTTCAAGTTGTAGCTTTGTTGCGAGCGGGTTTCAGTCAACGTGTTGTCGCTTGTCGACAACATCTCAGTTGATCTGCTGTTCGGAGAGTATACCAGAGGTTTCAAGAGACTGGGCAATACCGTAGGAGAACAGGTTCTGGAAGACAAAGGGTCGCCACTCAAAGAGATGACCGCTTTATTGTGACATCGGCTCCAAGAAATCGACACCTTTCTGGTGTAGATCTCCATCGGCGGCTGCGTGAAGTGCGGGGTGTGAATATAAGTGATAGCACGGTGAGAAGAAGACTTCGTGAATAGAACTTAAGACCTCACAAGCCAGCAACAGCACCACAGCTGACTGTAGCTCATCGCCAAGCCAGACTACAATTTGCGAGGGAACATCTTGAATGGACTATAGACCAGTGGGCTTCAGTTTTATTCTGTAATGAGAGCAAAATGACTTTATACGGCTCTGATGGGCGCCGTAATGTCATGAGTTGGCCAGGAGAACGTTACGCTCAGTGCTGTATTAGAGAAACTGTCAGTTACGGTGGAGGCTCTATTATGTTTTGGGGTGGGATATCTTTGACAGCACGTACAGAGTTGGTGTTTCGCAATAGGGGTTCATTAACTGCTCCACGTTACATAACGGACATCCTAGGAGATCATGTGTTGCCGTATGCAGGTTACATCGGCGAAAATTTCCAGTTTATGCATGATAATGCACTGCCACACGTACCGCGTATTATTAGACAGTACATGGAAGAGGTTGGCATTCGTGTTATGGAGTGGCTAGCAATAGTTTCGGATTTAAATCCTTTAGAGCACATATGGGACACGCTAAAACAGAAGCTTAGAGCTCAAGAACCCGCCCCTACAACCTTGGAAGCCTTGGAAACCGCCATTAGAGAAGAATGGGATCGAATTCCTCAAGGAAGCATCACCATTTTAATAAGGCCAATTAAACAGCAAATGCAGGCAGTGATTAGAGCAAGAGGGGGAAACACCAAATATTGACGTGACAGTTTTGTTTCAATAACATGTAAGACTAAAAAGTTACAGAGTGTTCAACTTGAAGCTAAAATATGGTTAAAATAGCGATTTTCTTTAATTTTTATGAAATTATAAAAAAAATACAATTAAAATAAACAATTTATTGACTAATTCATAAAAAACTGACGTTATTTAGTAAACAAATCAATAATTATATAATTTGTTTCATTCAAAATATGAAATCATGACTTTTCGTGTAAAATATAGGTGGGCCGATTTTTGTGATGACCAGTGTATTATAAATATAGTATCGTTGTGTTAGTAACCCATCACAAGTCTCGAACTTACTTTGGGGCTAGTTCAATCTGTGTGATTTGTCCGTATATATTTATTTATAAAGAGATTGGCAGAATTAGAAGTGGTGTTCTTGAACTTAAATTTTACGGAGACATGATTACAGAATTGCAATGCTGGAGACATGGGCGTACCCAGCTTCTGGCCTAGGTAGGGGCAAGCCAGGGCTAGGGGCAAATGTCAGATTTTTATGGTCGAATCATCCCCGTCTATTTTACCTTACAAACTACACAAGCACACCTACATGAAACATTAGGTATTTGTAGTGTAGTGTATAGGGCAAAGAGACGGAAATGATCCTATACAGGGTGTATCTGACATCCTAACGCAAACTTCGCGAAAAAGCTAGACCGCATGCCACTAATATAATTATGATAGTTATTTATGTCGTTATTGAACGGTTACAGAATACACAGAGTTTAAAAAAAGTGTCGGCTCGGCTTTTGAACGTTGCAAGCGTGCCGCCGTGCGAGTTTGTAGGTATGACGTTGATCCCTGATGTGAACTCTATTAAATGAGCTGATAAGATCGTTTTTCGGGTTTTGTTTTCATTACGCTTTTTTATGTAATTAGCGAATAATTTAATTTTGACTTTAAAATCTTATTGGGTTATAAAAGTATAGCAATTGTGAATGGTCTGAAGTGAAAAAAAACTACATTTATTTTTTTTAAATCATGTAAAAGCCGACGAAAAATTCCATCACTGGGGGGTTCAGAATCATGTACTGGGTCCATGGTACTCGTTTGTGCGTCGATGTCAGATACACCCTTTATAAGTCCCCGTTTATATATTGATTAGTAATTGGAGGAGTTCATACATGTTCTGTTTCCTTCGCTGTATGCTGCTGGTGCCCAGCAGTGGGACGATAAGAAGGTTGATGGTGATGATGATACACGGGTACGCCCATGGCTGGAGATAATAAACTGAACCATCACTCTCGGCTTTAGTCGTAAATAATCACTTCGTGGTGGCCTAGTGACCCACCAATGACTGATTAAAAGGTGAAAGAATACATCTTGAGGAAACCTGGACTTTAAGTCTGAAATCGCCAACCCGCATTGAGATTACGCTTAATCTTTCTCTGTATGAGAGGAGACTGTACCCAGCAATGGGACGATAAAAAGGTTGATGATGTTGATGAATTACTTGTATCATATCGTCATAAGAACACTCCCTTTTTAGGGTTCCGTAGCCAAATGGCAAAAAACGGAATCCTTATAGATTCGTAATGTCTGTCTGTCCGTCTGTCCGTCCGTATGTCACAGCCATTTTTTTCCGAAACTATAAGAGCACTGTTGAAACTTGGTAGGTAGATTGTATTCTGTGAACCGCATTATGATTTTTATGAAAAAATAATAATAAATATTGGGGGCTCCCCAATTTGACAGCCTCCGTGGCGTAGCGGTAACAGACGCGGCCGCTGCGCAAGGTGGCGCGGGTTCGATCCCCGCACAGTGCAAGTATTTGTATGCATGAATATGAATATTTGCACTGGTCTGGTCGTGCCTCGGAAAGCACGTTAAGCCGTTGGTCCCGGTTGCCAGACGAACATCTAGTGGCAGTCGTTACGGGTTGTTGGAGCCCTCAAAAGTCCAACAATTGGTCTAACTGCAATGCTTCGATGTCGCCTTCGGGTTGTGGAGGTCAGACGGCAGTCGCTTCATGGAAAAATGTCGAAGTTTAGCCATATCAGCAGTTGGACTGGTAAAAGCGGACCCCAGACTCCAAAGCTGAAAAGGCTTCGGATGCGACTGGGATTAACGCTGGGATGATGATGATGATGATTGGGGGCTCCCCATACTTAGAACTGAAACTCAACATTTTTTTCATCAAACACATAGTGTGTGGGGTAACTATGGATAGGTCTTCAAAAATGATATAGAGGTTTCGATTTATTTTCTTATATATTTTCTTTCTAAACCGAATAGTTTGCGTGACAGACGCTTCCAAAGTGGAAAAAAGTTGGTCCCCCCCTATCTAAAAAAAACATATGATGTACATTACTATAAAAACTACCAACAAAAATTGTTTTGAACGAGATCTAGTAAGTAGTTTTTTTTTAATACCTCGTAAATCGTAAACCGCTTATTACCGCGTAATCTTTCAAAAAAATAACTTAAATCCTTTAATTTCATAAATCAATGGAACCCTCTGCGCGTGAGTCCGACACGCACTTGGCCGGTTTTTGTTCTGATGCAATACGGGACGCGTGTAAAAACCAGCCTATAAACAGGCGGCTGACCTATGTACAACCACCTGGGCCTGTAGCCAATGTAACAGCGCTTCATAGCGAAGCGAAATCGAACACCAAACCAACCAATGGCGGGAACGATTGACCACGCGACGCGACAAGTCACGTGGTCAATCGTTCCCGCTATTGGTTGGTTTGGTATTCGATTTCGCTTCGCTACGAAGCGATGCTACATTGGCTAGGGCCGCTGTTCAGATAGAAGCCTCCTCTCGATGAGAGGGAGTGGGCCGTAATCTACCACTCTGAGCCAGTGCGGGTTGGTAGATGTCACATGTCTTGAATTTTTTTTGGCTCTAAGACATGCCGGTTTTCACACGAAGTTTTCCTTCACCGTTTTGAGAGCAGTGGTGATGAAAGAATTTACATAAAGTAAAGCGACTCTTGGGTTTCGAACCTACGATCTACAACTTGTAAGTCGCTGCCGATACCACTATGCTACCGCTGGTCTATGTGCGTGCACTTAGCTTTACATGAACTAATGCAGTTTTATTTCAATTCTCGTTCCAGGTGAGGTGGAACACTTCACGTTCGAGGGCACCACCAATGACGTCACCTCCATCGCCCTGTCCTTCTACTCAGGACTATTCGCATATAACGGATGGTAAGTACGCTGTTTTCCTTCCAATAAGATTCGAATTTCTTACAGGTAGAGAATTATGATTTGAGAATAAGAGCTTTGCCTTTTTTTTTTTTTTTTGTTTAGCTGGCCTAGTTATAAGCCTAATTTTAAAGTTATAAGGGACCTCGAGACCTCGAGTAACTTTTCTCTCAGCAAGTAACGTGTTTCTAAGTTCCAACATTAGGTATATGGGTCTTTATGAAGTGTGTAGTGTGTTCAGTGCTGTCCAAAAAGACTGCACTTTCTTAGAAAAAAGTTCAGTCTCGAATGCCGTTGATTAGATCAGACTCACTAGGGAAGCCGGCAGCAGCGCTTCTCCTGTGGAATATCAAATTACTACGATCCCCAACCCGCCTGCCAAGCATGGGGATTATGGCAAAACCCCCAAATGTAATGGAAAACCTTAAGCGAGGCCTTTGTCCAGCAGTGGACCTCTATAAGCTGATGAACAAGAAGAAGAAGTAGATCAGACTTTGACAACGACAAAAAAAAAATCTGTAAAACAAGGACCTTTGCAATGTTTTAGAAATACGAATATAGTATGAAAGTACATACAATATGTAAAGAAAACCCTGTTCGACCCATAAGAATAATAAAGGTTAGGTAAACACTTGACCAAATAAAATATGAAATGTTAAATAAACATTCATAGTAACAATACTGATGAGTTTTGAATTTTTTTTTCCCGAATTAATTCCAATTTTCCCAAAATTTGATATTTTAAAAAAGTGACAGCACCATTTTCGACAGTATCATATGAGCGATACGACCACGTGCCGCGTGCCCACATGTATTAAGTTACCTCCTATTGCGAAATAATATTTATTTTTTTAAAGGTTATTTTTTTTAAGTTTAGCCCGGCTTTCTAGGCATTAGTGGAATCAGTTATCGATACCTAACAATACCTTCACGGATCAAACAGGGTTTTCTTTACATATTGTATATGCTGCTTCCTTTCAAAAAGAAAACTAGACGTTTTATAACTATTTTAGTCCTCAAAAATTATTATATATTAGTAAAACTATTCTTTTCATCAGGAACTACCTTAACTTCATAATAGAAGAGCTAAAGGACCCCGTGCGGAACCTCCCCCGTGCTATCGCCATCTCCTGCACCCTGGTCACCGTTGTCTACACCTTCACCAACGTGGCCTTCTACACCACGCTGTCACCCACTGAGGTATGGTCATCACATATCATTACCATCTAAAAGGTTGTGCTGGTAACATCTTCGATAGATTAACTCTCTAAATTCAACTTAATGATAATTAAATAATCATCATCTCAGCGTTAATCCCAGTCGCATCCGTAGCTTTTTCAGCTTTGGAGCCTGGGGTCCGCTTTACCAGTCTAACTGCTGATTTTGGCTAAACTTCGATATTTTCCGTGAAGCGAATGCCGTCTGACCTCCACAACCCGAAGTTAGACTTTTGAGGGTTCCAACAACCCGTAACGACTGCCATTAGATTGTTCGTAAGGCAACCGGGACCAACGGCTAAACGTGCTTTTCCGAGGAACGACCAGACCAGTACAAATATTCATATTCATGCATACAAATATTTGCACTGTGCGGGGATCGAACCCGCGCCTCCTAGCGCAACGGCCGCGTTCGCTACCGCTACGCCACGGAGGCTGTCAATGATAATTAAATAATGTTAAAGTATATTTTTTTCAAGTAGGGTCTGACTGTTTGTGTATATGAGTTTATATGTTTGTAAACGCACCCACGATACAGGAGAAATTCCTAGTGCGGGGCTCCGTTTTTAAAAAAAACTTGAATTACCGTCTAACAAAAATGAAACGTGTCTGTGACCCCATTCCGCGGATTCTTAGTAATAGATTCCCCAATGTTACCATTTGGTACAAAAAAAAAAAAAAAATTTGATTTTTTTGACGAAATCGTTAGGTAGGTACCACGGAATAGATAAGAGGTACAAACGGGGCAATCTGTACCATTCACTCATAAGGACTAAATATGTCGTGGTGGCCTAGTGGTTAAAACACCAGCGTCTCAAGTATCGGGTTCGATACCAGTCCCCTAATCGGCGAACTCATTTATGTCGAATGATTGCGACTAGTTGGGATCGTTTGGACCGCCCATTGGTCCGTTTGGTCCAAACGATCCTAACTAGTCGCAATCATTTGATAAAAATGTGTTCGCCGATTAGAGGGCAGGTCAGGCATGTACATACATCATCCCAGCGTTAATCCCAGTCGCATCCGAAGCCTTTTCAGCTTTGGAGTCCGGGGTCCGCTTTACCAGTCCAACTGCTGATATGGCTAAACTTCGACATTTTCCGTGAAGCGACTGCCGTCTGACCTCCACAACCCGAAGGCGACATCGAAGCATTGCAGTTAGACCAATTGTTGGACTTTTGAGGGCTTCCAACAACCCGTAACGACTGCCACTAGATGTTCGTATGGCAACCGGGACCAACGGCTTAACGTGCTTTCCGAGGCACGACCAGACCAGTGCAAATATTCATATTCATGCATACAAATATTTGCAATGTGCGGGGATCGAACCGCGCCACCTAGCGCAGCGACCGCGTCCGCTACCGCTACGCCACGGAGGCTGTCGGTCAGGCATGTACCATTGTAGCTTTTTAAGTTATATGTACATACTTTCTAAGTATATCTTGGACACCAATGACTGATTAAAAGTTAAAGGAAACATCTTGAGGATAGATAATAATAAATATGTAAATAAAGAATTATTTTTTGATACGAAGTTACGATTTATTAGTAAATCTTGCCTCAATTCTTGTTATTGCCAAATCAGGAAGCGTTTATTTGCGTGATGTTTTTGTCAGATTGTCCACTTGTGTTCAAGCGTACGTATGAAGGTTAACCAAGCAAATAATTATAATAATTACTTACATTACGCCAAAAATAAATCCATTCGTAAAATGTGGCAGCCAGGCCTTTTAAAATAATAACCACAGTCAATATAAGAGACTATATTACGACAGCAAGCTACCCAAAACTGTCAAATATTCCCAATCAACTATGAGTCTTAAAACTTTAGAGAGAAAGTTGAAAATCTAATAAAGATTTCTGACAGATTGTAGTAGCTTGAGGTGCTGTCGTCTGTACTATAAAAATACTTTCAAAGTGACTGCCGCGCCTACTCTTAAATTTGTTCTATAAACGGAAGTAAAATACAACACTACAAAGATACTAATAATTATGAGCAAAATCGGAACAAACCGCGGCCATTTTTTTTTATAATTGACCCATATAATTAGTGTTCAAAAGATCCTTTTATAAAAGAAATATAATTTATTACGTAACTGTATAGCCAAAACGACAAGGCACTACGGTAGAGCACAGCCAAGTTAAAAAAAATATATAATAAATATCTAATACGTACAAAATAGTCCAATATTACAAGTCTCCAAGCTAGGATTTTTTGTGAGCGAGACTATTTATGTAATTATGTTAAATTATCTTTCTATTAATTATAAATAAGAAGTTGAATATTTCAATTCTAGGTGCTAGGTTCAGCGGCTGTAGCAGTAACGTTTGCAGAGCGTCTGTTCGGTTGGTTCGCTCTCTCCATCCCACTGTTCGTCGCAGCTTCCACCTTCGGAGCCGTCAACGGTGTGCTGCTCACTTCTTCAAGGTAAACACTTTTAGTTTAAGCTATCATGGCGCTATCTGCAAAAACACGTTGACGTCACGCGAAAGTTCTACATCGCGCAAGTAAAGATATTCGTGCATTTAGAATAATACAATATCACGACATCAAAGTAAATAGCAAACTCCATATAATAGATACTTGCTATTACACACATTTAGCACTGTATCACCGACAAAAATTTGGCGTAAATAACAAAAACAATATAAGGTGGCTCATGGCCTTAGATAGTAGGTAATTCTGATGCCAAGATAATTATCCACGCAGTTAGATAAAGGTAAACCCCCAAGAGTGTACATATTAGTTGCATTACATTAACAGTCTTTGGAGGTACACTCTTAAATAAAAGTCATGGATACGGGAACAACAGTTTAATCACTACTATCACTACAATTATAGACGTAACATAACGTCAGGCAATAATTTAATGATAGAACAAACACTGAGATGAGTTGTGAGAGCAAGATCAGTAATCTCGTATAGGTACTGTACTCCTATATAACGACTGCTTGCCGTAATGTTTGCAATCGTACTGGCGGCAAGCGGTGCAATATATGTATTTAGTGCCGGAAACATTAAGTGTTGCCAGTTGTAATATTAACGAGTGTTGTGACACAATACGCCACAAGTCCGTATTAAAGAAGGTAAGGGACGATAGAATTGCCAGGGTCGCGGAAAATTCGAAAGAGATATCGTGGCCCCTAGCACAGGCAACTGAAAGAACACTGGTGAGTTTTAGTCAGTAAAAGGCTGACATAGACATCCCGCTCTACTCAGAGCAGAAAAAGTCATTTAATGATATCCCATCAAAACTTAAAAAGGGATTGATTAAAAGGTACGGGCAGGAGAATGAAAATACCAAAGATCTTCATGACATGTTTGTTAGTTCTATTATTAATGATGCAACGTTCCGATAGACTGTTCTACGCGGGCGCAGCACAGGGCCAGATGCCGGAGATGCTGACGATGGTGTCGGCGCGCGCCACGCCGGCCGCCGCCGTGCTGGCCGTGGCGCTGCTCAGCCTCGTCTACCTTACCGTCTCGGATATATACGCGCTCATCAACTACGTGGGCTTCGCGACGTGGGTAAGTCATCATCTGCGAAACGAGGAACCCTCGTTTTAACGAGACAACCAACATTATAAATTAAGAAAACATCTTTTAATCTACAGGATTCAAAATACTATGTTTTCGTTACAGTTGAGTATCGGTGCGGCAGTCCTGTGTTTACCCGTGCTGAGGTATACACAGCCCAATCTTGAAAGACCCATCAAAGTGAACCTGTTCTTCCCTGGTACGTGGCCAAAGACCACATTTATGATAGTATAGTGGCTTTGAATATAATTGAAGACCAAACTATTGTTTGTTGTTCTAGGCTAAAGACCAGAACTTTTGACTAATTTGGAAACCTTTATTTCAGTGATCTACATAATCTGCACGATCCTAGTGGTAGCATTCCCGGCGTTCGCGTCTCCCGCGGAGACAGGCGTGGGGTGCCTCATGATCCTCACAGCTGTGCCCGTCTACCTGCTGCTGCTGCATCCTAGGACCAGGATCAAGTGGCTTAGCTCCCTCACCAGTGAGTTAACCTTATGTCATCGTGTTTCTTTACAACTCCATTGTAGCTTGAAGAGACTCAGTCTCTTCAATGCACTTTATTTGTCACAATATTCTCTGTTCTCGGATTAAACAAAATGAAACCTGTTCTAACGGGGATACACTTCATTTTAAAACTCCATAATGTATATTTTGTAAATATATTAACCAACAAAATACTGGCATTTCGATAGTCAGCTTTTGAGCCTTTAAATTACAACTTGATGTTTATTGTTTTCAGATTGCGCGACCCTTCTTGTGCAAAAGTTGACTTTATCAGCGCGTCCCAAAATGAAGGTGAGTTCCCTGAGACCAAATAAATCAATTGGTCATTGAAGAACTCTTGCTCGCAAACTTAATTAAATTTCAATCCAGTACATACATCTTATTTTTTCCATTTCATTGAGAAAAGGACAGATGACAAATATTAGTATAGTTCGGCCAAATTACCAATATACTCCATAGACAATCAAAAAGTGAATAAAAACATGAGTACTAATACTAATCATACGTCAATTTGGCAGGACTAAACTGATATGTATTTATCTTCTGTCCCTCCTTAAATTTAGTTTAATTTTTATACAAGGGAATCGGCGCTATGTCTTATTGATTCTATAAATAGACCCAAACAAAATAACTACGTTTTAGTGGAATTATCTGGATATTAACAGTATCAGTGCGAAGTCTCATTTTGTGCACAGTTAGCAATAGGGCCGCTGCCTATTTCATGGGACTGTTGTGTCCTCTTATATTAGTGTAAGTTGTGTTCCAAGGGTCCTTCAATGAAACTCCATAAACACATAACTATTTATATTTGAAAGACATACAATCTGTACAGAGGTATTTGGTCAACTGACTTATAAATCTACCTATCTGTAATTCAGTAACGAGAGTCTTGTGATCTCATCGTACTAAAAAAGGAAATGTGCTGCAGGCACAGGACGTAATATGCATTATGTGAGTGTACCTACCATACTCCATTCGGTAAAAGATTAGATATTTAAGCAATCAATATTGACTTCTATTCGATAGGCATAAGAAAAAAATACCTGGTTACAATGTGCCAACTAACATTTATCATACCTACTACGAGCAAAGAGTGGATGGGTTCCATCCCAATAGTGGCAGAGGCTTTGCATATTATGATGGAAAGTGACCGGAATGCGAATAAGTTTAAAAGATGTTGAATCCTGTCATAATGTTTAGAGTTACACTCCTAAAAAAAAGTCGTGGATACGGGAACACAGTTTAATCACCACTGACACTACAATTAGGTAAATGTAGACGTAACTTACTCGGTCTCCCTTTTATCATAATGTTTGTGATTGTACTGGCGGCAAGCGGAGTAATGGAAACTTTTTGCCGGAAACATTAAGTGTTGCTAGTTCTAATATTAAAACGAGTCTTGTAATACAATACGCTACAAGTGTTTTAGCATTTCCTCTATCTGAAAAAGCAAAGCATTTGTGTAAAATGGTTGAGGTTGACTAGCGACGACGGTCAAAGGCTCAGTGACATAGTAATATAGTGACATATTATGTAGTTATGGTCAAATAGAGCGATATAGTCATGTTTGTCATAGCTCGTTAATTAAAATTAAAAGAAAAGAACAAAAACTACCATTTGACATGACACCAACGCAATGAAATAAAAGTCGAAATCTCGAAAGTTGTCTCGAAAGTCTTATTCCGAATAGAGCGTATAGATAAACGTGCATACGTTTGCCCTTAAAGGATTACCGACATAATTGTACGTACGGACGACAGCAGGTCAAGCTACCCGAAACTGTCAAATATTCTTATTCAACCTTGAGCCTTAATGCTTTAGCCATAAAGTTGAAAATCTATTAAAGAAATCTGACAGATTGTAGTAGCTTGATGTGCTGTCGTCTGTACATATAAGTAATACAATTATTGTTATCTGCCATGCTAGAAAACATTGAAGCCTATTGAAATTAAATTTTAATCGTATACTTTATTTATATTTTCTAGTGAATGCCTTCCACGACAACTGCACCCGACAACATATCCGACCACATCGGTAAGGCCGCACTCCTGCCTGTTTTAATATGAGAAACAATAAAACGCCATATTAATAGTAGTGAAATATACAGGAATTTAAAAAGTGTGAATAAAATATTGAAATAAAATAAGGTTGAATGCTATACCGAACTTGGCTGGGTCCACTACCAGGCTTACAAGTATTAAAAAAACAATTAGTGTTTTTTTTTTCTAGTAAAACAGGCAAGAGCAATAGCTTCTAGGGCTTTTATAAAAATAAAATGTTATACTATTCACTGTATAAGAATATATGTATGGATACTTGTATAGGCCACTCACATATTTTAAAATATTGTCATTAAAATGATTTTTCTATGTGCGTCATGTTTCTAATATGTGGGCTGCCTACTTGTTGTATGTTTTAAATACAATTAAATGTACTCAATTACCAAATATGTAAGTAGCTAATATATTATAACATGTCATCATAGTATTCACTAATAACCAGTATATCATGAAACTTTAGGGTGGCGCTGCTTGTTATTTAGTTCCACTTTTTGCCGCAGATCAAGATATACTTGTCATTATGTATTTATGAAGCATCATGGGCACTTAGCGGTGAGTCAAAACAAGGAAAACAAATAATTTAAATTTTGTTGGCGATATAAAAAAGTCATCGAATTATTCTGACGAAAGAAAAAGTGTATAAAAGTAACGTAAAGCAAATATTGGTCACGTAAAGTTCCGTGCCAGAAACATTAGGTAAATTTCGAACTAAATAGACAGGTCATTATTCCTCTTAAATAAAGTTCCAGTGAAAGTGCATTAGCGAAAACTTAATAAATGCTGATTGCAGGTGTCTTTTGTGCATATACAATATGTAAAGAAAACCCTGTCCGATCCGTGAAGGTGTTGTTAGGTATCGATAACTGATTCTAATAATGCCCACAAAGACAGGCAAAACTTAAAAAAAAATTCCCCAAAAAAATAAATATTATTTCGAAAAAGCGAGGTAACTTAATGCATGTGCGGTAGGCAACCCGATAGCCCCGCTCCCCTTCACCCGCGCATGTATGCGCGGGTGAAGGGGGGCGGGGCATGCAGCACGTGGTCGCATCGCTATTCGCTCCACAAATGGTGTTGTCAGTTTTTTAAAAATTACCAAATATCGGGGAAATTGGAATTAATACCCGGGAAAAAATGATTATTTCAAAATTCATTATTATTGTTACTGTGATGATTATGTAAAATTTTATATTATATTTGGTCAAGTGTTTACCTAACCTTTATTAGCCTTATGGGTCGGACAGGGTTTTCTTTACATATTGTATATGTCTATTACGCTACGCCCAAAAGTATACCTACTAGGTATAGTGCTATTTCGTAAAACAAGATTCCCTTCAATTAAAAAAATAACACGAAAATATAAATGGCCCAGACAAAATGTTGAATTGTAATTGTAAATCCGCCACTGGAGAGAGTTAAAACAAGCAAGTCGAAACGACATCGACCCACATAATAATACAGAAATTAAGTAGCGCATGAGATGGACTCAGAAATTAATAGGTTAAAGGCCAATTTGCTAACAAGTAAATGCATAATAATAGTAAATTATTATTTTAAGATACTAGGCGTTAGACGCGCTATATGTATAATACTTATATCATTTTAAATGAAGAAATTGGGTGTGTATATTTCCGTGCACCCAGTTACCAGAAAATAGTTTATAAGTAACAAATTGTAAGCGGCTGTTTGTCTTTTTGATTTTTTATTAATAATATAATATTTAATTCCCGCATCTCCGTTCCATCATTGGACGACCCATCGTATGCGAGTTTCCACCTTTACGTTGTTGACACCACAACGATCCAAACGAAGCGTATCGCCTCGTCTTTTATACCGCGTACATCGAAGGACTGGAACAGTTTGCCAGCGGTAGTGTTTCCGTCGGAATAAAATTTAAATTTATTCAAGGCTAGAGTGAATAGGCTCTTAATAAACTAGCGCACTATACCATCTACGATTGCATCACTGCTTACCATGAAGCGGGATGGCGGTCAAGCACTAGTTTATAATTTACAAAAAAAAAAAAAATAGCTTCGACCAACTTCCTAATAGCAGGACCCGACATCAGAAGTAAGCCGACCCAGAATTGATACAACTAACCCACTGACAATTTCTTAAGTAGGGAATCAAAAATCATTAAACAGTTTCATTAAAATAACATACTTATATAATCACGCAGTCCTTTTCTGGGACCACAAAATTCCAATAATCATTTTAAGTGCATCTACTTGAAATGGACAATACATATATATATCTATTTAACGATGTTAATTGTAGCTTTTATATGCCTGTAACCTTAGAATAAATTATATACATTCGTATTATAAAAAAATGTATAAGCTTTATAAAGTTAAGTTTTTTTTTTTTTTTTTTTTTTTTTTTTTAGTCTTTGCGATTCAACGGTTGACAGCCATGTTAATAAGCTCCGGGCTAAATAATCTCAAAAGTTTGCAATTTGTTCGTAATTAAGAATGTAAAGTAGTTTATAGTGACAATTAATAAATCATCTAAGTGAAATACACAAAATAAGCACCGGAAAGTGAATTGAATAATAAGTTTTAGTGCAAAAATCATATTAGGCTACGAACGTAAAGTGACAGCATGACAAATCACAATTTGCGCACTGCACGCAAATCGCGCATCTAAGCAGTAAGGATAAGTGTGTCAACGGCGTGCGCCTGCGCTTGCTACCTGCCAGCGAGCGCGATACGTCAGCGGTGGCGTGACAAAGATAAGTTGGCGCGATCGGCGCAATACATCTTACATACATTGCGTTTGCCTCTGGGAGGTGACGATTTTTTGTTTCTTTCCTCACATTTCTTTGATTAATATAATTATGACCAGCAAGTCGGTTCATTGGGGTTGTTGCAATAACGAATATGAGTCTGCCGACAATAAATTTATGGTATGCGATACATGTAAGAAATCCTATCATTACGCTTGCCTGTCAATTAAGGAATCTCCTAATAAAACTGGACCACGGAAATCTTGGAAATGTCCTACATGTTTAAGTAGCATACCAAGGATGTCTAGAAACGACTCAACCCCTATAAGAAACGTAAATACGAGTAGAGGAAATAAAAGACAAGCCACGGAAGCCCCATCTCCCCCAATGCCAGAGTGTACCAAGGAAGACATCCGTTCCATTATACAAGAAATTATAAAGCAAGAATGTAATAACATGTTGAAACAAATAAATACAAATATTATGTGTACAATAAACAAGGAACTTGCGCCGATCAGAGAAGAAATGAAGGAAATAAATAAATCCATTAATTTTATTAATGACACTTTTGAAGAAATTAAAAGAGAACAAAATTTAGCAAAGGAAAATATGAAAAAAATTGAGCTCGAAAATGAAGAACTGCGGAGTACACTTGGGGATTTACAGGCGAGAACTAATATTTTGGAGCAACAATCAAGGAAATGTAATCTAGAGATACAATGTGTACCTGAAAATAAGAAAGAGAATGTGTGTAATATCATAAAACAACTCGGTCAAATTGTTAAGTGTGATATCAAGGAGCAAGATATTATACATTGTACGCGGATTGCTAAGTCCAACACTTCCAGTGCTCGCCCACGTTCGATAATTGTACAACTCGCCACACCTAAATTGCGCGATCGACTACTGGCGTCTGTTACTAAATATAATCAAGATAATCCACAAGAAAAATTAAACTCCTCTCATTTGGGTTTTGCTGGAGGAAAGTCTCCAGTTTACGTCGCAGAACATCTGTCACCGACAAATCGAGCTCTCCACGCAGCGGCCAGGATCAAAGCCAAAGAAATGCACTATAAGTATACCTGGGTCAGGGACGGTAAAATATTTGTAAGAAAGATAGATGGTGCTGATTACATATTGATTAAAAACATGAGTAGCTTGACTAAAATTATATAATATTTACAATTTATTTATTTTCCTAAATTAATATTTATATACAATATTTTTAATTTTTGCATGAGTAGGTAAATTGTTATAATTTAAAATTCAATCATTTAAATATATACTATCAAAACTGTAGAGGCCTCAGAACTAAGACAAATGATTTTTATAATAACCTTTGTTGTATTAATTATGATGTAATAGTATTAACGGAAACCTGGCTGAATTATAGTGTGCTTAGCAGTGAACTGTTTGACGACAGATATGTGGTGTATAGAAGGGATAGGGAAACAACAGGTTTTCATTATAACAAAGATGGAGGTGGAGTGCTAATTGCCGTTTCGAGAAAAATTAACTCTAAGTGTAATCAGGAATGGCAGAGTAAATGCGAAGATCTTTGGATCACCATTGATGCCTCTGCCACGCGTACTTCGCAGCACATAGTGCTCTGTGCAGTCTACCTTCCACCGCCTGTGTGTCAGTCGACAATTGAACACTTTATTGAAAATTGCAATAATATTTTTGAATCCATTAATTTACCAGTATGCATAATCGGGGATTTCAACTTGAGCAAATTGAGCTGGGAACCAGGAACTGTCATTGGAAAAATACCGAATACTTGTCAGCTGCTTCTAGACTTTATGCATGTAACTAGACTTATCCAGCATAATAATGTAAAGAACTGCTCTGGGCGTATTTTGGATCTGATCCTCACTGCAATACCTGCGTGTTCAGTGAATGAATCAAATTGTTCATTAATCAACATTGACAAGCTACATCCCCCCCTCGAAATAACTCTGTCATTAATAAAAGATTCTTATCTACCATATAATAAATCTAATTTTAAATCTAATTTTTATAAGGCCAATTATGATCAAATTAAACTAGAACTAAATAAACAAGACTGGTCACAACTGTTTGAAAGCAGTAAGAACGTAAATGGCATGCTAAAGGTTTTCTATGGTGTTTTAAATCATGTAATTGATAATTTTGTGCCTAAATGCAAGTCTACAACAAGCCGCTACCCACCTTGGTTTGACAAAGTAATTATAAAATCTTTAAAGGAAAAAAATAGACTAAGAATACGATTTAAAAAATATAAAAATCCACGAGACAAAATCGAATTAATACTGGTAACCAAACGTTGCGAAAGTATGGCCAAAAGTTTGTACCAAAAATACATGGCTAATTTAGAAGCAGAAATCTATAAGAATCCTAAATTATTTTGGTCTCATATCAAAGCAAAGCGCGGGGGAACTAGTGCCTACCCCTTAATCATGACTGACGGACAGACTACTTCATCTAATGGTCCAATTATCTGTAATCTTTTTGCTAAGTATTTTTCGTCTGTCTACACTCCTGACAGTAACGTAGACTTTGATCGCTTTGAGTCGGATTATTTAAGCTCATTGAAAAACAGCCAATGCTTAACAATCCCAGTGATAGAGAGCGACACCATACTAAATAAGTTGAAATCCCTAAACATCTGTAAAGGAGCAGGTCCTGACGGGATCCCTCCTTTCTTTATTGCTGCATGTGCGTCAGCTCTTGTTATTCCTTTAAAAATTATCTACAATACATCTTTAACCACAGGAATTTTCCCGGCTGAGTGGAAGAAGGCCAAAGTAGTGCCTATATTTAAATCGGACGGCAAGGATTGCATATCGAACTACAGACCCATCTCTATTCTTTCCACCTTTGCTAAGGTTTTTGAGTCGATGATATGCCCTCATGTTCAACGTCATTTTAATCTTTACCTTAGTGACCACCAACACGGTTTTGTTGCTTCTAGGTCTACAACAACAAACTTATTGACATTCACGGAGTTTCTGGTACAGTGTATAGACGCTAACAAACAATGCGATGTTGTATACACTGATTTTAGCAAGGCTTTCGACAAAATTTCGCATTCCATACTAATTTACAAGCTATCATTGTATGGTGTCACCGGATTTTTGTTGAAATGGCTTGCATCTTACCTAACTGAGAGGGAATTCTACGTCGTTGTCAATGGTTTTAGATCCGAAACTGTCTCTATAACTTCCGGAGCTCCACAAGGCTCCCATCTCGCCCCAGTGCTTTTCAATATTTTTGTTAACGACCTCCCCCATTGTTTTCAGTATTCGAATTGCTTTCTATACGCCGACGATTTGAAATTTGCTAGATGTATAGAATCATCACACGACGCTATACTTTTGCAAGAAGATGTAGACAGATTATTTAAATGGTGTACGTACAATCGAATGGAACTGAATATTAAAAAGTGTTATTACATAAGCTTCTCTAGAAAGATGAAACACATGCGTTCAGACTACATGGTTGATAACAAGAAATTAAATAAGGTGGACAAAATTAAAGATTTAGGTGTTCTTTTCGATGAAAAACTAACATTTATACCACACATAGAGCAAATAATAACAAAGGCTTCAAAAATGTTAGGGTTTGTTATAAGGAATACCAAAAGTTTTAAACAGAGTAGCACTAAAATCATGTTGTACAATAGTTTGGTTCGCAGTATCTTGGAGTATTGCAGTGTTGTTTGGAGACCACACTACGCTACACACATGTTACGATTAGAGCGAGTCCAGAAACGCTTTTTGTGGCACCTTGCATTTTCACAGGGTAAATCTAAAAGCTTGCCGTCCTACCACACTCGATTGCGATATTTCAGGATGCTGCCACTATCAACCAGAGCCAATATTACAGACAAACTGATCAGAAATAAAATTGACTGCCCAACATTGCTTGGCCTTTTTAGATTCCGTGTCCCTACCAGACTCCCACGTGGTAACGTTACCCCCCTTTGTCCACCTCTGCGTAGAACCGTCCTTGGTGCAAACTCAGCTATTCCTCGATTATGCAAGATTATTAACAGCTGCGTGGACGTAATCGATATACACCATGACCCCATCGGGAAATTTATTAAATCAATTCTTCAATTGTGTTCTGAGGGCTTCTTAAAATAAAATAGAATTGAGTCATTATAATTGTATAATAATCTTAAGAATGAATTTATTGATTTACTTGTTTTAATTAATATAATCCTGTTTTTTAATATTTTTTTAATGAATACTTCTTGTTTTACTGTTTTAATTTAAAATAATTTAATATTGAATGTTAACCGTTTTTTGTGCATGTTGTGTTAGTCAGTAAGTAGTTATTACACTTACAAATGTATTTTTTTTTGTAAAATTTTACTCCATAAATGTAATGGTGTACATAACTGTTGGCTAACCAAATAAATAAATAAATAAATAAATAAATAAATAAATGTTTAGTTTTCGTAACGTTTCGTAGTAATAAAAAGAAAAAACACGATACATTTATTGTAAAAAAAAAAAAGAATTTGGAATGTACAGACAACAGCACACCAAGCTACTATAATCTGTCAATTTTTTATTAGATTTTCAACTTTATTGGTAAAGTATTAAGGCTCAAGGCTGATTGGGAATATTTGAGTTTCAGGTAGCTTGACCTGCTGTCGTCCGTACATACATTGCGCTGCAAAACCATAAAATTATAATGTTTAATATATACATAACACGATAAGCAAAAGAATTCATTTATAATTATAAAGTATGTGTTTCCATGCAGATTTTATAGCAAAAGTTTACTAAAGAATTGGTACAATATTGCGATAAAATTATTACCTATATATTAGAAATGTACTGGCTTGTTATTAGCAAAGTTATTTGGAACACTTAAGCTTAGAACATGCACAAAGTGAATACAGTGCGACAAGGATATTTTGGCGCTGATACACACTGACACTGATGGAAAAACAAGATGGCCGTCCACACGCGCTAAATAATCAATTTATTATAGATCCATGGGCGTACCCGGGTGGGGGGGTGGTAGGTGGGGGAAGCTGACGATTCGACCCTAAAAATCTGACTTCCTAGTCCATCCTAGTCCAGAAGCTGAGTACGCCTATGGATAGATCTACTCCTATTTTTGAGACTGCATTGGAGCTATGCTGCGTTGGAGATAATTGGGAATAAACCAGATAATATTACTGGGTAGGATAATTATGTGAAATAAAAGTCGGTGTATTTCTTTTTAAGTATCGTAGGAATTTTATTATTTAAACTTTTTTGTCTATTTTGTTAGTATGGCTGTGCTAAACTAAGATCTAAGTGTTGCCATTTCCAAAGAAACATTTAATTATTAATTTTATATTTTTGTAAAATAAGTTTAGCTTTAAATGTTGGGATGCTGTAAGCTTATCATATAAATATTTGGAAATAATCAAGTACACATATTGAATGCAAAACATAGTAGATATTAACGTTGTGTACATGTGAATAAATAATTGTACAGACGACAGCACGTCAAACTACTACAATCTCTCAGATTTCTTTATTAGATTTTCTACTTTATCTCTAAGGCATTAAGGCTCATTGTTGATTGGGAATATTTGACAGTTTCGGGTAGCTTGACCTGCTGTCGTCCATACACTGTTTTTTAATTAAAAATCGGCATCACGTTAGACCTGCTTTTTAATAATTATGACATATTGCATAATATATACCTATTTTTTATAATTTTCTCTTAGTGGTATAACTGTGTGTGTGGTTTAATGTTGAGTGCTGTGCTTGGCATAATACTAGGTGTTTTAAGTTCTAATGAGTTTTATATAAATCGTGACATAAATATTAATTTTGGTTAATTTTAATTGTGTAAATATACAAGTTCGGATCATACTCAGGACATTCCATTGCGAGTTGCAACTACCATAGTTAGCTGAGGTAGCTATGTTAGAATAATTATGTTAATTATAATATGTATTTTGACTCTAAAATACGATGGCTCAAGTTAGCATTCAATGTACGAACGATAGCTAGTCGAGATACTCTAAACGCTCAAATATTCTCATTCAATATTGAGCCTTAATGCTTTATTGATAAAATTGAAAATTTAATAAAGAAATGTGACAAATTGTAGTAGCTTGACGTGCTGTCGTCTGTAGAAGTTTCTTGACTAAATGATGGACTACTCTTCGACCATGCAAAAGTAGGCATAGTTTATTTAATTTTTTTTTTATATTTATTATTTTGGATTTGAAATGATAATCATGAGCCATTGTATAAAGAGTCTCTAGATATTGGACTAGTTTGTATGAAATGTAAAGTGTTAACAGCTTAAATAACCGGTTTTAGTACCTGAAAGGTTTCTACCCAAACATGGAATTCAGTGTAGATAAACTTACCAGAACATTTCTCATACAAATCTCATTCCCTAGATCCATCCAATTGACGATTTATGATGAATACAAGATGACAACCACGAATTATGATGACTATGAACCACAACTTAGCTAATTATATAGATTTATAGTCAAGATAGCCTTGGTTTCTCGTTAATATGATGTGATGGATAATTTCCCATGTATGGTCCATACTTTTATGAAGTAGTGACTCACACAAGCTCAATCTCACGTTAAGAATCTCAAGAACGTATAAAAACGTTCCATTTTTGTCATGGCAACATTTTTAGTGTATTTTTTTTAATAATTATATTTAAGACGCGCTCGATGTATACAGAAATATATTTGATGCTATTTTCAACGCATTTATTTTTGTCATTTTAGTAATACATATTTATATGTTTAGATTTAAATATTTTTGTCGTAGATTAATCATGTATTTGTATATCAATGTTACATGTGTCGATGTTTCTGTTAAGCGCAATGTCTTAGGGAGACGATATGACAATAATAAATTATTGAAGAAAGTGTTTCGTGTTTTATTGCCTGCTACATATTTTGTGCTGTGCTTATTAAATGTTGGGAGAAATAGATGGCGTTTGAATGGGGAAGAAAACGCAAAGTTGTTTGCAGATGTCGCTGATGGCGTTTGACTCATAACAATATTAGCTGTCAGTCGTGTGTCGTGTCACGTTTTATGTTGAGTTTTTTATTGTGTTTGAAGAGTTTTTTTAGGTAAAGCAGAGCAATGTATTGTACATGGACTGTTTCAAGTTAAAAAAGGAGTTAAAAGTCTAGAGGAGCTTCAGTAAAAGGACGAAAAGCTGATCTAATTACCAGGCAAATAACAATGCCCAGACTTTAAACTAAATGCATACTTATTAGTGTTTTAAGTTACATTAATTTTGTATTAGGTTTAATGTTTCTTTAGTTATATTTAAGTAAATACTAAAGTACATATTAATTCCATATTTTGAAAGTTTCAACCCTATTAACCTAAAATTATTATCCAGACTTGAATCGTATGACCGAAATTTTAACTTCGAGGTTCATCAAGAACAAGAAATTCAAGAGAAAAAAATTGATTTACCGCCCCCAGAAAGTTATAGAAACATCAACATAATCTTTACTGAAATCTATTTATACATACATATATTCTGTTCTAAATTGAAATGCATATCTTTAGGGAAAGAGTGATTTCCATTATTATTGCAAGAAATTGCTACACCAAGCGACATATTTTTAAAATTTTTATAAACAACGTAAATTCGTACAAATTACTATGGGTTTTAACAGTTTATTTAGGTCAAACGATATCAGCGCCTCTAGTGGCGAGATTTATCAGTTTTCTTCCCCATTGAAGGTGAAGCCGTACGTTGGACAGGTCTGAGCAGGTGTGTTACGATATGTGTCGGGTACGATGCGCTAAATGTTGTTGTGTCGGGAGTTTGGTCCTGGAGGGTCTCCGATCAATTTCCCTCTGGCGCAGAATCGTTGGTCGTGTCGTTGGGTTTGAAATTGCATCACCTCGCTCAACTGCCGTCTTCCTTCCTATTCACTCAGTTTTTTGAATAAATAGGCTCTTAATAAACTAGCGCGCTTTAACATCAATGACTGCATCACTGCTTACCATCAGACGGGATAGTGGCCAAGCACTAGTTTATAATCTCAAAAAAAATATCTCAAAAAGAAAATTTATTTCCTATTATAGCTATGAAAAATTAGGACCCCATCCCAAGAGCTAGCTCCCTTACTGCACTTTACCAAATGCCTGGGTCAGCAGTCTGCACATTGCTAACGACGCTGCCGCAGCCTACCGACCGTTTAATAGGTAATAACAAAAATAATCGCTTGCCGTAACAATCCTTACGAGTTTACGACAAATACAAATGTCTATGATACGATACCGATGTCGGTTAGCACTTAGCATACTCACAGTTCGGTTGGTGCAATGGCTGAGCGATCGACTGCTGCCTTGCGTGTCGCGGGTTTCGATTCCCGCACGAAATAATATTTGTAGGGCTGAAACAATTACCTGTAGTAGTTGTTTCGGGTCTGGCGGTTTGCGTATGCAAGTTAAATGTTTGTAAATGCACAATAAGTACACGATGCACGATACAGAAGAAATTATCGCCCGTAATAAGGTCCGTATTACAGAACGTCACTCAAAACTCAAGCTCTACTTAAGTCTCGTTTCAAGCCATTTGATTGGTTGAAACTAGTTTTAAGTAATGTTTAAGCAGTGATCAATGCTTGAGTTTCCTTCGGTAATACGGACCTTAGGATACGAATATTATGTACATATATGTGCTTTCTTTTTTTAAAAAAACTGAACTTTTAAAAACTGATTTTTGTCCACAAAAATATTAGTAAAACTATTCCTTCATTTAGATTATAATATTAATATTGACTGACATTTAGTATAGGTAAATAATTATTTTCATTACCAAGTATCGCATCAAACGTATCGACAGGTTTTTGCGTTCGTTGCGGATCGTTCGTGAAGTCATCATCATCATCTCAGCGTTAATCCCAGTCGCATCCAAAACTTTTCAGCTTTGGTGTTTGGGGTCCGCTTTACCAGTGTAAGGTGCGTATTCCAGAAGGAAACTCAAGCATTGATTTCTGCTTAAAATTTACTTAAAACTAGTTTCAACCATTCAAAGGGCTTGAAACGAGACTTAAGTAGAGCTTGAGTTTTGAGTGACGTTATGTAATATGGACCTACCTGTTGATTTTGGCTAAACTTCGATATATTGCGTGAAGCGACTACCGTCTGACCTGCACAACCCATAGGCACAGGAAGCATTGCAGTTAGACCAATTGTTGTACTTTTGAGGGCTCCAACAACTCGTAAGTAACGACTGCCATTAGATGTTAGTGTAGCGCAGTCGCTACAATACAACAATAACACAAAGGATTGCCCAACTATTGACGTCCCAACGATTGACGACCTTCCGCGAAAGGGTGCACATAAATCATACCAGTGTCAAACAAGGACCTTGGAAGACAAAGCGAGGGTGTCGCACATTGTCGCACATCTGTTAGTTAACCCATTGTTCGTTGGAGAAAACGCCACGGACAACGCGGTTCTGTTAACCCATTGTGCGCCGCCGGAGAAAGCGCGCGGTCCATATCGAACCGCCTTGCACGTGGACCGAAGGCGCGGGCCCTGTCCACCGGCCAATCAGACGGCACGTTCTCCCATGATCAACAAATCAGCATCAAAAACGCCCGAGCAGTCAGCCCCACTCCGGTTTAGAGATAGCTGTATTATTCTTTAGTATTTAAGCTTGTGCATAGCTCGTAAGACATCATATATATTATCACACGCTATTATCAGATATTATCAGACATTTTACATTGTAACATAGTCGCGTCTCTCCTCTTGTAATTAGGTAACTTATAGCATACATTGTACTCTAGACTTAGGTGCAATATACAACGTTCTACCTATTCGCGTTTTAATTACATAACACGCCCTACGCGCTATAGTAGTGACCCCGACGATTAAAACCGATTAAAACCGACGTGAGACTAACCGGCGCGAGTCTAACCGTCGTAATACGAACCGACGCGATTACAAGACCGACGTGACTACAAGACCGACGTGACTTCAAGACCGACGTGAAGATACTCGCGATTAGCACATTCTAGTGGCTTCCCACAAGCGGGTTTCCCCACTAGGATTTCAAGAGGCTATATTCGCGGTATTGTAGCGTTACAAC
Source organism: Sesamia nonagrioides (assembly GCA_017933935.1). NCBI lineage: Eukaryota > Metazoa > Arthropoda > Insecta > Lepidoptera > Noctuidae > Sesamia > Sesamia nonagrioides. The sequence goes on along the minus strand of JADWQK010001280.1, from coordinate 241,576 downwards.
AGCAGCGTTCTTCAGGATGGCGACCAGCAACGCACCACAGGTAGAAGGGCGAGTTGACACGCTCACACTACAAGCACGGCTGTCTGACTTTTGGCCAGCGTATCCCAGGCTATGGTTCACGCACTTCGAAGCAGTAATGGCGCCACAGAAGTCAGGTGATGACGCGCGCTATCAAGCAGCTATCGCCCGACTAGGACTGGACGCACTTCAACAAGTAAGTGATATTATCGCCAAACCGCCCACTGAAAACAAGTAGGAAACTCTGAAGGCCAGACTCATCAGCATCTACGAGGAGTCCGAGAGCCGGAAGCTGCAAAAGCTGATGGATGAGATGGAACTCGGAGATCAGAAACCCTCACAGCTGTTACGAAAAATGCGGGAACTAGCCGGACAGAAGATACCCGACAGCACACTGCGCATCATGTGGACCAAGTTACTTCCACCTTCAGTACGCGCTGTTCTCACCGTGAGCGACATAACTGACTTACAAAAGTTGTCGCAAATGGCAGACACTGTCATGGACAGTATCGCACTACCTAACCAGGTCGCGCAGATTACACACACGAGCGGTATGACTGCCCTACACGAACAAATAAGGCAGTTATCTCTGGAGCTAGCTGAACTCAAGAACAAGCAGGAACACAGACCAAGATCACACAGACCATATGACAGACGGCGTTCAAGATCGCGCTCAGCAAGCCGGGATAATAGCAATCGCAAGTATTCAGAACAATCACTTAAGTGTTATTATCATCGCAAGTTCGGTAAGGAAGCGCGAAAGTGTACGCATCCGTGCAATTTCGACAGCAACAGTGCCCAGTCGGAAAACTAACGCCTGCGTCGGTTGAGGCGGCAACTGATGCGAACAACACTTCTCACCGCCTATTCATAACTGATAAGAATTCGCGTCTGTCATTTCTTATTGATACCGGCGCAAACGTTTCCGTGATACCGAGAACCAAAGGCGGGAAAGCAAAACAAACCGATTTCTGTTTGTACGCGGCAAACAACACGATTATCCCAACGTACGGAGAGAAAACCTTACAACTGGATCTCAACCTACGACGGCCGTACACCTGGAAATTCATCGTCGCTGCAGTCAGCAAACCAATCATCGGTGCAGACTTCCTGAAACGTCATCAACTTCTTGTCGACATAGCCGGCCGACGTCTCGTCGACAAAGTTACCAATATGACCGTCAAAGCATCAATCATTCAGTCCGCCGAACCCACAGTTCGAAGTATCGACATGGAACAGCTGTATCACCAGCTCCTCAGTAAGTTTCCTGACATCCTGCGACCGTCATGCACGAAGGATACTCCCAAACACAGGGTAGAACACCACATCGAAACTACTGGTCCACCAGTGTACAGCAAGTGCAGACCGCTTCCTCCACATCGCTACCTGCCCGTGAAGAAAGAATTCGAGCTCATGATGCAGCAAGGAATTTGCCGACCAAGCAAAAGCCCTTGGGCCAGTCCGCTACATGTCGTACCTAAGAAAAACAGCGACTTACGAATTTGCGGTGACTACAGGAGACTCAATGACGTCACTAAACCCGATCGCTACCCAGTCCCACGCCTCAAGGATTTTACATACCTGCTTCACGGCAAGAAAATCTTCTCCACTCTCGATTTAAACCGAGCCTATTCACAATTGCCGATCTTCGAACCCGATATCGAGAAGACAGCGATCACAACACCATTCGGTTTATTCGAATTTCCACGAATGTGCCCAGGTCTCAAGAATGCTGGACAGACATTCCAACGATTCATACACGAAGTACTGAACGGGATAGACTACGCGTTCCTATTCATCGATGATGTCATCGTTGCATCTGAAAGTGAAGCAAGCCATATCGCAGATCTGCAGGAAGTTTTACGCCGATTAGACACGTATGGTGTCACTATCAACCCATCAAAGTGTGTCTTCGGCTGCGAAACAGTCAAGTTCCTAGGTTACGAAGTATCAAGCAAGGGAATCAAGCCACTGCAGGACAAGGTCAACGCGATAATTGAACACCCCAAACCGAAAACCATTCAAGACTTACGAAGATTTATGGGGATGATAAATTTCTATAGAGACAGCGTTAGAAATGCGGCCGAGATACAAGCACCGTTACACGCCTTTCTTCATAACTCAAAAAAAACGAGACAAAACGGAAGTAACGTGGGACGATCAGTCAACAAAAGCCTTCGAATTGTGCAAACAGAGCATAATAGATGCTGCGTTATTGTCTTACCCATCCCGTTCGCCCGACGACAAGATCGCTTTGTTTTGCGATGCGTCGGCTACCTGCGCCGGCGCGTCCCTCCAACAATTGCGTAACAATAAACAATGGGTGCCACTCGGATATTTTTCGAAAAAATTCTCCGACAGACAAAAGAGATATAGCACAAATGAAAGGGAACTACTTTCGATTTTCATGGCAGTAAAACACTTTCGAAAAATCTTTGAAGGCAAAGAGCTCATCATTTATACTGACCACAAACCGCTGATTTACGCAATTCGCAAGCCCCCGTCTGATAACGACACACCACGCCGAATCCGCCAATTGCTCTTCATTAGCGAGTTTACTACTGATATCCGACACGTGAGCGGGGCACAAAATATTGTCGCAGATGCACTATCGCGCGTCGAGACAATCGACACGCCATCACCTATCAACTACGACGAGTTATCTCAAGCTCAAGAAAACGACAGTTGTTTACCTGCATTATCTCAACAGACCAACATACAACTCAAGAAAATCATCTTACCTGGTACCAACAAGCCAATATTCTGCGAAACATCAACGTCACATGTTCGTCCATATCTAACAGCTGACTTTTGTCGCACAGCTTTCAACGCCGTGCACAGTCCAAGTCATCCCGGAGTACGAGCTACACGGAAGCTGATGCAAGAACGATTCTTTTGGCCCTCAATGAACACCGACATCGGGGAGTGGACCAAAGCATGCAATTCGTGTCAGCTCTCCAAAATACAGCGACACAATCATAGCGACATCGCAACATTCCCACCGAGCGAACGATTTCAACACATTCACATCGATATCGTTGGTCCGCTACCTACATCAGCATGTGGACACAAATACTTACTCACAATGATCGACCGGTGCACTCGATGGCCTGAAGCTGTACCACTTCAAGAGACAACCGCTGAAACCGTCGCAAGAAAGCTATACGAAGTCTGGATATCCCGTTTCGGTTGTCCGATAAGAATCACAACTGATCAAGGACGACAGTTTGAAAGTCGACTATTCAAAGACCTAGCTCAACTACTCGGCGCAGACAGAACCCGCACTACTGCCTACCACCCGCAGAGTAATGGAATCGTCGAGCGTTGGCACAGATCGTTAAAAGGCGCACTCATGGCTAGACTAGAAAACAGCAACAAATGGATCTACGAGTTGCCCACTGTTCTAATGGGTCTAAGAGCCGCTATCCGCTCCGACTCTGACACAAGCGCAGCGCAACTCACCTACGGTCAAGCTATACGCCTACCAGGTGACTTCATATCACCAACTCCAGCCACACCGACGATGGATCACGACTACGTCAATCACCTGCACGACATCATCACGAAGCTCACACCCACATACAAATCGCATGCAAGTACGCGACGACACCGTCCGCAAACCTCTGCAGCATCCATACCAAGGTCCATACCAGATCATCGAACGCAAGGAAAAGTACTTCACAATACAACTACCCGGACGATCAAGCAACATATCGATCGATCGCCTCAAACCTGCGTACACTATCAACACAGAAGATGATCCCAAGCAAACAAACAGCGAGACCAGTCAAGCACCTGCAGTTACCACAGACGAGCAAGCCACAGCCAAGACTCCAGCACCTGCAGCGACCGCAGACGAGCAATCCAGCCTACTCCCAGCCCAGCATACGAGAGAACAACGTACTAGGTCAGGCAGGATTCTTAAGACGCCTGCACGCCACGTATGCTTCGCCGTGAGGGGGAGAGTACTGTAGCGCAGTCGCTACAATACAACAATAACACAAAGGATTGCCCAACTATTGACGTCCCAACGATTGACGACCTTCCGCGAAAGGGTGCACATAAATCATACCAGTGTCACACAAGGATCTTGGAAGACAACGCGCGTATGAAAGACAAAGCGCGTGGGTCCTGACCGCCTCAGCGAGGGTGTCGCACAGCTGTTAGTTAAACCATTGTTCGTTGGAGAAAACGCCACGGACAACGCGGTTCTGTTAACCCATTGTGCGCCGCCGGAGAAAGCGCGCGGACCATATCGAACCGCCTTGCACGTGGACCGAAGGCGCGGGCCCTCTTCACCGGCCAATCAGACGGCACGTTCTCCCATGATCAACAAATCAGCATCAAGAACGCCCGAGCAGTCAGCCCCACTCCGGTTTAGAGATAGCTGTATTATTGTTTAGTATTTAAGCTTGTGCATAGCTCGTAAGACATCATATATATATTATCACATGCTATTATCAGATATTATCAGACATTTTACATTGTAACATAGTCGCGTCTCTCCTCTTGTAATTAGGTAACTTATAGCATACATTGTACTCTAGACTTACGTGCAAAATACAACGTTCTACCTATTCGCGTTTTAATTACATAACACGCCCTACGCGCTATATTAGTATGGCAACCCGAACCAAATGCTTTACGTTCGTAAAGTGATCTTTATCAATCTCTAGCCTGTAATAGTTACAAATGATTTTCCCAAAGCTAACTGCTGTATATATGGAATTTATTTATAACAAAAAATATCTACCTAATTATAGGTCTGTAACCTTTGGCTTTGAAAAATTAGGTAAACTAAGGTCCGTATTCCAGAAAGAAACTCAAGCATTGATCTCTGCTTAAGACGCTGTGAATAGCAAACTTTTAGGTATTTGAGGGGGTGAAGCAGACGAAGTGGGACACGACTAGCCCCGCCCACTGCGGGGCGCGGGGCGCTCCGCGCGAGTACATCGATGCGTGAGGTGAGGCGTCGTGCATCGAGAAATACGCACGTTCTATTAAATCTATACCAACCATTCTCTATTCCATCTACATTTAGAACCGTAATTTCACAACTCAACCACGAGGTACGGTTGGCTCTGTTCGTCACAGTCCCGGTTCGCATTAGACGAGCAGCAGGTTCGAATCCCACATCCGTTCACTTTACCTTGCGATTTTCGAAAATGTATATTTTATACATATTTTCATTTTTTATTATTACTTTTGTTTTCTTTTTTATTTTTATAATGCGCTTTGTCCGTTCTGCTTAAATTTTTTGTGTTATGTCCTTTTTTCATGAAACTGTTAGAAATATATCATTTCTAGAAATTACTATTTATAAACAGCTGTTTAGAGTAACTGTTAAAAAAAATGCATTTTCGGATATTTAAAAAAATAAAAGATTTTTTCTTCAAAACTGCAACTCTTATCGAAGTCGGGTTTGTACGAGTGCTTAGAATAACACAACACAAAAAGATTGAAATAGATGGAGGCACTTGGAGGAGGCCTATACTGAAAGGGGCCATGAATAATGCAACAAAATGAAATCTAAATTTACTGTTTTGAACTATTATCAAATCAACTGTTATTTTTATTGTTTTTCTTTTCTATTCCATCTACATTTAGAAGGGTAATTTCACAACCCAACCCCGAGGTACGGTTGGCTCTGTTCGTCACAGTCCCGGTTCGCATTAGACGAGCGCCAGGATCGAATCCGGCTTTACCTTGCGATTTTCGAAAATGTGTACTTTATACATATTTTCATATTTTATTATTTTTTTTTGTTTTCTTTTTTTATTTTTATAATGCGCTTTGTCCGTTCTGCTTAAATTTTTTGTGTTATGTCCTTTTTTCATGAAACTGTTAGAAATATATCATTTCTAGAAATTACTATTTATAAACAGCTGTTTAGAGTAACTGTTAAAAAAAAATGCATTTTCGGATATTTAAAAAAATAAAAGATTTTTCTTCAAAACTGCAACTCTTATCGAAATCGGGTTTGTACGAGTGAAATAGATGGAGGCACTTGGAGGAGGCCTATACTGAAAGGGGCCATGAATAATGCAACAAAATGAAATCTAAATTTACTGTTTTGAACTATTATCAAATTAACTGTTATTTTTATTGTTTTTCTTTTTTTAAATTATATTATGAACTAAGAAATTCATGGTTAAATAAAGGCTTATTATTATTATTTATTATTAATTTCTAGAAATTTGTAGAAAGAAAATTATAACGAATTGATTTTAAATATTAGTTTGCATTATAATTGTTACAAAAAGAATATATTTAAAAAGATGAAACAATTACTACAAAAAATACAGAAAATCGGATAAATTAATAATAATTAAAAAAAAAAAACAATTGCAAATAAGAAATCCAACAAAAAGCATACAACGTAAGGCTGGGGTTTGAACCCGAACACATACAGATGAAGAAAAATGTGCCGCGAAAAAGTAAAAAGAATAATTACAGAAAAAAATCAAATAAAATATCGGCAAAAATACAACAGTTCAAAATCTACAAAAAGCATATAATGTGAACCTGGGGTTTGAACCCGGGCAAAAACGAAATATGATTATTCATCAACAAACAGACACGTAAATATAATTATTTTCTGTGCGGGGTAAAGCAAAAAGTGACATAGGTCCGACAAGCACCACGCCTCAGCGGTCACTGTCGCTAAGCATAGAAGTGAAAGAGAAGGCAATGGACGCCGCGATGGAGCGACGTTTCGTTCACGTTATTTATCATTAAATACATTATTTATTTTAGAATATCTTAGTTAAATCGATAAACAAAAACAATGGTTTCATTTACTATTATATTTTACATCGCTCTTCTCAATTTTATCAAGATTTGATGATTAATAATACAGTTACAACTGTTATAAATTCAATTTTAGGGGTTACTTTAGGATTTTTTTCTATCGAGAAAATTAATTCAAAACGTGTTTTGAAAACAATGGTTTCCTGCTACATAACGAATTGATTTTAAATATTAGTTTGCATTATAATTGTTACAAAAAGAATATATTTAAAAAGATGAACAATTACTACAAAAAATACAGAAAATCGGATAAATTAATAATAATTAAAAAAAAAAACAATTGCAAATAAGAAATCCAACAAAAAGCATACAACGTAAGGCTGGGGTTTGAACCCGAACACATACAGGTGAAGAAAAATGTGCCGCGAAAAAGTAAAAAGAATAATTACAGAAAAAAATCAAATAAAATATCGGCAAAAATACAACAGTAAATTAAAAAGCATTTATTTCAATTAAAATCTACAAAAAGCATATAATGTGAACCTGGGGTTTGAACCCGGGCAAAAATGAAATATGATTATTCATCAACAAACAGACACGTAAATATAATTATTTTCTGTGCGGGGTAAAGCAAAAAGTGACATAGGTCCGACAAGCACCACGCCTCAGCGGTCACTGTCGCTAAGCATAGAAGTGAAAGAGAAGGCAATGGACGCCGCGATGGAGCGACGTTTCGTTCACGTTATTTATCATTAAATACATTATTTATTTTAGAATATCTTAGTTAAATCGATAAACAAAAACAATGGTTTCATTTACTATTATATTTTACATCGCTCTTCTCAATTTTATCAAGATTTGATGATTAATAATACAGTTACAACTGTTATAAATTCAATTTTAGGGGTTACTTTAGGATTTTTTTCTATCGAGAAAATTAATTCAAAACGTGTTTTGAAAACAATGGTTTCCTGCTACATATAATCAAGATTAACATATAAATTTTTGGCTGCTCTGAAATGTATACATTTGGCTAAAAAATTGTTTTAAGAAGCCTATTTTTACTGAACACAGCGCCTTAAGCATTACTGAAAACTAGTTTCAACCTTTCAACCAATTAAAAATGGCTTGAAACGAGACTTAAGTGGAGTTTGAGTTTTGAGTGACGTTCTGTAATACGTGCCTTAAATGGTGCCTTACTGACGTTGAAGTTGACATTGGCAGTTGACACTGACATAAAACATCAGGCAGCAGCACGCTGTTGTTGACGTGACGGACGTTGTTGTTGTATTCTGCATCGTGTCTATTTTCGTGCTTGATTATCAAATAATACTATTTAAAATGGTGAAATTCGGCAAAAATAAGTTCAAAGCACTAAATAAAGCCGCTAAAACCAAGAAACTTGTAGCAGAAAGTCCGGGAGTGTCAAACAAAATCTTGAAAAAGAAAATAAACGCAGAAAAGAAGGTTACATTTCAGAAAGAAGTTTTACTAAAAGAAGTGCTGGTTAGTGGAAATGATGCGCTTGTAAAGAACATAACAGCTAGCAAACTACGAAGTGCACCAAAGAAAGTAGAAAAGGACAGAACCACTGACCAGATAAACAGTCCAAAACGGAAACCTAAACCTGTCGAAAAAAGGAAAAAACGGCAAAAAACACAACTCAGCGACACCAAGTTAATGCTAAAATTGATGAAGACGAAGTAAAATTAACTATCGTTCTTAAAACCCATTAATTTTCCATACAGCCCTTCCAAGCTATGTAATTTATGGCCAGTGGCCTCGCTTTGGCCTTGGAACTCTGCCAGGTAGGAACCTGGCTCGATTCAGAGGCGAAATTATGTACACAAAGTATGTGTACATAATTTTATTAACTCTTATCAAAACAGTGAAGGAATACATAGTGAAAGAGCCAGCTTATTCTACAACCGGAAATTCCATGACTTGACATCTACTACTAGTGCTTGAGTTGCTTAGTTGCTGATCATTGATGGTATAGCGCACTAGTTACAAGAGCCTATTCACTCAAAAATACAACTGGAGGAAAGAGATGGCAGCTGAGAGAGCTGATGTACTAATGTTAAACCAAACAACATGACCAACAATGCTGCACCAGAAGAAATTGATTTGGTGACCCTTTACATTTTTTCATTACATTTGGTCCATCATATCCGGAACACATTGCAACACAATGGCTAAGATGTCCTCTGTACAGCTACCAGACATCATGCCAGAACACAACGAATCCCTTGGTGACGAAACTGTCTGGTGGGTGGCAACTTCTGCCGGCAGCCAATATTAGTATTTAATAACTTAAACAGATTTTGTCTGGTCAGCTATCTCCTACACAAGCCGTACTATCTATCCAGATAGTTATTAAGTGCAAAAATGTGAAATGTTACTGACATATTTTGTGTTTTCTCGATCAATGTCATCTTTCAGTGTGTGCTCCTACATAGAATTTTATTTTCATAGTACAATTTTGTTAAAGGGCTGGTGTTTTTTTTTTTTATAATACACTCATTTGCAAAAAAAAAACTGGCAGTTTTGATTTTGATTCATCTTTAAAGATACAATACGAAAAAGGTTTCAATCGATTGTACATGTTACTGGCTGGTCTTAAAAATGCCGTGGTATTTAAAAAGTATGTTCTAAATTACAATTTTCATTTGGTGCTTATTTTTACAAAAAATGCCTTTTTATAATTTTATCCCACATTTTTGGCGCGAAGTTCCATATGTTAACATCGACTTTCATAACTTTTATCGATTAATTTCATATCCTTGACTGTCAAAGCTTTATTTATTGCTGTTTGGCTGTACCTATCAAATATGGTAGATAGTGGTAAAAGCTACCAAAATTATCGCGCTGCTTGAAGAGGGTTGCAGCCAATGCTTCGTGGCTAAATATTAGGTAGTCGGTCGGACGCAACGGTCCAAAGAACTTGGCAGAGATTTCAAGAGACTGGTTCCGGCGAGAGAAGGCCTGGTTCTGGAAGAAAACCATGTACCCAACCACGGGATGATCATTTTCTTGTGAGTCGCGAATTGAGAAATCGCAAATCTTCGTTTATGGATCTTATGAACAACCTCCAAGAAGTAAGAAATGTGCATATTAGTCTATGGACGGTCAGGAGGAGGCTTCTCGTTGCCAATATACCTACGCAGTCACTGCCCGGCCACCCCCAAATTACTCCGTGAGCACATGGTGAGCACCGAGTTCGCTAGAAATTGTGAATCATGGACAAAGAATAGGAATAGAAATTGGAATAGGGTTTTGTTCTCTGATGAAGCCAGTGCTAAAACAAGGTGAACGCTTTGCAGAGGCATGTTTCAAAGAAATCAGACCTTATGGTGGTGGCTCTGTTATGTTTTGGGCAGGAATAAATTCAATGGATCGGATCGTACAGTTAGTCTTCATTGAAAACGGCTCACTGACTGGGCATCGATACATAACGGAAGTTCTAATTCCACATGAACAACCCGCATTGGCCGCTCTTGGTGAAGACTTTTATTTTTATGGCCGACAATGCTCGCGCCCACCCATTACGCGATGTTGAAGCGTACCTATGTACAAGAGGTCGCCATTCGTCGTTTGGATTGGCCAGCTCGAAGTCCCGACCTGAATCCCATTGAACATGTCTGGGAAGTTCTGAAACGGCGTGTGAGATCAGTACAACCGGCTCCGCAGACCATCAGAGCTGAAGAATGTGATTACTGCGGAGTGGGAACGTATTCCGCAAGCAAGTACCCGGGATATACTCCCTAGCATGCCCAGATGTATTCAAGCTGTGATTTTAGCTAGAGGGGGTCCCACTCGATACTAAAGATTTATCTGCTTTTACTTTATTACAAAGAAAAACGAACAAAAAATCTTTAATTTCATGAACATATGCAGGATGCACTATTAGAGAGGTTTATAAATAAATTGTATCAAATTTAATGAAATACTGATGAAAACTATTATTTTATTAATTTTCCAAATTGCGAGGATAAAACTACCTATAATTATCAAACTAAGCAATATTAACATTAGAAATCGTTCATTGCTTAGATGCCAGCTTTTTTTGCAAATGAGTTTACTGTGTTGTAGGTAAAAAACTAAAATAAAACACATTGAATTTTATTGATTATTTTTATTTGAATAGGTACAGTTAGAGTAGGAGTGTCTGCATATCTGACAAGAGATGCAGTGCATAACGCCAAAATAGACAAGTAGATGTTAAAATATTCAACCTTACACACTCAACCGAAAATGCGTTGGTGACTGAAACCAAAGTGCCCCACATATTAACAGTTCGCCGGTGGATATCAGCCTGTCAGTTAACCGGAAAAGATCACAGACACGCAGTTCCCCTGACGATTTATCAACGGTCAATGCCAACCCATAGTATGTGACCGCTTGACGTCACAGGCCTGCGTAGACAGGTATCAGCCGGGCAGTCCGTGACGAAGCGTGTGAAACTGTAGACTGCCACCTGCTAGTGTGTAGCCGTTGTTCAACCATTGCCGGCAGACAATCGCTATAGTGAGTGAGCTATGCAGACCTTGGACGGCAAGCGCCCCGTTAGGTCCAGAGAGTGCAGGCGGACTGTAAGTGTATGGGACCCTTAAGTTACGACCGATGCATCTTCCGTCAAAAGACATCTCACCCAAATGATACAAATCACACTTGAACCAAAATTTAAACTGAGCATCACGGCTACAAATTGTAGTTATAAATGAGCCACACGCGACCAATTAAAGGCTCGCCCACCTGCTGCCATATCATACAACTACGTCGACGACGTGCTTACTTGCCTTCAGTTTGCAAGAAGTTTCGCCGCCAAGATAGGCTACATAAGCCATCTTCGGGCGCATGAGCGCCGAATCATCGGCTAGGAGTCGAAGTGGTCACCGTGGCCGAAATCGGTCGGGAACATCATCATCAAAGTGGTTCCTTAAGCCATTAACTCTGCACCCTTTTATAACAGCAAAATCAAGAAATCAATCTCTAAACGTCTAGTACTAATCTTTCTAACATTTTGGCTAGTAGGTGAAAAACATTTTCTAACAGATAAAGGAAGGCTGCACTATTTTATAAATCTAAATTTACTACAATTTATATAGATATTATAATTAAGAGTTTTGTGATACAATGAAATCTTGCAAACATGTCTAGTTAGCTAGAAATGTATACCCCTATTTCATAGTTATGCTTACTGCAAGTGGAGCAGGAAGCGTAATTATGAAGGCACACTTAGGCGATTAATAAATCAATTTTAAATTTGTCGTCCATTGCTTTGAAAAACCAACAAATGTAACTTTTTTTCAATTTTTTAGAAATTATAATATTAATATAAAATGATACATACTTTGCATATGTATTTACTAGTGAACTTTTAACAGATTATAATTCTAATTTCGTTCGAGAATACACTGGCTATATATTTCTGAACCAGTCCTAAGAAGCAAAGTATTCAAATATATGTACTAAAATTTAATTTCTTTACTTGGCCTAGATTTCAACGGGGGACGAAACACATCTGTTAAATTTGTTAATTCTCGTTATGAGATATGAGTGTGCCAAATTTCAGCAAAGTCTGTTCGGATGTTTTAAGCCAATTTGGAATATACATTCACAAGACACACAGACAAAAATTATTCATTATTACTGTATTATATGTAGACATTTGATTACATACATACTTAATTTTAGTTTTTAAATATGCCTAGTATATAACTATGTATTATATTCTATTATTTAACAAGATTTTTTAATAATAATTAAGAGAAAAGAAACCCTAAAGAAGTAAAATAGATCTACTAATGGAAACAGCAGTTTTCATTAGTAGAATATTTTTTCTGTTCTCTCCTGAGAACAGAAAAGATAATGTATTAACTTAAAATCCCAATATAATAATATCTCAATGATATTTTACTAACACAAAAAAAAATATATTCCTTACTTACATGTTGTAATTAATCTAAATTCAGAAACATTGACAACTATTCTAAACACTATGTAAATGTCATACACTTTAAAAGTTGGAAAGGTTGGTTTAAACCAGGGCTCTGGAAACCAGATTCGATACAAGCTCAAGCCAATATGTTGTTTTTTTTTTTTTTAGAGGTACACTTTTATCACCTCACCTTCAATGGAGGTACATTGATGATTGGAGGACTTTGGATGGCCCTGGTCCAAACCAAAGAAGCGAATGCTCTGTCAGCTCTCAACTTATTTTTGTGTATACACGGCTACAGTAGTCTATCCATACTAAAATTTAAAGAATATAAACACTAATTACTCTTGTTCTGGTTTATGTTAAAGTTTTCCTTGACTTCAGTCAAGAGAGAACATAGAAAGCAAGTGAATTGACCTTCCTACTCTGTTACATTTTTAGAGAAAGGCAAGCATTCTTATTGATTATAATTTTATTTTAATTTTTGATAGTCCAGAGACTATCTTAAATGGAGGATTCTTAGTGAATATCCTTACTACTCAGCTAATATGACTAGTTAACTAGTTTTATTGGCACAGTAGTAATTATAGATTTAAACTTGCAATCCTTGAGAAATCTGCTCACTATCGTTCTATGCTACAAATGCTAAACCAGATGAAACAATATAAGGTGGATGTATTGACTTGAGACCAAAAATGGGTTAGGAGGAATAGACTTTATTATGTAATTCTTGAGAAACTAAAGTACCCAGTTTTGATGTTGTGAAAACAATGCTGCCAACATATTATGTTTCACTGTTGGTAGGAACATATTAAAAACTTGCAACGCAACCTTGTGGAGGCATGAAGAACAGGGAGTAATGTTCACTTATCCTCCATTGAAAAGGGAGGATCCTCCGACCAGACAGGTGTTATGTCTGGTGGGCACTTGCCCGATGGTTGAAATTGGCAAGTTGTGTGTATGCTAATTGCATGGTAAACTCTGATTGAGAGATGTAGAATTCGTGTGACGTCATTATGACGATTTGTTCATTTTGTGGCGTTCGTAGGTACTGACCCTGAATTCTACATCTCTAAATAGCAGTCTACAACCTCATATTCATGAGAAATAATTGTTGCACAACATTATTTTCAACAACTGCTGAAGTTCTGGGCTAAACCATCGAAGACCATAAAAAAAAAGTAGCATGTACAGCCTAGGACGATAAAATTAATAAAAATATGCTACTAAGTTCTTTAGTAGCGACCGCGACCTCGGCCCCTGCCGCGGCCACGTCCGCGGGGCGAACCCTTCGGCTTCTCGTCGACAACGAGCGGAGCCGCCGGCTTCTCAACTTCCTGTGGCTTCACTGGTTCTGGTTCCGGCGTTGGTTCAACAGATTCTTCATTTGAAGGCTCCGGATCTTCATTTTCGCCTGTGAATGAGGTTTTAGTTTTAGAAACAGCTTGGTGTTACATTCCCAGGTCTTTAAAGAAATTACCCCAACGGTCATTAGTTTCACTGTTAAAATGGCGAGCAAAAAATAATGGCCCACTCCCTTGCACAGAGGGGTAGTCTGTGTTCCAGAAGTGGGTAAATTATTAACCCGGCGAGGCTGTGGTGGTGTGACATACCTCACGCTTTACTTCAACAATAGTTTTGTTTGCACAGCTGGAGTTAAGGAGCTGGGGGAGGGGATAGTAGCGAGATCATAGTGTTGCGCTAACCAGCACTTGAGATATACGTGCGCAAACTCCTGTCCTCCTCCTGCCCTGTTGTGATGATGACCCTAGTTTCTAAGCTCCTCCAAAGTATTATGTTAGTTTTTTATTTCTAATTCAAAGACTGATGTTTTTTTCTTAATTTAGTAGTTGTTGTCAAAAGTAAAATGTTGTTTTTGTTTATTTTAGAGGTTTATGAAGATAGTGCCATTTTTGATAAAAAAAAAACTCAGTTCTTTTATTTTCCTAAGTAATAACAAAAATTATTAAAATATTTTCATTAAAAGCTGTTTATTGTTTATATTAATATCACAAAACATAAGATTAGAACTTAATTTTATCGATATTATGATATTTATGGCCAATTTAATTAGTGGGTATGTCAAACCCCTCCACATACTCATTGTTACATTTTGCCATCACAGCCTCGCCGGGTTAACCGATTATGCTAAGAAACAAAAAAAAAACATTTATTTGGCACATACTAAAAGACACATGATACACCAGATACCTACATACACCATAAAAACTTTCCAGATTTATTTGGCACATACTAACAGACATGATAACTTACCAGTCATATTCTCGTCTTCGAGTATCTCATCAACGGTCTGCTCCCAGTTCTCCAGTTCGTCGGCAGGCGCCATATCTGGCTCACCACCATCCTTGTTCAAAATAGCGTCCTCGCTCATGTCTACGGTATCATCTATGAATAAATGATAATATTCATCAGACACATATCTCCACAATTTTAGACAACAACATATTACAAAGAGAAAAGAATAATTTTGTAAGTTTGTTTCATACGCTTTCATGTTAAAACGGCTGTACGGATTTGGATAACATTTAGCACATGAATAAGTAAAGACCTAAACAAAAACTTTGATTTGGATTTAGGACTTTTTATGCCAAAATTCCCACCAAATCTAGACTTATACGGGTCAAATCTTATAATGCCACGAGGCGTAGCCCGTTACAAATAATTAGTCTCTTTTTGAATTTATGTGACCGCGTCTCGCGATCTTCTAAAATATTTGACAATATAATTTAGCAGGCTACCTCAGCGCATGCGCATCGCACCCCCCCTCAAAACAAGAGCTCGAGTTGTTGAAGCTAGTAAGTCTTGTAAAACTGGCAGTATTTTACCGTGGGATAAGTCCCATGGATACCCGCCTGTAGAGAACGGAGGGTTACGTCGGACCCGCGGATTTAAACCCCACCGCTACTAAAATAGGTCCCCTGGACCCACTCAGGAAACCAGGTACCAGCCCGCCACTATAAGCGGACTTTACCTCCAAGAGCGGCCGGTCAAGTCCTCTGCATATAGAACACTGTGTGCCACTTTTTAGCCTTGCATTACTGGCGTAAGAAAAAATACCGTATGTAATAATCCTTGTAAACTCACCCTTTGCCTCTTCATCATTATCATGTCCATTCTGTTCTTCTCCGTCCTCGTCAGTCTTGCGTCGCTTAGCGTCGCTGGAGTCTTCGGCGTTCAACGAGCGCTTGTTGTTATCCGCTCCTGGTCCCTATAAACAATAATAATAATAACTTAATACTATGAATGTGAAATTTGCGTGAACTCTATACAATTTCACGTACACACAGATTGACAGAGAAAAAAAGAGTGTAAATAAAATATAAATTGGCTTGAAGATAGATACGAATTAGTTTATGTGAGGATTTTTGGTGTTGGGAGTTGTTGCGCTACCACTTTCTAACGAAAGCACAGGGAAGTGGTGAAAGGCGGGCGTTGTGAGGGGACTGTCTCTTGTAATAAAATTGCTAATTCTCAGGCTAATTTTGATAAATGTTTTTTGTTAATTTTTTCTTACAAAATCCTTATTATATTTTCTTGGACACCCGCTGAAGAAAAAACAGGAGGTATCGCAAACCTGCCCCCTAATCGGCGAACAAATTTTTGTCAAATGATTGCGACTAGTTGGCATCAGTTGGGATCGTTCGGACCGCCCATTGGTCCGTTCGGTTCGGGGCTGGTTTGAAATAGCTGTATCCAGTGTGTGCGGTGTTTATTGCTATGAGCTCATACTGTTGACATAACATGACACCACGTTAGTGTTCCTCTACGGTAAACAGGAATGTAGTAAAACACGGTTGTGGGAGCGGGCGCACAAATCAATGAGGATTAACCAACAGAAGAAAACATGTGTAATATCTACTCCTACATTTCGCATCGAGGGTCCATTAAAATATTTGAGCATTTTTTTTTCGAAATAAGCATCGTACATTTGCAAGAAAACCGGCTTAAATTATTGTATGCAGACTGGCCAGACCCACCCAACCTGTGTAGTCCTTTGATCAAAAGACCATCTCAAGACATGGATTCTACATGGTCTTCAAATGACCCAAGATTATATCCGGATTTTAAAAGAATCTGACTTCCTTTGTCCTTTTTTTCAAGTAGTCAGATAGGAAAGGAAGAATTCGTCTAGTTAAAAAATGCACTGTTTATCAGAAGGTAACGCATTTTTTCTATTAAGTCAAGTCAGGACAGAATAACAAAAGCTGTTAGGCTATTTAGGAATTGCTCCAGGGTTGGGCCTTACAGAGAGGATCCATGACCACCCTTCTGTGCGGATGGTGATCACCTAATGGTATTTGATACCTATTGTAAATCAGTAGTAAAACTTAAATTCCGGAGACAGGCAGAAATACTTTAGAAACAAAATTATAATATTCTTTCGCCAACCCGCATTGAGCAAGCGTGGTGATTAAGCTCAATCCTTCTCTGTATGAGAGGAGACCTATGCCCAGCAGTGGGACGATGAAAAGGTTGGTGATGATGATGATTTTCCTAGAGTTAAAACCCTCAGTAAATTAAGAAGACGTCCAAAATGTCTTTTTTTTTTTATTAGTTATAAACTAGTGCTTGACTGCAATCCCGCCTGGTGGTAAGCAGTGATGCAATCGTTGATGGTAAAACGCACTAGCTTATTAAACCTATTCACTCAAAAAAGCTGAGTGAATAGGAAGGAAGACGGCAGTTGAGCGAGGTGATGCAATGTTTAACCCAACAACACGACCAACGATGCTGCGCCAGAGGATGATCTGGAGATCCTCCACGACCAAACTCCCGACACAACAACATTAGGCACATCGTACCCGGTACACATCGCAACACAACTGCTCAGACCCGTCCTCCGTACGGCTTCACCCGACATCATGCCGGAACACGACGAATCGCTTGGCGGCAAGACTTTGTCTGGTGGGTGGTAACTTATGCCGGCGGCTGATGTTGTCTGAACAATCAATCTCAAAAACGCTTTTGATTATTCTGCAATGGATTTAAGGAAAGATTTAGTGTA
Organism: Sesamia nonagrioides; assembly: GCA_017933935.1. Classification (NCBI taxonomy): domain Eukaryota; kingdom Metazoa; phylum Arthropoda; class Insecta; order Lepidoptera; family Noctuidae; genus Sesamia; species Sesamia nonagrioides. Next base: position 223,841 of record JADWQK010001280.1, on the reverse strand, counting down.
ATTTTGAATGTTTTGTTTTGTAGGACGAGCCAGCAATTACAAAATAAAATAAGGCTGAAACTCGGAAAGACTCATTTTCATGCAATTAGACACATCAAATACTAATGAAAACGAAACGGAAGGTTTAGGATGCGCGCTGTCAACAGCAATGTGTCTGACGGTAATACAATATCAACAATAAAAGTACAACGTTTTTGACATGCAAAAACACGTAGATAAAGCGTGCCTAGTGTACTTTGGTAGCCGGCAGCAGAGGTAAGACATTAACGACCAAATACTCGAACGAACTATATTCTAAGGCTGACTTGAGTTAAAATTTTCAGTGCATCTTTTACCTACTATTTTATTAAGAAAAGGACAGAAAATAATATGTCTATTCTATTCTATTCTTTATTATGGCAACTAAAATCGATGGATGTCGACTATTCTGCCAATGTCAAGTGGTTTGAAAAGCAAGAGTGTATGTAAAAAAAAAAAGGAATAATTAAAATTAAAACTTTCGATGCCACAGTTGACCTTTGTATATCTTGAGGGGTTAGTACTGGACTGAAACAAACAAAAAAATAAAACTACATATCCATACTAATATTATAAATGCGAAAGTAACTCTGTCTGTCTGTTACGCTTTCCCGCCTAAACCTCTCAACCGATTTTGATGAAATTTGGCACAGACAATCTTTGGACCCTGAGAAAAAACATAGGCTACCTGTTATCCCGGAAAAATTTGATATTCCCGAGGGAAATCTAAAAAGCGCGATATATCCGAACACCACGCGGACGAAGACGCGGGCGGAAAGCACACAATCTTTAGACCCCGAGAAAGGACATAGGCTACCTTTTATCCCGGAAAAATTTGATGTTCCCGAGGGAAATCTAAAAAGCGCGATATAACCGAAATTTACGCGGGCGAAGCCGCGGGCGGAAAGCTAGTTATATTATAATTGTTAGAACATCAATAGAAACATATACCACAATGAAATCCATACTAATATTTTAAATGCGAAAGTAACTCTGTCTGTCTGTCTGTTACGCTTTCCCGCTTAAACCTCTCAACCGATTTTGATGAAATTTGGCACAGACAATTTTTAGACCCTGAGAAAGAACATAGGCTACCTTTTATCCCGGAAAAATTTGATGTTCCCGAGGGAAATCTAAAAAACGCGATATAACCGAACTCCACGCGGGCGAAGCCGGGGCGGAAAGCTAGTATATAATATTTGAAGAAGTTGCTTATAATTTTATATTATTGTGACGGATGATGATGTCAGTTTACACCTGTCAAATTAGTCCGCGCCTGACATAAATTGATGTATTATTGATCGCCATGTTTATAATCGCGTCAAAACTGTCTATGGAATACCTTAATTTGACAGGATTAAACTAAAATGTTATCTTCTATGCTTTTCTTATTGAAATAGAAAGAAAAAGGATGCACTTAACTTAAAATTAGTTTAGTTTGTGAACAAGAGAATCGGCGCCATTGGGTGTGAATATAAAAAGCGGGTTCCCGGTATAACCCGCGCAGATAAAGAAAAGATCTGTAAATGGCGTCCGCCAAAAAAAAATCATCGATCAGGAATTCAGGATTCGCTTTCCAAGCTACTTTGATGTACTCCGAGTTATCGTTAATTTCGTTCCGCTAAAGTCTCTGTTATTTTGTTGTTTTTGTTGAGTTTGAACAATCAAACTCAACAAAAATAACAATAAAAACAAACACAACAACAAACAAGTACATTTACGTTGTAAATAACAATATTTACAATGTAAATTTGACATTTTACTATCTTAGCATTTGGTTTGTGATTGGACAATGGCATGTTTTGTCAACCGTGCCATAAGTACCCGCCGCCATTTACTTTTCTTTATCTGCGCGGGTTATACCGAAAAGTCAGTACGGATCGATGCGGGTAGGTAATAATAGTGGGACTATTATTACCCGTTTCGATCCGTACTGACTTTTAACTTGGACCTATACATAAAAAAAAAATCAGGTTAAATATGAACTATTTCCTTCCGAAGAGCAAGTTGCAGACATATACCGATATTTGCACCCTTACATATTAAAACATCATTCTTTCCCTCTAAATAATACTACCCACGATCGATCGAAGTTTAACTACACTTGCAGCGGAAGGGTGATCAAGGATCACCCATCAACTGGTCACTGATCATCCATTATATCCACATATCGAGACCCCTCCCTTCCCTCTTCGAGTCTTGGAATTGGAACCCATAGTCCTGCTGTTCTTTGTTAAACGTTAACAGTCGCTAAGGTTAGTCAGAACCCCAAAATTTTGACAGCCAGTTGCATCATGTAAAATTCCTACCGGTTAGACTAGAAACTGACCTCATCACAGCTAAGCTAGCCTGGTAAGCAAGTGTGAAAAAATTGCAAATACAATCAACAAGTTTTACCTAGCTTTTTCTTCAAACTTTAGACAGATTGATTCTGTCTGGCATTTTCAAAACAGCGAACCATGATATTAATTCGTTTAGTGCCAAATGTATTAAGTTAGGCTGTTAGGGTGTAACTATTAACAAGCGGGTTCCCGGTACCGACAATTCGGTACGGATTGGTATTTGGTGCGGGTAAAATAGACCAACATTAACTTATGCACTTAAAGAGGACGGGCGAAGGCAAATTATACTATCTAGTATAATTGCCTTCGACCGTCCTCTTTAAAATAAAATAAATAAAGAAACAGGTAAAACATGTCACTATTTCGTTGCAAAGATCAATCTGCAGACATCTGTACCGTGAGCAGGTCCCGAATACAAGCTGTTTTCTGTCTTACAAGTATCGTTCGAGTATTTGGCCATAAATCTACTGGTTTTAAAATGTCTCTGGGTAGACTTCCGTGAATCACGACCGATATACGAAACACAATGATAATGTATAGTGCTAATTCATTATTCATGTCACAAGTGGGGTAAGTAGCATTACCATACCAAAATAATGAACATTAGAACAATAAGTCGGATATTTGCAAAAGAAGTTGGAGGGTTAGCAAGTCTAGATGCAACAGACTTTCAAGTGATACCATACATTCTCATAGTGTTTGTTCTGTGGGCCGTATTCGACGTAACTCACGGAAGCCTTACCTGACGTTTGTAAGCAGATTTGCTGAACCAATATAAACCGCGCACTCTATATTCCTTCTTCTTTACCGATTCCTCAGGTATCGGGTATGGATGAGGCTAAAAATAGATATTTAAGTGTTAGCTGTTTCGAATCAAATACATTTAATACCGTAAAGAGAAATAAAATGATTTGAAGGTCTGTGACATACCTACCTGTACACCATTTTGTTCTTTTTTTCAAAATGGCTGCCATATGTGAAACCTACATTATGTTTTATGTTTTTGTCCAATACAATAATGCATTCAGGATGTGGATAGGGTTGCCCCGATACTGTACTGCGTTAGGGATGTTTATTGAAGTTTGTGTGAATTATTTCTACACGGTTATGACGAAACGGTGCGTATCCGTAGGATGTGGGACAGCGTCCACAGCATTGTATATGATAGCTGGCAGTATGGACTGTCAGTTTGTGAACCTTGCACCTGTCACCTCGCAGCAATGATGTCACAATCCGATTCGTTTTGTATGTAAATGTATTACTAACTCAGTTTGAAGGCACATTGTTACCAACTCTGAGTTTTGTTACTCGAAATAAATATTGATAAATTAGTGTCTACAGGCATGGCCACCATTTTGTAAAAGGCCTGTTGAGAAACTGCTATGCGCAAAAACGCTACATATGAGCAGGGTTTTAAATAGTTAATGTATTTGTATATGCATTGACGACCCGCCATTACATTGTGCTTCAAATTTTTATACATGGTGCTAGCTAATAAGAGATGACAAAAATGTACTACTCTGACGCAAAGATTATGGTTATATCAGGCCGCATAGTATGGCAGGTGGTACATTTATATCAACATTAAGCATGTGATGCCTATGAAATCGAAATAGAGAACTCATTTCACGAAGCTCACAGTTTTTTTCTTTTTTAAGATTTTGTGCAATGTTACTTGGTCTGTGTGGTTGCAAACTTGAATTTCTTCAATTGCATTGCTAATTTTTGTGTCATTTCAGGTTCACGCAGCAACCGGCACAATGATATAGGAATAAATGTATGTCTGCTCCTTTCATTTCATTTTCCTATAATTCTACAGGCAAGTAAATGATACAGAGTGCAGAAATCCAGGGGCCATAGTGTGCTATTTTTATAAATTTGTCATCCCAACACACTTCTGTTGTCTTTTCATTATCATTGTTCTTAAAAGTTCGTAATCTGCTAAATTCATAATGATTGATCAGTTATCTCAGTCGTCTCATAATGGAATGGTGATATAATGACATTGCTGTATTGCCATTATTATTAAACCCGTTAATGGAAATTATTTTCTAGAAACTAATACTCATTATGAACATTCCTTAATGTGGAGCACATTGTCAGTGATTGTCCAGTGGAAAATCATATATTTTTTTTTGTTATAAACTAGTGCTTGACCGCAATCCCGCCTGATGGTAAGCAGTGACGCAGTCGTTGATGGTAAAGCGCACTAGTTTATTAAGAGCCTATTCACTCTAGCCTTGAAGACACTCAAATTGTCACGAATGACGCCATTTTGTTAGTAGATTACGAAGCTTGTTAAAATCGATCATTATGGGATCACTGACCAGCCTTTTTGATACTATTGTAATAGCAGACTAGGGCCCTAGCCTGCTATAATCGGTTTGAGAATGAATTCGTTTATCACTTAGAATGGATTTGATTTCACTTAAGTGAATGATGTCAATTAAAAGTGTTTAGAGTGGGAGAATTAGAAGTAGGTACCAGCTGAGTGCCGCTCTTCTCAGCGAGCAGGCGCGTGAAGAGCTGGTGGTGGCGCCACGTCCGCAGGTGGACCTGCGCGGTCTCCTCGGTGTCCAGCAGCTTGCGGCACAGGCTGCACTGCACGCAGCGGAACTCCGACAGGAACGACGCGCCCACGCCGCGCTCGGTGCTGGAGGGAGTATGTGTCTCATTAAACTAGACATTAACATAGACTAAAAACGAATTAAATCCTTTTTCAATCTGCTTCCTTTGTAATCAAATGCAGCTGAATACAATTTTTTTTTTTCATAAAGTTAACTGCCAATTTGACCACCACCACTTGGTTACTGAGTAACAAGATTCTCAAGAACTCACGCCCCTTCGTAAAACTGGTGTTGAAGACTTTTTGGCTTTCTGTGACAACTGTAACTGTTGGTCGTGACTGTTATTCTACTTTTAATAACCCACATCAGATCTAAGATATCTAATATAATAATAACTGTCACCAACAAAATAAAAAACCTTCACATAGCACAGAGCCAAAATCAATATGACATTCAACAATATGGTATTATTATCATAATTAAATCCTACCTGTAAGCCGGGAACATATCCTGAGTGGTTCCCTGCAGGTCATCACCTTCCTTATAATCCAGGATGGTGTTCTCGTTATCAACCGAGTTCTTCTTCTCCTCAACTTCTGGTTTGGCTTCATCCTCTCCGTCTTTCTTTACTCCTTCCTCCTCCTGTTGACATGATTGCATTTTAAGGTTAATTTATTTTAATATTTAAAGCATACAATCATACAGAAGTGGACTTTATGCTAAGTACAAGGGGCCTACTCTGAAGTGGTAAATTTATAGTGTTCAACTGTTTCCTAAGTTTCCGAAGTTACTTTTTGGTGTATCAAGTTTAATAAATTATTATAATTTCAATGGTTTTATATTTGTTTTTGAAGTGTTAAAATGAATGTGCTGAACTTATAATTGTAGGGAAAGGATTTCAGTGTTAGGTTAAGACTACAATATTCAGTTTGGTTGAGAGCCTGTCCGATCTGATTGTTTGAATGTGACCCATTGTAGATCAATCTGTCTAGCCTTTTGCCAACTATGTTGCGGTTGACTTACAGACTATTCACTACTTCCATAAAGTGAAAATAAAACTGCAAATGTATTATCATTTCAGCAGAGAAACATCAACTGCTGCATCAACCCATTCTCAAGTTTCTTATATACAGTGAATTCTTCCTCCCTCCCTTGATAAAGGCTGGCTTTTATCCAGTCTTCACTCTAACTCGTAGCAGGTCTATTTAACACTATGTCTTCTGGTATGCATTTGTCAATATAGTGGCTGTGTATATGGTGTATTATAGCTAACCTGACTATCTCCCTCTCCATTCTTCATCTCTACGTCTTCAGCATCCTTTTCAGTTTCCTGTTTGTCATCGTTGCGGCGACGACGCTGCCTATCCTCACGTATGTACATCTGCTCCATGTTGAGAGTTGAGATCACCATCACTGGCGGAAAAAAATTGTGTTTTACATTTTAAATACGGAACCCTCAATCTTATGTCACAACACAAGCTTAATACATGAAGAGTAGTAGCTGCCCATGTCAAAACTCACCTTCAGGTTTAGGTTTAGTAATAATCTCCTTTTTATCCTGCATATTCCTCAGATGCTCCGCAGTCAGCCGATGCTCATCCAGCTCGATTCTAGTAGGCATCTCCTTATGACAGGATGTGCAGGTGGGATGGAGGTACTTCTTGAGCTTGCGATGTCCTACGGTGGTACGATGTATGGCACCGTCCGCTGCGTACATGTCGCACATGGCGCAGTAGAAGTCGCGCGCGGGTTGTTGACCGGTTTTGCGTGTGCGTTTCATTTCGCGAATCTGGTGGGAAATATTACAATTTAAAATAGTTTTCATGTAGTATTATCATTTCTATATCTAAATAATGTAGCCTGATATTTATACTGTTAAGTGTATCAGTCAACACTGACCTACTTTAAAAAAAAAAGGACTTTTTATATATGACTTAGAAAAACATTAAAAGATTCACCTTAAACTCTTGCCGCATGGTGTCAGCTGAGAGTGCATAGCTCTCCGCGGTCTTAGTCATCATGATTGCATGGGCACGTCCACTTAGATGGTTCTCAAACGACCTGCCATCCCACATACTCTTATTACAGATATGACATTTCAGCAACTGAGGATTGATGTCATCGTATCTGGTCTTAGGAGGTTCCTTCTTTGTACTGGTGGACTCCTCACCCTTCTCGCGAGTCTCACTAGATTCAGCATCTTTCTTGTCATCAGTCTCACTGCGGGATGATTTGCTGGTAAATTAAAAGAAGATTTTAACTGTTTTTGAACAATGAAGTTATTGATGCTATTTGGATTGGGTTTAGGTGTCTATTACTAGATTAGCAACATATTTAGAAAAAATAAAGGTGTTTAAAGTAAGTTTTTCTGTGTTGTGTATGTATTTTATTTTTTCATTATATTGTATGTAGTCTGGCAGTCAAATTTTTTTATTTATTCATGTGAATTTTATTGCCTGATATATAATTTGAGTAGTGAAATTATGTTTAAAAACACTTACAGTAGAATTGCCATGCATTTGAACCAAAATTAATTGGAGTATGTAGAGATTTCTTTGTCAAAATGAAAGAAAATTACAAAAAATACTTAACAAAACTACTACAAAACTGATTGTCATTACATTTATTTGAAAGTTCATATTACACACTTACCAACATCACAAATATTAAATGTTTATCAGTCCATTATAATCCAAAGAAGCAAGCGTTAAACATAAGGTCTGAATGGGTGCAAAAACCAGTGATGGGTGATGCACCCTTGGTTTTATGAAGCTCCAAGTGTCAGGTCTAAAGACAGACTTTCAGTATAGACAGATAACTATTTATACCTGCCTATGGTGAAGACAATTTTCATTGAAATGTAAAAACAAACATTCGAGATTTGTAAATGAAATGCATTCATACCTCAAAAGAGGCAAGAACTAACGTAATGCCAATTCGGCTAAAGTACAGAGGCCGGTGAACGTAAGGTGTTAACAGAAACTTATTTGCAGTGAGGTTCCACCTCAGCAGAGGCACAAGAAATGCGGTGTCACCACCGGAAGGAAACATTCAGGGTTCCTTACCTCTCCTTGACAGGTTTAGCCTTTGAATCGGCATCCTTTTTCGGGGAACTCTTGTTTTGTTGCCTCTGCCCATCATTGGGCCTATACTGTTTACGATTGTTGTTGACACGCTCACCGGAACGATTGTAAGTTCCCGTACGCCGGAAATTACCTTGATTGCCCATCTAAAGGGAATTGATCAGAACATGATTGTTAGTACGAAAACTGCGAGGCTCTACGAGCCACGAAGAGCTGCTGAAATTTGAAATGCTTCAGGTTTGTCATTAAAATGTGATTATGAACAATATTTGAACTTATAACTGAAGATTTTGGGGTATAAAAGAGCTTCCAGTAGATATTAATACTTTTTTCATGCATGAAAATGATGACAGAATGACATCAAAACTTTAACATTAAAGAAGGACATACTGGCATAAAATAATCATCAATTTTTTTTTATAGGAATAGTATTTAAAATACCAGACAATTTAAAAGTTGGATTAACACATCATAAAAACTGCTAAAATTGCATTTGAATTAACTTAATACTGTTCTGTAGCTTTCTTTTCTTATAAAGTGTAGTGCTTACCCTGCTGGGGCCATAACCTCGGTCATACCGACCCATACTGGCTCCACCAAAGTCCCGTCTAATGGGCATGTCGAGGAGTGAGGGGACAGGGTTCTGACGCGGCTGCAGCAGGTTGATGATGTTACTTGCTAGAGCCAGGGTGGCCTCAGTGGAGCCCCCGGAGAGGGGCAGCAGGTTGGGTAAGCCACCGCCGGGGCCGCCACCCTGCCAAGGAGAGACTCCGCTGCGCCCAAAGTTCTTCCCGCGATCGTTGCGTTGGAAATCCATGCGACGCCCACTGTTATTTTGAGGTCTGCGATTCGCCATCTTAGATTCTAAGGCAAAGTGCGTAAAAATGTTAAAATAGATATTCACACGCACATGATACACATCTTGGTGATTCGCTCCTAAAGCTATACATCTACTAAACCGTACTATTAAAATCACTAGCTGTGTAGCTATATGGCAGTGGTCGAATGTTGCCGGCCGGTAGAAAATAGTACAAGGTGATTGTGCTTAATATTGATTTTTCCAACTACATACTTACCAAAGCGAATTTATGTACCTAACTAAGGAACAAATTAAATGTACCTTTATAAATCTGGTACACAAACCCGTTATCTAACATAAAAAGCTTCAGAAACTGTTAGTCATAGAACATGTAGGCAAGCGCAAAACGCTGCTTACGTAGCCCATTTCATGATTGATTAATTACTCAAGAATTTGTTGTTTCATAGCAAATACTGTTTCAGACAAAGAAAAATTGCAATACTTACAGCTCAATTGTTGTACGGGACTTTTAGAGTAGATTTGAGTAGAATACAGAGGAAAATACTAAAATTACTAACACAAGCGCAGTCTGAGCTGAGCTAAACGTCAAATGTAATAAAAATGGCCGCTCAGCGCTCACCGCTGCATCAATGGCCAAGGCTTGGCTTGTTTGTTTATGGTTTATCGATTGCATTGCACCATAGACACACAAAAGATTCTTCACTGGGAGTGTTATAAAAAGTGTCTATAAAGTCATGAAATTAATGTTTGAGGAACTAACATTTACAAAAGTACGGCAACACTAAATCATAGTACAACGAATGTCATCGGCTGTAATCGATTTGTTTTGTGACTTGTTATTTATTTAAATTTATATTAATTTTCTATTCTACTTAGACAAAAGATCGAAGAAATGTGTTAAATATAAGAAATCAAACCGGAGTGAAGCTCGGGAAGGTATTTTTAAAATGTATCATCAATATTTGTTAGTACACCAAGCTGGACAAATTTTATCAAATATGGATGATATTTATGCTTGAACAGTTGCTAAACTAAAACACGTATGTAATCATGTTACTGTTTGTTTTTATCTACTAGAAGTAAACGATTTTAAGACTAAAATGAGGATTGTTTACATTGCGCATTTATAGGTTAAATTGCAAATATGTTTGTGTATGATTTGCAAATGTTGATACTTTAGGTCAGTGTTTTTCAACCTTTTTTATGACACGGCCCCTTTTTATATAATCAAATTTCGCGACCCCTTGATCTACGAAATTCTTATTTATTTTCATGATTATTTATTCTGTGACATATTTTCAAGCCATGCAAAATTCTTATTCATTTTCATAATTGTTACGTCGAAACGTCGTCCCGCGAGTGTAGAAGTAACAGGCATCCGCTGCGAGTTGAGTGAATGAGAGAGCGTTACGGTGGTGACGTGTGGTACGAAGCGTGCTTTGCCAATGCAAATAAAAAATCCATAAAAATAATTCTTCAGTAACGACTTCAGTAATCACTTCAGTTACGATTAATACGTAGAAACAATTTTCTACATTTTAATCGTAACTGAAGTGGTTAATAATAATTGAAAATGGATAAATTTTTAAAAATGTCAACAAAACCGTCAACTTCTAGCGCCCGGGGTGAAAATCAACCAAAAAAAAAAAACAACGGCGCTATGATGACAACTATTTGGAATTCGGATTTACTGTAATTGAGAATAAACCACAGTGTGTTATTTGCTTTAAAACGTTATCAAGAGAAAGTATGAAGCCATCGAAGTTATTACGCCACCCATTGATATAATATTAAACTAAGGTAGATAAGTCACTAGCGCACTGAAAATGAAACGTACAAAAGAAGGTAATTCCAATATCTCGCTTTAGTCACTCTCGATACTCTCGTTCCGTATGCGCGTGTGTGCTAAGAAAACCTTTTCCGCCTTTCAAAATGCCCTTTTGTGTAATGCGTAAATGCACAAATTATTTTAGAAAAGCCAACAAAAGTCACGGAATTACATATCGTAAATAGTTATTCCAAAATATTTAGATAAATAATATAGTTTCAATTATTTTGTCAAACATTCTTACAAATGATGCTTAGGTTGCCATAGTAAGTAAAAAAAGAGAGAGCTAGTTGGATTTCTTGAGAGTGTGATAAAGACGCGAACGCATGACATAGATTAGTTGCACAGAAGCGATAATGTTTATTGTGACTTTTATACCTACAATTATAGTTCTGTTTCACTTTATTTTCGCGCCTGTGTCGTTAGTTACAATTTATGAATATCTTATTGCAACAGTTAAGTAAAACATTGATATGAAATGACATGAAATTATTAAATGGGAAAGTGCGAGTCGATATTAAATGAACATGAAGTACACAATAATATAAATAAATATTTCCTACGCTCACATCAACCAGCCTAGCATATAGAAATATTAAAATAGGATTTGAAATATAGTAAATATAGATTAAACCGAATTATTATAATTGTTTATTTTATTGCATTAGGTTTCCTTTAATCACAGTCACAAAATATTAAATACACTTTAATCAAGTATTACAAAACTTCAATGACAAACATAAAAGTTTTGTAATACTTAATTGAAGTGTAAAACTGTTCATAAAAAAAAATGCACCTACTACACAACCTACGAAATTAGTAGTTACCGTTAACTCTGTTATATTTCCCATCTGCATTTTTGTTATTCTTTGGCAAACTTGACATGAACGGTGCGCTGTTTCCATTTAAGCGCAAACAACCAACACTGGCCATCTTTTTCTTCCCTATGCTTTAGATTGCGACCCATCTCACTCACACTGTATCAACGTGTGAAATGTACACATAACAAAAAATTTGCATGTGTGTGCTGCTGCTCTGATCGGCACATTTATTTCTGTTAATTTGTTAGAGCATATCATATCTGTTTAATATTATATCAATGACGCCACCTCAATTCTAAGCATCCAAATGAAAATAATAAACGCGTGGAGTTTTTTGAAACAAAATTAAAAGCTCTTCAACATCAAAAAAACTGCCATAGTACAAATGTCCAACGTAAATGAGAAAGCGTTGCTGGCTAGTTATCGAGTAGCTTTTCGTGTGGCTAAAGCCTCACACTATTTTGTATTACCAGCTGATTTAGATATGGCAGAAATTATGTTTGGTAAACAAGAGGTCGAAAAACTCAGAATTATACCTCTCAACACAAGAGAAGCGATATGGCTACTGATGTTGACTGACTGACGCATTGTTTTCTCCATCGCCAAGCTCTTTCAGCCAAAACCTTGCTACAGGATTACAGTCAAGTTCTAAATATTATTATAAATATTGTAAATTTTATAAAAAGAAAACTATTGCAGACACAACTGTTTCGAAAAATTAGTGAAGATGTGGGACAGAGGTTAGGTGGTTATCAACAGGCAAAGTATTGGGCAGAGTATTGAAAGATAAACTATGTCATTACTTCTCAGTGCAAGAGATATCAAAGAACACTGGAGAAAGGGGATCTTAAATCCGTTCATAAATGCAGCTATACATGAGCCAAAATAATCTAAACTCAATGACAATCTGCTGGATTGATCCTCCAAAGGGGCACTGCAATTGGAATTTAAGTCTGTCAGTTTGAATACTTTTTTGTTAAAAAGGAAATCAGAATACCCAGAATCAAAAATAGAGGCTTTGAAGTGTTTCATTCCATTTGCCACCTCGTACAATAAAAAGTCAAGAAAGAAATCTTTTAAACTTAGAAAATGAATTATTTCTGAAAGGGGCAAAAAGTGATCCACGACGTTAGAAATTAATTAATAAAAGACAAGCGCAATATCAAGGGTTATCCTAAGTTTTTTTTTAAAATTATTTTGTTAACTTGATTGTTACGTCGCACAAGTACAAGGTTTAAGTAACAATGTTGTACTTAACATTTATTAGTTCAGTTTGTTCTTTTAATGGGGATAGTTCCTTTTTTTTTAAAATGAGTTAATATGAAATCCATTTCGAGGAATAGGGTTACTCATGACTATTGAACGTTTAAAAAAGTAAAATATTCACGGATTATTGTTATTTACCGCTTCAAGTAAATAACCTTAATTTGACCTCTAATTACGTCATCATTTGGCTCTAAAGGGACAATTCCTTTGCCATCTAATATACACACATTGAGATAGAAATATAAGGAGATGCTGTTGTCAAGCTATACAATTTTTCATTATACATATATATGTAATTTAGGGTACAAAACCGTAATATCTTATTTTGTCTCTTTTTTTCAACAGTACATTTGCATTTGGCAAAAGAGACAAATATATTTTTGTTACTGCGGAATTATGGTAACACTATTAAAATGAACTGACAGTTGTTGGCAGCGTGCCAACGCCGGCCATCTTAGGTTACAATTTCGTGGTAGTTGTGCTGTCAACGGGATACGTAACTTAACGAAAATTATTTTTTTTGATAATATACAAGACATTTTAAAGTGGATTTGTAGTGTACCGTGTGACAAAACTATTACTTAATATGCCTGCGTGCTGTATTGTTATGTGTGGTGCCAGAAACAACAGAAATCAAGCTCAATTGACGTTTCATAGGTTAGTTACCTCTTTTCTAGCTAAATCGCCATTTATCATTCTAATTTTCAAACTAAAATGAACCATGATTACTTATTAGTCGTTAAATTACTAAATACACACTTATTTACACTATATAAGCACGTTTCTCTATATTGTAAATGTTTATTTGTTTACGTAATTTGCCGACATATGTTAGGGTTGTCCAAAATTTTTTTTAACCGACTTCATAAAAAGGAGGTTTTCATTTCGAACTGTTATGTATGTAATATTTTCAAAAATGCCTTGTTTTCGGATATGTTAGTCTATATCAGCGTTTGAACAAATGTGCCGAATTGTATAAGTGTAGTATGTAAATATGTATGTATGTTTTTATGTTTGTGTTCGCATATCTCTGGAACTATTAGTCCGATTTCGGTATTCTTTTTATATATTAGACATTGTTCAACTTAGTGAATACTGCAAGTTTCATCAAAATCGGTTCAGTAGTTTTTGAGATAGGGAATTTTAACTATTTCGCTTAAAATGAAGAAATAAATTATTTTAAATAAAAATAAAACAGCTTTCAAAGTCGGTGCCAATATGTTAGATGCGTAGGGTGTAGCGGGGACCAACATATGTACTTGGTTTAGCACCGATTTCAATTATCTATTATTGGGTGTGTTTTGAAGGCGATTTTATTTTTATTTAAAATATTTTTTTTAATTTGTCACTTTAAAGGAAGAAATATGATATTTTAAATAAAAATAATTTAATTATCTATCTACTCAATTATTTTGATAATAGATATTGATTTTATCTTTTGTTTATAGATTCAAACAGAAGAAGAACATATAATACATGTTTACCACATGCAAGAACATTGTGCAAGCAGCATGTTACGTGGGTAACAAATGTCTTGCCATGGCGCCTCCGCCGGGCCGGAACAAGTGGGTTAGACCAAAGAAGTGCTGGCTTGACGTTGTAAGAGATGACATGCGTGCCAACAAGCTCTTACCACAGGATGCTAAAGATCGTGCGAAATGAAGGAGAATGTGCAGGAAAGCGGACCCTGGGCTCCAACGCGAAAGCCGCGGATGCAACCGGGATAAACGCTGAGATGATGATGATGATGACGACGGGATACAAATGACGTCATAGATCACCTTTTAAAGGCGGGCGAACCCGCTTATGGAAGCTAGTAGTTTAATAAACGAATATATTTTAAAAAATATAAATGTATTTTATTATTATTGCACCTTTTGCACTTAATAATGTCTATACAATATAATTACACTTAGATACTTTCAAACAAGGATCATAATTGAGAGGAGGGAGGGAGAGGACCCTTTTATCTAGTAACCCAATCAAAATAGACATTTGACTTAGCCAAAATTCAAACTTTCTTTATTACAATAGATCGTGGAGTATAGCTACGGGGGAAACCACGTTATAAAAATGCGCCAAGTACACACATTTCCGCACCACTTATGAGTTAATCATAGGTGGTGCGGAAATGTGTGCATATTATGTAAAATATGAATTTTCTAATGCTGCTTCTCATCCCATGCAGACTGTAAAAACCGGTCGAGGGAATTGGCCAAGTTTAAGAATCATTTCATTAAGCGATGAGGTTAGCAACCCATCACTATTTTGATTCCATTTTCTATCTATGCCTATGCCTACCAACCTAACCTACCAACGCGCTAAACGTGGCTTTTGTTCTTATAACCTCAAGCTCTGTCTACCCCGTAAGGGATAAAGACGTGACGTTATGAATAAATGAATAAGTACTTTATCTAAGAAGCCGATAGAAAACGAGAGAATTAAAATAATTATATAACAGACAGACTATATTAAAAAATTATAATAATAAAAAATAATAATATATTAAAATCTTTGGAAACAAATACACAGTGACAGCCCTAGAAAGAGGCGGCCATATTATGTTCGAACAAATGTCAAACGATGGCACGTTTTTTCTGTAGGTATGCCACGTCTATATACTAGAAGTCTATGTATACACACCAGGGGGGGTTCACTTAGAACATCAGCAACTGAAGCAAAGTGACTAATGACATCTTTTAACGTGAACCTAAACATTGGTACCCATGGCATGCCGATAGGTGCCGCTATAATAAAATTTAACTTTTCTAACTAGACTGTCGATAAAGCAGTGCACTTTAGTTTGTGGTCACGGCTTGCATGTGTTTGTTTGTTTTGTATTCATTTTGCGCATGTTTATTGGTTTTCGAGAGGATTTCTGTGTTATTGACGTCGAGTTGAGATCTCTTGGGACCTCCTCCGTCCTGATAATCATTCTTACCCGGAAACCATTTCAGTCTTCGCAGTATTGTACCTGTGCGCTGTGAATTGTGATTCCATAAGAAATTGTGAAATACAATCTTAAAATTGCGAAAAGACGCTTGTGTTCTGTGTGTGTGTCTTTTAAAAGAGAGAAAATGCCGCATCACTGTGCTCTTGGATGTAAGAACATAAGTTTAAAAGTAATAAATAAATATTTTGTTATTATATTTTATTAAGTGGTTTTATTTCTATTATATTCATTAGATTAATGTTACTTCCGCTAAAAGCTATTTTGTTTCAATGATGATCTCTGTAACTTGCTGAAACAAAATAGCTTTTGTTTGGAAGTAACATTAATAACCTCTAATCAATAGGATTATACAATATACCTGCCTATAGCTATGGTATGCGTAGGTATATATATATATATAAATATTGACGTTAATGTACGTTCAGAAAACCAGGGGGCGCTTTCAAACGATATGCACAAAATTCCGTCGAGAGGGCTCTCTTTTACCCTATTATTATTATACTCTTTGATACACACGCTCACACACACTCGTTTACAACTGTCAAAAGTGTCAAGATACATAAACAAACATAACCTCAAATTCTTCAAACATTCGATTATTATATTATACTTAGCGTCTAGCGAAATTACCAGCAAATAACGATGGATTATAGGAAGTGCTTCGTTCCAACGTGTAAAAATGACTCGAAAAATAGTCCAGATAAAATTACGAAAAACAGATAAACGTCAAAGAAATTCTTTTAGGTAAAAGGGCAAAGACACGTAAATATTCAGCCAATGATGACGTAATCGTAACGAAGTTACTCCTAATTTTAAATAATTAATAAAAATAGAATGACTACATGAAATTAAAAAATATTGAAATTAGTTTCTTAGAATGCTCTATATTATCGAAATCTTAAATAAAAAATGAGGGTCGAAAAAATTGGTCAATGCCCATGCCCATTGTCTTACCTAATTCTTTAACAAATCTTTTAAAAAGTATTTTATTCATTTTTTGAGTTGTCTAAACCTCTTGAAAACCCCAATAGAAATTCCGCAACCCCCCTGAAAAAGCTTCCCCGCAGGGGGTCGCGACCCACAGTTTTAAAAACACCGCTTTAGGTGATTTAATTTACCGCTGATTTTAAAAATGAATTATATCATGTTCGGAATAAAAAATTAGTGCTATCTTCTGATAGAAATTACATATTTTTAATCTTTCAGGAAAATGTGAGAGTAAACCCTTTAACAAGATATGTATTAATAAGACCCTACAAGTTAGAGTGACATTTTTTTCCTTTTATATTCCAATCAAACATTCAAACCTGACATTTCAGTTTCGCGCTCTCTACCAGCCAGGTATACGATTGCAACCTCTTACACTCCTCCTCAATCGTTTCCTTCTAGTTTACCATCTGGTTCATACCCCTCACAGACTTCTCTATCTTGATATCCTCCATCCACTCTAATCCATAACACCCATCTGCAATCGGCAGAACTCTTGCTTTGCTTTTGGCACTGCCTTAGTCAAGACATCCGCAACCATGTGACTTGTATTTAAATACATCAACTTTATGACACCATTGTCGACTAACTCTCTAGTAAAATGGTATCGTACGTCCACATGTTTTGTCCTTTGGTGGTGTACTGGGTTAGTTGCTATCGCCATAGCAGACTGACTGTCTGTGTATAAATTTATTGGTGAGTCTTCCTTAACCTGAAGTTCCTTTAAAAATTTTGCTAAAAATACAGCCTCCTTTGCTGCTTCCGACAGACTGACATACTCTGCTTCAGCTGTCGATATGGCCACGCTTTTCTGTTTAGTACTTTGCCAGGAAATTGCACCTTTTGCAAGTCGGAAAACATTTCCAGAATAGGACCGCCTATCTATTATGTTTCCGGCATGATCAGCATCAGCAAATCCTTCTACATCGTTATTATGTTCCTTAGAGTACACGAGTCCCATCGTTATTGTACCTTTTAGATATCGAAGGATTCTCTTGGTTGCTATCCAATGTGTCTCAGAATAGCAGTTGCAGAACTGACTCATAACATTCACAGAATGTGCTATGTCTGGTCTAGTGCACACAGCCACATACATAAGTGAGCCTATTAATTCTCTATAGGGTATGCTCTCATCAGGTTTGTATGAAGGGTCAGGTTTTGAGAATTGTAGGCCAGGTACTGCAGGAGTGGATGCTGTCTTACAGTTATCCATTCCAAACTTATGCAGGAGCTTTTCTATATATTCGGCTTGGTCGATTTTTATAAAGCCTCTGCCTTGAACAATTCGCATGCCTAAGAAAAGTTGTGCCTTTCCCAAGTCCTTCATCTCAAACTTGCTCATCAAATTTTGTTTGACCTTCTTCATCTCTTCTGCGTTGTTGTAAAATATCAAAATGTCATCAACATAGACCGCTAAGAAGATTATATTCGCTCCCAAAGTCCTTGTGTATACACACGATTCATTCTCACAGCGCTTGAATTTCAAATTCTCTAATTCAGTGTGTAACTTGATATTCCATGCTCGTGGGGCTTGTTTTAGACCATAGAGTGACTTATGCAGAAGACAAACATGATCTTCTTTTCCTTTTTCTTGAAAAACCCGTGGCTGCTTCATGTAAACAACTTTATCTAAAGTTCCATTTAAGAAAGCAGTCTTCACGTCCATGTGATCAACTTTGAGATTAAAATTTGCAGCTAATGCAAAAAGAAGTCTTAAGGAGCTATGTCTGACAACAGGAGAGAACGTCTCATCATAGTCGATACCTCTTCGTTGACTAAAACCTCGAGCTACTAGACGAGCTTTGTAGCGTATCTTATTCCCCGCCTCCTTTTTGATTCGAAATAGCCATTTTGAATCAACAATGTTATCAGTATGCTCAGGTTTCACTAAAGTCCACGTTTCATTTTTATGAAGTGCATCCAGCTCCTCCTTAATTGCAGCTCTCCACTGTTGTGAGTCTGGTCTGGATAGCGCCTCTTCTACAGTGAGCGGATCTCCATCCGTGGTTGTTTTATATGTAGTAAAATCCGGGAAGAACTTTGGTTTTCGATCCCTCAGTGGATATCTCCTCTCAACAGTCGGTTGCTCTATGGATGTAGTACCGATTGGATTTTCATTTGTATGATCTCCATCATTCTGCTGTTGATCCTGGTGTACTTCAGCCATTTCTGGTACATCCAACTGTGTCTCTTCAGAATCAGTTTGATCAGCGTCAAACCAACGTTCAGTTTCGCGCTCTCTACCAGCCAGGTATACGATTGCAACCTCTTACATGTATGAGTTAGTTATTCGCTTATGTGAAGATAGCAGCCTGATGGCAGCAGTAGCGGAGACGTCGTTACTCGTTAGTGACGTATATTTTTTTTTTTTTGATATGGCATCTCGTAGGCGGCCATTAGAGGCCGTAACTACTTAACCGGACTTTCCTGTGGATGCCTTAATTAAAATTAAAGCCTCCAGCCAGGGGCACTTAAAACTAAATTAAAATTGGGCGACTACGCACTAAGGGCACCCCCTGGGGGTTACGAACCTCGGCTTAGGGCGTCGCTAGAGAGGACAGCAAGGGACGGCTGGATCGAATGTATTCTTAATGGTTTGATGACCACGGCGTTTCCTAGTACTAGCTCTGAGAAGAAACGCCGAAACAAACTCAGAGGTCATTGTTAGGACATTATGATATTACTGGCTCAGCTGCGGCGCGGGCTGACCTTCATCGGACAAGGAACGGGGGAGGGGATTAC
This sequence comes from Sesamia nonagrioides, assembly GCA_017933935.1. NCBI lineage: Eukaryota > Metazoa > Arthropoda > Insecta > Lepidoptera > Noctuidae > Sesamia > Sesamia nonagrioides. The sequence goes on along the minus strand of JADWQK010001280.1, from coordinate 204,414 downwards.
TACGTGGAGCTCGTCGCGATGGACCTCGGCGGCGAGGTCGGTAGGTTGGTCTGTTTTTGTGTAATGTGCTGGTGGCCCTATTTGCCTCTTGGAGGAGGGTAATGGGGTCATCGGGGTCTGTGAGGGCATGCCGAGGGCGGCGAAGTCGGGAGATGGTGGAGGAAGTGTCCGCTGCTATAAGAGGATTGCGGTGCTTGGCAGCAGTGTCAAAGAAACGCTTGGAAAGGCGTTTCATGAACTGCTGGAGGGTGGGGATTTTGAGATCAAGATGGAGGATCTCATTTCGAACGAACCAGGGGGTGTTTGTGGCTTTACGGAGGAAACGGTTTTGGACTACTTGCATCCTATGGATATGACGCGGCTTGGCATGTGCGAAGACTGGACAAGCGTATGTCATAATCGGGCGTATCATGTCGTTAGTGACGCAGCTGACAATGAAAATACTTTTTAACGAAGAATATTTGGAATCAGATTATGAAAGCAATTGTTATGTTTAGGAATACTTTCCATTGGTAAAAACACGTTAAAAAATATGACAATAAATACGTAGGTACGACTTTTTTTTTTGTTTTACTCATTTTAATTATACGCCCGAGACCATAGATTTGTATTTTCATTAAAACCAGTTTTGCTTCTAGTACAAAAGGATGTGCTAGTAATGCTAGTATAGAAATGATTTCCGTCAAGTCAACAGGGTTGCTATACTCTGTTTTTTAATCTCGTAGACTAAATTGACACATGCAAATGCAAGGGCGGATCCAGCTTTGGCACCAGGGGAGGGGGTCACATAGTCTTGGTCAGGTCATAAGAAGTTTATTGAAACTTTCATAATAATAGATACAATTTAATAGAAGGTATTTTATTGATAAGTAATAACAATTGAACTTAAAAATACGTAATTAAATAACAAAATCAATTTTTCTTTTACGTCTTCTTCCGAAACGTGTTATCACTTCATCTACTTCAATAGGCACGTTTTTATGGACGTGGAGAAGTGCCAGTCCAGTTAAACGTTCTTCAACCATTGAAGCTCTTAACCATGATTTGATTTTTCGTAATGTAGAGAAAGATCTTTCCGCTGTCGCTACACTAACAGGTAGTGTAGCCATAATACGTAAAAAAGTCTTATATTAGGATACATCTGAATATCGCAATTTGAAATAAGGTCAGGAATCGACTGCGGTATGTCCTGACTCCGCTGCCACTTTACCATCCACAGGCGATATTCGTTTACAACGACAGAAACTGGATTATTATCTAGTAACAATCTATAATCAGTGGCTAGTTGTTTTACAGTTTCAATGTCTTGATTACTGTATTCGCTTTTTGGCATGAAAACGTTCAGCTGAAACAAATTAAGTATTTCAGGAGACAGGCGGTCCTGTAGGTCACTTATTATTGAATCCAGAAGAGGGATATATATAGCTCTGCGGAAATACTCTTCAGCAGATTGAGTAGGTTGGTTATTGGCCCTATGTGTTTGTCTTGATACTATTCTGGGACATTTAATTTCTACATCAAGCTGATCAGCTACTTCTTTAGCCTCTTCAAAAAGCTGTCCATAAATTAGGTCTACATTTTTTCTTTTATTTTGTAGAACACTTATAGTATCATTAATAGCGTCCGCAGCTATTTTTAAATCAATTGAGTTCGATTGCAGTATTCTGCTTAATGATACAGTAGTACCTGAGAAATAAAAAAGTTGGTAAGTGACTGTCTGTGAGTATGACTGAATAAATTTAGGTTCTATGACTTAGCTTATGATTAGTATAAACGGTAGCTTAAATTTCTTTTGTTTAAACACAATAAATATTAACAAAACAACAATATAATATTCAAGTATGTATAGTATCTTGACTGCACGGTTAGCGCATTGATCAAGCTAGTGACTGCTGCGCTGTATGTTCGATTCCCACACGGAACAAATATTTGTATTTATATGACCTACAAGTAGTTATTCCGGGTCTGGATGTTTGTTTATATGAGTTTATATGTTTGTATACGCCCTCACGACGAAAAACTCCTAGTGGGGGGTATTTAAAAATATGTGTGTTCATTTACTAAACAATAAGAAACAAAATAATTAAGCCAAGTACCCACCTAATACATCACATAAACAGATGGAGGATACAATAAAGTCAGAACTACGCAATGTTTGCAGCAAACAATGCGCATCATTAGCAGTTTTACTGTCTTGCCAAGTAGAAATCTTTTCCAGAGCGGTACAAATTTTGACTAAGTTGTCCCCTTGAAATTGAAGATGTCCATCGTGCCTCTCTACCCAACGTGTCTCACAGTCCACAGATACTCTGCAAGGTAACTCCAAGTTCTTTTTTAAAAATCTCATGCCTCTTAGCGGATGCATTGGCAAATGCTACAACTTTTCTCATTGTGCCGGATGTATTGCGACAAGAAACTACTTTTGATGACAGTTTTAGGTAGCTTGATCTGCTGTCGTCCGTATATAAGGGTTTTAATCCGAGGTTAAAGCATAACTTAGCGGCGGCGGCGGCTATTGACTGTTATGAATATCACCCTAATTACGTAACACACTATTACTATCATTTGGCATTATTTTGAAAAAAATAAATAAATAAGTAACGCAATGAATATTATCGAATTTTCAAAACGAAACCCATTACTAGATTACTACTGATAATGTGTTACGCAATTACAGGTTTATATATGTCGCGCGGGGAATCCCTTGACACCCGCTACGTGCACTCGTATCAAATCGTATCGTCTTTCACTTGCGGTTATTAGTTTGTTAAACGCACACAATACGTTCATAGATTATAGACATTTGTTTTAATTATGCACTACTTTTGGAGTCAACTCATTTGATTTAATTTGTTTCAAATAAACAAACATTTAATGTAACATACACACACTTTGGGATTTAATTACTTAACTTCATTTAATTTCTCGATGATTTGGAAACATGCCAATTTTCTTTTCATTGTTTGTGTCACTACACATTATAAAACAAACATCTTTCCCTATGTCCCTTTGTACGATTAAATCTTTTAAAGTACGCAGCTGATTTTGATGCGTTTTTTTTCAATAGTATAATTTTAATTACTTAAATATAAAAAAATATTATAATTTTAATTATTTTTATTAAAGAAGATCTATGTTTATAATCACATCCATTAAATTGTGGAGAAATACTATTATTTTTGAGGTTTCTATTCTAATGTGATGTCGTAAATAATTACATTTTTTTCGCGTCTGCGTCCGGATTTATCAAAATAGTGTACACATTGAAAAGGTCTACAAAAAATCCGCGATGGTATATGTATATCTCGGGATATCCCACAATATCATTTTTTGTCATTTGCTTTTTACGACAAATATCGGCTAATTTTCGGAGCGATTTTAACCAATACAGCATTAGTCCTTATCCAATTTAATACCTTAAATACATTTTGATTCAAAATAGATCTATATCTCCCTTTACAGCAATATTTTCGAAGATATTACAAATTTAAAAATTGCGGGGCATCGCGTTAGGCGAAGTTTCGCGACGGGAGCAGGCGGGCCGCTATGGTTTTTATACAACGTTCACAATTTTTCTGTAGAGTATTTAGTATCAGCATTGCACCCGTGCGAAACTGGGACGGGTTTATAATAAAAAAAAAATTAACAAGAAAAAAAAAACTGAATAACCTTTTATTTGTCCTTAAGTAAAACATCACTCTCCTACCCATTGAGCTATTATTACTAATAATAGCTCAATGCTCCTACCACCACTTCTCACCCTGCCTCCGCCTCCGGTTCCGACACCGATAAATCAAATTTAAAAACTCCCGACTCCGCTATCGGTTCCGATATAAATACCTTCGTAATAACCCTACCTACGAGGTAGGTACTTCAAAATCATTACAACAATATTATTTGAGTTTGAACACACACATACTGGTCTATTATAGAAACTGTTTAATTACTTACCATTTCATATAATGCAGCAACAACTTTTAAGAACATTATTCACTATTACTATTTTTATACACTATTAAATTCCAATATAAGAGTTTGAAAGTCTTTATTACTAACAGTCTTTTAGGTACTTTATTGCTGAAGTTTTGTCGTTTCAATTGAGCTATCTAGACCAAAAGTACTCTGTGATCTAGACGTTAGTCTAAACAAAGCGCGCGCAAGTGTCACTGGTGTCACACGAAATATGAATACTTACTATACTCTTTGGAACAACATTTGAATGGTGGCGGCCGTGGCGGCGGTAGCGCGGTAAAATTCAAATTTTGGATGCGTTCGTTCCCGAATAAATTGCCGTCAAACAAAGTATTATATAAATTGATTAAATAATGAAAGTACTTAAATAAAATTCTCCTGTGCTGGGTCCTCCTGGACTCAGACCCAGCCCAGGGGGGGGGGTCATGACCCCCATGACCCCCCCCCCTGGATCCGCGCTTGTGCAAATGTCAAATTTACATTATTAATTTTGTATTATTACGTTTTTAATAAGTACCTACACATTATTTCAGGATAACTTATTGTACAAAAACGATACTTGATTTTATGAACGCTAAGTTTCGGCACTATTTAAAGAATTGCAATAAACTGCCAACACTCGTAATGTCAGTTTAGTCTACGAGATTAAAAAACAGAGTATACGTGCATGACCGCAGCGCCCTCATTTATTTTCACGACTTAGAGACAACTATAAAATGATTGATTGGGCCTACTATTGTTTTGCTTCCCTATTATAATGTGTTAACGACATCGTGAGAAGGGGATAGCGCTATTCACCTTGCTCCATCTTTGACACTGGAACCTTAATGTTTCAAGTTATAGTAACCCAATAACTGCAGGCTTCAATTAGAATATAATAGAATACTTTTTATTTTGTACACCATATAAATTATATAACATTAATATGGAGATTTTACAATGATGGTGTTATCGCCAAGAGCGATCTTTTACAGGTAACCTTTAGTAGTGGCATATTTAGCTAAGGGCCACGGTGCGAGGCCTGAGGTTCTTAATATCTGATACGGGAACTACGAGTTTTACACTTTTACTCTTTTTTGTAAGGGATGGGAAATCATCAAATGACCTCTCCTGCTCTGGGCTGAGTGGAAGGGCGTGTTAGACGTTTACAGACTAAAACCCATTCGTGTTTCTTCACTTGCCTGTGCACCAGGGCCACTATTTCTTTTTTAAGCAGCCCACAACCTTGACCCAGGAGGCATCGGTCTTTATGGGCTTCTTCACAATGTGCTGACATCTCTTTGAGGCGCGCGTGCAACACAACGCGCCGTCCACTCGGGCCTGGTCCTTACCGGGTAGCGAGCTGCCCACTGCTCACTCTCCGCAAGCCCGCGCTTACGTTGGCCGAGAGTTCGATGTTGTCTCCCAACCAGGGAATCTCCTGCGGTGGCTAGTGGCGTTTCAGCGCTGGAATTCCCGCTCCCTCACGTACTCTGTCCCCTACTTTGCCAGCATCACTGCTTCGCAGAAGGTGGTGACGTCCTGCCATGCACTCTTGCTCCGGACCATGGTCTGGACCAGGGTGGGACGTGAGAGATCGGCACCGATCGCCATCACGAGGACACGGCGGTGCTCTACCCATGTCGGGCAGACCTTCACCGTGTCTTCACGGTGATCTACACAATGGTGACACCCTGGCGTTTTCTCCCGCCTTATCCGGAACAGGAGCCTACCGAAACAATCGTGACCGGACCTGCGTCAGGCGGAAGGTGAGGGTGCCGTGGCGTCTCTCTAGCCACTCCTCAAAGCATTTACAGCCGCTATTGTGGCGTGCCCAACTAAGAGTTTTACCCTGCCTTCGCGGGCTGGGCTGAGTTCATCGATTGATTGAAGAACTTCTTTAAAAAATTGATGAAAAGTAATGTTCAATCAAAATACTTTATATAACTTGGAACGCACCAGAGAGCTGTCAGGTTGACACTTGACATTTGATATTTTTTTCGATATGACTACTGATTCGAAAATAGTCTTTATTGCAATGAGGATAAGGAGTGATAAGTCGGGTAGAAATTATGATGTTTCCCCTAATATCGTGATAGTTGTTGAAGTGAAACAATAAACACATTCCAAGCCCACGTTGAATTGAATAATATCTGCGCTGAAAGCGGACACGTTCCTGTTGTGTAACAAATTTTAACCAGGTGTGAAAGCTTATCTTCGAAATGGAAGATAAAGAAAATGAAAATGATCAAAAACGTACAAAGGCGAAGGTAAGGATTTTTTCTAGAAAAAAAAACAGTTTGAATTTACATAGCCATTTAGCCTAGCATTTAAGAAAAGTAAACTTTTGAATGATCTTTAATATGCATAGGTAAAAATTTAAAGAAATTGGTATTTCTGTGGAACAAACTAAGTTTTGTAATAATTGTAAGGTGTTACCAAAACCAGATATTATTCAAAAACATTGTTAATCTAACGCAGTTCATGATTGAAATTGATTATAAATGTATTTATTAATTTAAGTTTTTAAATGGTCAACTACCCTTTAGCCATAAAAAAAGCAGTTAAATGTCAAAATGGAAGTTACAAAGCTATTGAATGTGTTTTAAAAACTTTATTATTTTTTATAAGAATTAACAACAATTTACTTAATCAGAAACTAAATTTACATTAAATGTTTATGAGCAAATAATAATATTGCTATATGGAAATTTATAATAATGAATAGGAAGGTACCTTAAAAAAAAGCACGCAGTGATCTTGTTACGTAAAGAAGGAAAAATGCTGTTTTTTTTGTCTGGGTCTAAAATCATCTTGGATGTCTGATTTCTGACATTTACCGACTTGAAATCCTTTATTCATTAACCTTGCTTAAAGTTAACTGGTGATTAGCGACTGTCTAACCATACATTTTTGACGTTTGCATGTCATTTAACTTTAATAATTGTTTATGAATAAACCCCTTAAACACTGTGGTTTTTATTCATAAATGATGATAAAAGTTAAGTGATGTTAAAACGTCCAAAATGTATCATTAAACAGTCGCTAATCACTACTTTAAGCATTGTTAATGAATAGAGGGGAAAATCAACTCGGTATTTCATCTCACATATAAGCTTGGGGTCGCGGGTACAAACGAAACTACTTTCGACTGGTGGAGGCTTTAGCTAAATCTGATCGATCTATGTCTGTGGCTAAGATTTGTAACCGGTAGTAAACGGTACCTAAATGGTCATGGTAAACTAACAGTTTGGACCTTTGGAAAGCACTAAATAGGGTGTTTGACTAAAAAAAAACTAATTAGTCCGTCAGTCAGATTTCCAAAAAATACTAGACACGTATTTTTCTTTTTTCATATAAACATAAAATGAAGACGACACAGCGTGTTGAAAACTCGTGTGACGTCACCAGCCACCACTCCTGATCTTTGATGCCTTTTATATTTGTAAATTTTTATTAATTTGATAAAACAAAATTATGTGTTTAGTATTTTTTGGAAATGTGACTGACGGACTAATTAGTTTTTTTTAGTCAAATACCCTATTCGCTCAAAGAGCTCCAAGATTCATAGGTCCATTTATTTATCAAGAAACGCATAAAATCCTTGACATAGTGGGATGCTCAAAGCGTACTTGTAGAATTAAAGTTACGAAGTGGCTATTAGCTAAGCACGGACTGAATCTCTCCTTAGTCTCATACATTAAGTCTCTTCCAAATGCTCAGCCAGGAGCAACACTTCTCCCTAACACATCCCTTTAACACAAACATATGTACGTACAAACTACACTAAATTACACCCCACACATTGATCACTTTCACTTACCAGATACACAATCTCGAACAAAACTCTTATCAAAAATGGCGACAAGTATTAAGCAGTCTAAAGTAGTCAAAATACACATACAATATGTAAAGAAAACCCTGTCCGATCCGTGAAGGTATTGTTAGGTATCATTAACTGATTCTAATAATGCCTATAAAGCCGGGCTAAACTTAAAAAAAAATCCCCCAAAAAAAATAAATATTATTTCGAAAAAGCGAGGTAACTTAATGCATGTGCGGTAGGCAACCCGATAGCCCCGCCCCCCTTCACCCGCGCATACATGCGCGGGTGAAAGGGGGCGGGGCATGCGGAACGTGGTCGCATCGCTATTCGCTCCGCCACAAATGGTGTTGTCAGTTTTTTAAAAATTACTAAATTTCGGGGAAATTGGAATTAATACCCGGGAAAAAAAAGATTATTTCAAAATTCATTATTATTGTTACTGTGATGATTATGTAAAATTTTATATTATATTTGGTCAAGTGTTTACCTAACCTTTATTATCCTTATGGGTCGGACAGGGTTTTCTTTACATATTGTATACAATAATATGTAAAGAAAACCCTGTCCGATCCGTGAAGGTATTGTTAGATATCGATAACTGATTCTACTAATGCCCACAAAGACAGGCTAAACTTAAAAAAAAAATTCCCCCTAAAAAAATAAATATTATTTCGCAAAAAGAGGTAACTTAACACATGTGCGGTAAGCAACCCATTCCGCGGGCGGCGGCGGGCAGGGCACGCGGCACCTGTGACGTGGTCGCGTCGCTATTCGCTTATAATAATACCGGTGTTGTCACTTTTTAAAAATTACCAAATTTCGTGGAAAATGGAATTAATTCCCGGGAAAAAAGGATTATTTCAAAATTCATTAGTATTGTTACTATGATGATTATGTAAAATTTTATATTACATTTGGTCAAGTGTTTACCTAACCTTTATTATCCTTATGGGTCGGACAGGGTTTTCTTTACATATTGTATATATCAATTTAAAATCAGCCTTAAGTGCAGTGTATAAAGTTCTTATCACAAAGCAGTACACAAAGCCATTATTTTTTACGACCGAGTCTGACATCAAACCAAATTCAACCTTACACGCATGCATTAAAGTCAGAATTATAAAGTAAATACTAAATGAAAGAAGCACCCAGGTGCTGCGTTGTGCGCTTGTTATTAAGTGATCGATGACTCCACACAAACTTTACAAGTAATTTTGCATGTTTTCTTTAGTAAGTAAGTTTAAATATTGTTTAGATTAAGCAACCACTCGCACATAATATTATAATGTGTCTTCAACTCCGAAATAACTAGATCCTACGACACAGGGTATCCTAGTGTGGGGTCTAGCGCTACTTCATAGCACGCCATATTTAATGTTTATTTTAATTTATGTTTTGCTATCTTTTGTCTGTTGAGCTTATCTTTTTTTATATTAGCTTTCCGCCCGCGGCTTCGCCCGCGTGGAGTTCGGTTTTATCGCGCTTTTTAGATTTCTCAGTGTTTCTCTACTATATTATGCATTTATTATACATACAAACCTTCCTTAAGAATCACTCTGTCTATTAAAAAAAACCGCGTCAAAATCCGTTGCGTAGTTTTAAAGATCTAAGCATACATACGGACATACAGCGAAAGCGACTTTGTTTTATACTATGTATTGAAACTTGCGCTTGATTGCAATCCCGACTGATGGTAAGCAGTGATGCAGTAAGCAGTGATGCAGTCGTTGATGGTAAAGCGCGCTAGTTTATTAAGCCCATTCACTTAAAAAACCTTAGTGAATAGGAAGGAAGACGGCAGTTGAGCGAGGTGGTGCAATGTTAAACCCTACAACACGACCAACGATGCTGCGCCAGAGGGAGATTGATCTGGAGACCCTCCACGACCAAACTCCCGACACAACCACATTTGACGCATCGTACCCGGCACACATCGCAACACAACTGGTCAGACCCGTCCTCCGTACGGCTTCACCAGACATCATGCCGGAAAACGACGAATCGCTTCGCTAAATAAATTTTATGATTATTTATTTATTTCCCTAATTTTCTTGGTTTCAGAGCCGCAGTCCCTCCCCAGGCATCAAGTCCACCGCGGTAGTGAAGTATACCGCGTTCCAGGGTCCGGTGGGGTACGCGCGGCTACAATGTAACACAGACCTCAACATGCCTCCCTCCAACTGGGGGGCTGCTATTGACTCGTATGGCTTGAAGCAAATATTGACTAGGGGCACCGGACTTTCAAGGTAAAATGTTTTACAACTTCTTAGCACGAAGATGAGAGCAGTCCTGGTCTATTGGTAACGGCTGCGACTGTGTTTTGGTCGTGGTTCGATCCCAAGCTTTACGAAAACGTTACTATACCATCGCCTAATTCCATAAAGAGTAGAGGTAAACAAACCAATTTAGGGTTATCACAACTCACGTTTTACAAATCTCCTGTTATTTACATGATTATCGACTTTTACATGCTAGCTATTTATTAACAATTCCTATTACAGCATAATTCAATATAATCACTAAAATAACATGCATAATAACTTGGTATTTCGAAAAACCATTAAAACGTCGACATTAATTTTACGTGATAGCCCTATAAAAAAAGAAAGATGCACGAAATCCAGGTATTAAACACATTTTGTGGAATTCAACCAATGAATGTTGAGGCATTTGTCAATACAGTTTTGCGTATTTTAATTACTTTCAAATCAACTACATAACACATGCATTGTAATACTTTCAAGTATGAACTAATTATAATATATATTTATCAAAAAAATTAACCTATTAGGAAATTAGCTTACATGTGTGTCATATTTCATTCAAATCGGTTAAGCGTTCTATGCAAATCATAAATATCTAAACATAAATAAACTGTTTAGATTAGTAGGTAGTAGGATTATTACTTTTATGAAAATCATCTATGTAGAAAAGGTTAACATCTGTATTTTAGGCGTAAACTACTCGTTGCCTAGCAACGGTTTGTTTACCTCTATTCTTTATCGAATTTGGCTCAACTATAGGTGTGGCGGCAACGTGCCTACTACGAAAGATTTTAAACAAGTTTCAAGTGAACTGTATTTAGGATAGCGATATATTAGAAACTACAAGCAAACATGTGATAGAATCATGCCTTCGGAGTATATTGCCACGATTAAGGTGCTAAAAGCGGCACCAGACTAGATCACGAGGAGGCGCACGTCGACATAATAGGGATGTTCTATGGCTAAAAAAAAATTGTTTCTATTTAGTCCGTCATTCAGATTATAAAAAATATTGGATACATATATTTTGTTTTAGCAAATCAATCAAAGTTGACGAATATAAAAGGCATCAAAGATCAGGAGTGGTGACTGGTGACGTCACTGGTCGCTAAAAAGTGTAGCGTGCACTGACGTCACACGAGTTTTCAACGCGCTGTGTCGTCTCCATTTTTTGTTTATATGAAAAAAGAAAAAAAACGTGTTTAGTATTATTTGGAAATCTGTCTGACGGAATAATTAGTTTTTTTTAGTCAAATACCCTATTCACTGGCACTGGCAGCCTCCCTAAATTTATTATATTAGAATTTTGAAGCCTATATCCCCCTGGGGGTTTTTATTTAAATACTTTTTTTAAAATTTAAATACTTAAAACTAATTACATTTTTGTAACCGTTAAGAATAACTTGAAGTTCGTATTGTGACGCTGCTCCAACCTCTTGACCATTTTTTTTTGTTATGGATGGGAAATCATCAAATGACCCCTCCTGCTCTAGGAGGAGCGGAAGGGTTTGTCTGACTTTTACTGACTAAAACCCACCCGTGTTCCTTCACTTGCCTTTACGCCAGGGCCAAGGTTTCTTTTTTAACCACCCCGCAACCCTGCCCCAGGAGGCATCTCTATCCTAAAACTATTTTATCATTACAGCTTCAGGATGGCACACATGTTCCCGGATTGTGTCGGAGAGGTTGACGTCATTTCCGGTGCAGAGTGCATCAAAAAACTGCTCAAATTACCTTATCAGCCTAACGGAACTGTAAGCGAAACAATTTTTTTAATGATTTCTTCGAGTAAAAGGGTGACCCTAGACTCCTCTGTCCGTCTGGCTCTCATGAACCGGGACGGCTAGACGGATGTAATTTCACATATTTTCACAGAAAATATTTTTTTTTGAGGAATATATTTGATAGTTATACAGTATGTTAAATAACAGAGGGCGTTCCCTTAAACTCGTTAATATATATCATTAATAGATTAAAATAAAAATATCAGCATAGAAAAATAAGCATAAAAAAATCCGAATAAAAAAAAAATACATATAATTGAAAATAAATTTGAAACCTGTTTTAAATCAAAATAGTAGTCGTCATGTATAAATAAATTGCGACGTTGCCGTCTTTCATGGTCGCGTGTACAGTGTGTTTCTTTTACATGTCAATTTAAAATTTTTATTGAATATTTTCATATTGAAAATTTTTTAAAACATTTTGTTTTCCAATGGAAATATTTTTTTTAGCATGTATGTATGCTATTCTATTTCGGGTTAACGGGAACGCCCTCTGTTAGTTAACATACTGTATAACAGTTATCAATGACAGCCTCTGTGGCGTAGCGGTAGGGAACGCGGCCGTTGCGTAAGGAGGCGTGGGTTCGATCCCCGCACAGTGCAAATATTTGTATGCATGAATATGAATATTTGCACTGGTCTGGTCGTGCCTCGGAAAGCACGTTAAGCCGTTGGTCCCGGCTGCCATACGAACATCTAGTGGCAGTCGTTACGGGTTGTTGGAGCCCTCAAAAGTCTAACAATTGGTCTAATTGCAATGCTTCGATATCGCCTTCGGGTTGTGGAGGTCAGACGGCAGTCGCTTCACGGAAAATGTCGAAGTTTAGCCAAAATCAGCAGTTAGACTGGTAAAGCGGACCCCAGACTCAAAAGCTGAAAAGCTGTGGATGCGACTGGGATTAACGCTGAGATGATGATGAATTATATAACAGTTATCGCATATAAAACTATCAAACGTCAATTTTTCGAATAAAGGTTATGTCACGATGGAAAAGCCTGTCTGAGGATTAAAAAATAAAACTCAAAAAACAGAGCTACAGAAAAGTGTTGAAGTATATTTGTACAAAATATTTATTTTATAATTATTTGTGAAGGCATGAGGAACAGGGAGTAAAGTTCACTCATCCTCCATAGAAAAGGGAGGATCCTCCGACCAGACAGACCAGGGTGTTATGAAATTGGGAAGTTGTATACAACGTGTAACATAAAGGGTATATACATAACAAAGGCATGGCATCTTTACATGATATCAAACGATATTGGAAGGGTTTTTTAATCCTATCTCTTTATGTTAGGAGGTTATGAGGAAAAACACCGCCTGTGATAGGCTACTATCATACTAGTCGCACAGAGATATTGAAGACATTTATCGGATTTTGGCAAGTAACGTGACGGGTAACGAGTAGTTATTAACGTATGTAGTGTGCTGCCACGTTTGTTATGATTTTATTTTAAGAAACACATGAAACCGAAAATTTGGTACCAATTTTTTGAGTATTTTATTTTGAGTTGAAACCCTTCCGATATCGTTTGATATCATCTAAAGATGCCATGCCCTTGGTATGTATATACCCTTTTTGTTACACGTTGTATATGTTAGTTGCTCGGTAAACTCTGATTGCGAGATGTAGAATTCGTGTGACGTCAGTATAACGGTAACGCTTTGTTTATTTTTGGCGTTTGTAGGTATCGCTACATTAATTAATAATTATAATAATCTTTATTATGACAACACACATGATATACACATAAAGAGCAGATGTACAATATAATATGAAGAAATATCTACACGAATCCATAAACATCATGTCACCGTCTCCTAAACTAGCAGTAAATTCGAATCTTCACTTCTTTGTCTGCAGGTAAGCATGATGGTCCATCGCGTAGAGAACACCCTCCTTATTGACGACTTCGATGTGTATGACTACCTCATGAAGTCAGAGTGGTCCTGGCTGAAAGACTTCTTTTATGAGAACGTTTTGAAAACTATGTCGGAACAGGTTAGTGGCTTAAAATTCATCCTTTTGTATAAATCAATGAAATTCAATGCAGCTCTATGATCACATGTTGATCGAAACGTGAGTTCATAATTACTTGTTCTAAGTTTATTTTTAAAAGTAATTTATTTGAACAAAAAGTAATTTATTAATATTATAATTTATAGTATGATTTCTAATGTTCAAATAAATAACATTTTGTTTTTTCGCGATATACTAAAAAATAAAACTAATTTGACAAATCTTTAACAATTTCTTACTATTTTCAACACAGGCTTTTGACTCGATGGGTATTGATATCTAAATAAATACAATTACTAAATGAAAAACAACTTTTGGGGGCAATGTCTTCGGATACCTGTCGCGTCTGAGATTTGCTAGCTAATCCAATTTGACGATGTATACTAAGTCATAGTTATAGTAATTTATTCATTAACAACAATTGGGTTGTATCCTAAAAAATAATTTAATGTCCATCAGATAGATTTATAAAAAATATTGAACACGTATTTTTTATTTTTTCTTACATTCAAATGCTTAGGAAGACATACTGATTTGAAATGTCGCATGACGTAACGCCGTGGTACAAAATATACGTGACGCGGCGTGGCGTTATTAGCGCTCACTCCGTAACTTTAATACGCTACATCTCAGTAGTTTTTGGTAATTTCGACAAAATAAAAAATTTTGGGTCTTAATTTTTTTATTATCTATAAGGCGGACTAATTTTTTTTTGTTTTTCATACCTTGGATTCATCCCTATTGTATCTGAAATCACACAGTAATAAAAGAGAATATTAAGAAATTAAATTACATTAAAAACACTTTATATACAATATGTAAAGAAAACCCTGTCCGGCCCATAAAGATAATAAAGGTTAGGTAAACACATGACCAAATATACTATAAAATTTTACGTAATCATCATAGTAACAATACTAATGAATTTTAAAATAATCTTTTATTCCCGCGAATTAATTTCAACTTCCCCGAAATTTGGTAATTTTTAAAAAAGTGACAACACCATTTTGACGGTACGCTTATGCGATTCGACAACGCGTCGTGTGCCCTGCCCCCGTCACCCGCGAAAGGGTGTTCTACCGCACATGTATTAAGTTACCTCTTTTTACAAAATAATATTTATTTTTTTAGGTGGATTTTTTTTAAACTTTAGTCCGGCTTTGTCGGCATTAGTAGAATCAGTTATCGATACCTAACAATACCTTCACGGATCGGACAGGGTTTTCTTTACATATTGTATTACAAAATTGCATATCTACACTGTATACATAGTCAAGTTACCCGGGTGCTTTCGCCTTAAGGCCCTTCCATATAGTCTACACACTGGTCGTTGGTCCCGGTTGCCATACGATCATCGAGTGGCAGTCGTTATGGGTTGTTGGAACCCTCAAAAGTAATATCAATTGGTCTAACTGCAATGCTTTGATATCGCCTTCGGGTTGTGGAGGTCAGACGGCAGTCGCTTCACGGAAAATATCGAAGTTTAGCCAAAATCGGCAGTTAGACTGGTAAGCGGACCCCAGACTTAAAAGCTTCGGATGCGAATGGGATTAACGCTATGATGATTATGGTGGTGACTTTTCGTAGGAGCGCATCTCGTTGACGCTGGCGCCGGCACCGAGTTCGGCGCTACAACTGACGCACAAGTTCCTGTCGCACTCGGTGGCCGAGCGTCCGCCGCCACCGCAGCCGCTGCCGCTGCCCGCTATAGCCACCATGTGTCTCACAGATAAACGTAATGTATAAAGTTCCGCACTACAACTGACGCACAAGTTCCTGCCGCACTCGGTGGCCGAGCGGCCTCCGCCACCGCAGCCGCTGCCGCTGCCCGCTATAGCCACCATGTGTCTCACAGATAAACGTAATGTATAAGGTTCCGCACTACAACTGACGCACAAGTTCCTGCCGCACTCGGTGGCCGAGCGCCCGCCGCCACCGCAGCCGCTGCCGCTGCACGCTATAGCCACCATGTGTCTCACAGATAAACGTAATGTATAAAGTTCCGCACTACAACTGACGCACAAGTTCCTGTCGCACTCGGTGGCCGAGCGCCCGCCGCCACCGCAGCCGCTGCCGCTGCCCGCTCGCTATAGCCACCATGTGTCTCACAGATAAACGTAATGTATAAAGTTCCGCACTACAACTGACGCACAAGTTCCTGTCGCACTCGGTGGCCGAGCGCCCGCCGCCACCGCAGCCGCTGCCGCTGCCCGCTATAGCCACCATGTGTCTCACAGATAAACGTAATGTATAAAGTTCCGCACTACAACTGACGCACAAGTTCCTGTCGCACTCGTTGGCCGAGCGTCCGCCGCCACCGCAGCCGCTGCCGCTGCCCGCTATAGCCACCATGTGTCTCACAGATAAACGTAATGTATAAAGTCCTACTTATTGCCCTTTAGGTCTTCTTCATTATTTAGATACTGAGATAAGATAATAATTTAAATATACAACGATATTTTTGGTATATGCAATACCCGAAACACGTGTCCTGTATTTTTAAGTAAAGAATCTATGTACAAAATTTCAACAAGATATCATGAACATCTACAAAGCTATGAGCTTGTTATCTCACCTGGTTGTTCCAACAAAAATATGGTCGACGCAACGCTCGCCTGCCCGCGCCTACAGCGGCGCGGCGCGTGGGCACTATCTAGCTATGCCCACACGCCTAATATCACTCTCTAATCTGCCGTCAACTGTGCAACTGTGTTGTGCGCTTGGTAACCACACTGCAACAATTTCTAACTGTGTTTGGAAAAAAACATAAAATGGTGTAAAAATTATTGGAATATATTCAGTTGTTTATTCTGCACAAACTGTATTCAGGCTTCGTATAAAGAAAAAAATGACGTTGTATACATTTACTTGATCACAATTTAAGAATAACAGTTACAATTTTTCTAAGTTTGTCCAAATGGTTTTCAGAAAGAAATGGTTAAAATCTTCCTTTAAGATTTTTTTTTTTGCTTATGTTCTCACTAAAGTAAGATTTTAACTACCCGTATTGTGCCTTTTTTATAGGGCATCTCGTAATTGACCTTGAGAGGTCGTGCCTACTTAAATGAACTATGGTACTGTATCACAAGAATTCAATATTAAATTCCTTCATAGGTCCTTTCCTCCCGGAACCAGAAACTCGTTCAGAGGAGCCTCCAAACGAGCATTTGTACAACCGCAATGTGCTCTGGACTTTCGAAGACATCCACATGCTCATAGGAAGTGACCTTCCGATCTTCGGCGATAAGGACAGACCCTGCGTCAGTCTACGGTTGAGAGACGCACGGGAACCCATCAATGTGCTTACTGGCATAGACTACTGGCTCGACAATCTTATGTGCAATGTTCCAGAAGTCCTAATGTGCTACCATCTAGACGGAATCGTGCAAAAATACGAACCGATGAAGACTGAGGATCTCCCAAATATGGAGAACTCTAAATTTTCTCCGAAAATCATTAGGAACGTTGCTCAAAATATCTTGTCTTTCCTTAAGTCGAATGCAACAAAAGCTGGACATACTTATTGGCTTTTCAAAGGGCCTCATGATGACGTTGTTAAGCTATACGATCTGACGTCACTATGTCCTGATAGTATGGACAACCCGTTCACTACGCCCGTGGCTATGCTACTGTATAGAGTGGCGAGGAACACGCGATCAACGAACAGGTCGAAACATGTTCGGCACCTGTTGGAACATGTCATAGAGTTGTTGAAGGTGGAGAGGTATCCACAAATTATAGCATCTTCGCACTACATGCTGGCGGATTTGTATGTACCTGCTACTACAAATCCTGCTACTCCGAACTTTAAAGGTGAGTTTTTATTAGTATTTTTTCTAGAATAATTTACGATTGATTATTTATTAGCGCCCATGAGTGTTATGAGTGAGTGCTATGTAGTCATTGATATAATATTAAACTAAGGAAGATAAGTCACTAGCGCACTGAAAATGAAGCGTACAAAACATTATAATTCTAATGTCTTGCCTTAGTCACTCTCGATACACTCGTAAAAACAAACGACAAACACTAACAGCGCAAACGACAAACACTAGCCATCTTTTTCTTCTCTATGCTTTAGATTGCGCCCCATCTCACTAACACTGTATCAACGTGTGAAATGTACGCAGAATAAAAAAATTGCATGTGTGTGCTGCTGCTCCGATCGGCACATTTGTTTTGGTTAATTTGTTAGAGCATATCATATCTGTTTAATATTATATCAACGTATGTAGTATCTTAAGTCCATAGCAAGTCTAGCCGTAATTAAAAACATAGTGACTGACTAATTTGACAGGACTAATTATTTTATCTTCTGTCCTTTTCTTAATGTAATTGAAAGAAAAAGATGTAAGAACTTAAATTTAGTTTAGTTTGTGAAAAAGGGACAAACAAAAACGTTCAAAAAGTACTGATTCTCAGCTTAATTTGATTAAATGACTTTTGATTCTGAATTGATTTTGACCCTGATTGCGTAACACACTATTATTATCAATGGGGAAGAAAACTGACAAATCTCGCCACTAGAGGCGCTGATATCGTTTGACCCAAATAAACTGTCAAAACCCATTGTAATTTATTCGAGTTCACGTTGTTTATAAAAAATATGCCGCGTTGTGTAGCAACTTGTTGTAATTATAATGGAAATCACTCTTTCCCTAAAGATACATATGCATTTCAATTTAGAACAGAATATATAAATAGATTTCAGTAAAGATTATGTTGATGTCTCTATAGCTATCTGGGGGCGGTAAATCAATT
Source organism: Sesamia nonagrioides (assembly GCA_017933935.1). Taxonomy (NCBI): domain Eukaryota; kingdom Metazoa; phylum Arthropoda; class Insecta; order Lepidoptera; family Noctuidae; genus Sesamia; species Sesamia nonagrioides. Next base: position 185,810 of record JADWQK010001280.1, on the reverse strand, counting down.
TTTTCTCTTGAATTTCTTGTTCTTGAGGAAGTAAATAAGTAAAAATTTCAGTCATACGATTCAAGTCTGGATAAAAATTTTAGGTTAATAGGGTTGAAACTTTCAAAATGTGGCCATAATAAGTACATTAATATATACTTAAATATAACTAAAGAAACATTAAACCTAATACAAAATTAATGTAACTAATAAGTCTGCATTCAGATTAAAGTCTGGGCATTGTTATTTGCCTGGTAATTAGATCAGCTTTTCGTCCTTTTACTGAAGCTCCTTTAGACTCTTAACTCCTTTTTTTAACTTGAAACAGTCCATGTACAATACATTGTTCTGCTTTACCTAAAAAAACTCGCCAAACACAAAAAATAAACTCAACATAAAACGTGATACGACTGACAGCTAATTGTTATGAGTCAAACGCCATCAGCGACATCTGCAAATAGCTTTGCGTTTTCTTCCCCATTGGAATCATTTTGGAGCATATTGCTAGTCCATTGCTCTATACGTTCCAAAAATGTGCCTGCTCAACAATGTAAATAACGCAATGAATACTTTTGAACTGTCAAAATAGAACTCATTGATACTGATAGTGTGTTACATAATTAACCTGCGGGTCAGTATATTGTCGATAACTCAACGACTCTGTTACTTCTATAATATTCCTCACATTCTAGATTCAGACTCGGATTGCGAAGATTCACCCTTCGTGAATGCGGACTTCCCTTCAGAACCCCAGGACATGTGTTCCGACGATACGGTTGACGTAACAGAGCGAACAGATCAATCTGACAGCGAGGCGAATTCCTCGCTTGCGCTGCAGATCAGGGGGTTAGCGCTGAGGGATATAGGGGACAGGTTGCCGAATACCATCGGGGTGAGTGGAATTAAGACCAACACACTATTACCATCAGTGGGAATCATTTTGAAGCATATTGCTAGTCCATTGCTCCATATGTTAGAAAAAATTCCTAAAATAAAAAAAAAAAAACAAAAATCAAAATCATTTATTTCAAATTAACCATCACTTGGTACTTTTGAATAGTCAATGTCGGTCAGTTAAAGAAAAGTGAAGCTAAATTGCACGTTCCAAAGCGTAGATCTCTATGGAGAAGAACGTGCAAGAAACTCCATGGACACTCTTATAAAATCATAATATATGGGTTACATTTCTTCGTTACATATTTATGTTGCTTCTATCATGTGAGCACAATGTAAAATAAAAAGTTAAAAAACTAAAACCCAACTACGACAAAAAACGACGCTGAAAAAGTATAAAACAAGATTTTCAGAATACTGAACTGAACAAAGTTGCTAATATAGTTGCAAGTAAATGGACACAGTAGACTCTACCAAGATGCTTCGTTGTAAATTGACAATAATGTCTTACGATACTATTCTGAAGTATGCAATATTCACTATTTAGAGATAAATTTTCATGTTTGGAAAACCGCAGTCACACGTTATGAAAGTGCTACGGTAGGTATATGTAACGTGTGACTACGCCCTAGTATCGTAAGACATTATTGTCAATTTACAACGAAGGCATCTTGGTAGAGTCTACTGTGTCCATTTACTTGCAACTATATTAGCAACTTTGTTCAGTTCAGTATTCTGAAAATCTTGTTTTATACTTTTTCAGCGTCGTTTTTTGTCGTAGTTGGGTTTTAGTTTTTTAACTTTTTATTATTTGTACTATTTTGGTGTTAAAGTGTATTTGTGGCGCATAATATTAATAAAAGTTAAATTGACGAACTAAAAACTAGGTAGTTAACATACGACATCTCTTTTGACTTATGTATCGGCATATAGTAATATGTAGAGATGTCCTATTTTACTATTTCGTAGCGCTTGAAGCCTAGCGCGTATAGCAACGGTTTCACCGTATGAAGCTCCCGGTTTTTCGTAGTAGCGACGCACATTTGCGTCGATGGCACCGAATGGGTCATGAATTAGTGGATGAGGCCGTTAGTATAAATAGATTGGATGTTTTTCTAACGGTGGTAGGCCATAACATCGGCTGCCGGCAGAAGTTACCACCCACCAGACAAAGTCTTGCCGCCAAGCGATTCGTCGTGTTCCAGCATGATGTCTGGTGAAGCCGAACGGAGGACGCGTCTGAGCACTTTGTGTTGCGTTGTGTGGCGAGTACGATGCGCCAAATGTTGTTGTGTCGGGAGTTTGGTCGTGGAGAGTCTCCAGATCAATCTCCCTCTGGCGCAGCATGGTTGGTCGTGCTGCTCTTGGATTTAACATTGCATCACCTGGCTCAACGGCCGTCATCCCTGCTATTTCTAAGTTTTTTAAGTGAATAGGCTTAATAAACTAGTGCGCAGGCATCAAGGATTGCGTCACTGCTTACCATCAGGCGGGATTGCAGTCAAGCGCTAGTTTATAATTATTAAAAAAAAAAAAACTTATATTAAGAGGACCTGGGAAGATTTCTTAATCTATCTAATTCTGCTAACGATCGACTGTCATGTGGATTTTTAAGTAATTTATTATGATCCAAGGCACTTATAAATAATCCCTCTATGGTTTTAACTCTACTGAGAGCGACATAGGCCTGTCCTTTAGCAAACAATGACTTTCCTAGATCTGTAACTTTTTTATCTAGAGTACAACCTTGTAATTTATGTACAGTACAACCCCAAGAAAGAATCTTTCAAGAAATCAAAATTTGCCCAGAACCCCTCAAGCCGTCAAATTCAGTGAGGCAAGGCTCGATTTTGATAAGTCCGTTAGTATCTGCTTTTATGGATGCGTCGTCAAATTGTATGAGAACAGCGCTTGGCTGTTCTCCTGTTCCAACTGATCGCGCCGAAGAGCAGGCCATTCGAAGGCCTTCACCACTCCCATCGCTCCGTTTACCAAACCCTGGTTTACATTCAAATTTCTACGAAGCATTACTAGGGATTATGTACAAACATAAAGTACTCGTGAAGCTCTTTCAGATGATACCAAATACGGTATATTTATTTTAATTTTGTATTAACATAGAACTTTTTGTCCGCTAGAGGGCGTAATACTAAATTTGGTGACAAGCTTTATAGCTCATAACCAACAGAATATCAAGGCCCTTCTAATGGTTCTGCAGTGGTCTTATTCTGATAAGTAGTAAAGAAGCTATCTATGAACGAAAAGATGTGAATTATATGCAATCAGCCCATGAATACAGGTAAAGTCACAAGCAAATGCTAGTAATATATACATATTTAAAATGTACAAGTTAAGCCCTTTCAAATGATACCAAACACGGCATATTTATCTTAACTTTATTTTTTTACTCTGTATATTTTGTCCGCTAGAGGGCGCCACGTTAGATTTTGTGAAACTCCATATAGCCTATAACCAGCAGACAATTAAGACGCTTCTAATGATATATCATTTATCGAATTCGAATAAGTAGTTTAGAAGTTACGAGGGAACAGATGAACATACATACATACATACATACATACATACATACATACATACATACATACATACATACATACATACATACATACATAGCCTGTCAAAATCATAACCCTCCTTTTGCTTTGCCGTAGTCGGGTAATTAATTAAAATATAAAAATGAATTAAGCCCACTGGCAGCTAAGAGACGACCAGTCTCCACTGACGGCCCCCGTTCACGAGCATGACGCGCGCATCAGCCCCACTTAGCTCAACCATATTGAAGTGAACCAAATGACCCAACAACACGCGCCACCATCAGCAAGACATTTGAGTGAGCATGACAACTCTCAACTGCCAATCTTTCTTTCTGCTTAATAAAGTAAATAATGCATTGAATGTTGTTAATGGCAATGAGCTTAATGCGGTTAGGCTAGAAGCCGATCCCAACATGTTGGGAACATGCTAGGCAGATGATGATGATGAGTTGGGATTCTTCCTACAGCGGACTGGAGCGCAGTAGTCGATTGCTCGGCCACTGCATCAATCGTGTCGCGGGCTCGAGCCCCGCACGAATCAAATATTTGTATGGCCTACAAGTAGTTGTTCCGGGTCTGTCTGTTTGTGTATGTGAGTTTATATGTTTGTAAACGCACCCACGATACAGAAGTAATTCCTAGTGTGGGGCAAAATTTTCTTTTTAAATCGGTTGTCTGTAAAGTCTGTTCAATGACGATAGTTGAACGTGACAACGTCATAAGAAAATACTGATAGAATGGTTGCATTTTTCAAAGCTTTATCGCCGCAATTTTCGTTCCTATAAACAATTGACACCACATTCAATTTTCACTGCGCTTCATACTTGACGAAAATATGTAAATGTATTATTGTATAGCAGCTGTCCACGCGGACGCTCGCTCACTCAAGTAGGAGAGAGACAGATGTCGAGCGCTGCCGAACACGGAGGCCGATTGTGCCTCTTTGCCTCTCATTCCGCGCTCTCGCTTGCACTTCAAGCCTTAAATGGAACGCCTCAGAGCGAGGTAACGCCGTATGGGTCATGTTTTTTTGTGCGTGCAGCCGGCTCTATCGAATTATAAGACGTTGTCAGGTCAAAAAAAAAAGTTAGGAAAAAGCTAGGCCTAGGTAGAATTTGATTCTTCCTAAATATAAATAATATATGATGTACAAAGCACAGGTCCGTTCGTGTGTGGAGTACTGCAGCCACATTTGGGCTGGTGCTGGTAAGTGTCACCTGGCCACTTTGGATTCAGTGGAGAGGCGGGCGAAGAGGCTGATTGGTGACCCTGATTTAACTAGAGATGGTCTCCAAAGCCTAGACCAGGCGTAGAGTAGACAGCCTTTCGGTGTTCTATAGGATGCATTTTGGAGAGTGTGCGAGGGAATTGCATAATTTAATTCCCCTATCTCTGTTCCACCATCGGACGACCCGTCGTACGGCGAGTTTCCACCCTTACGTTGTTAACACCACTACGATCCGGACGAAGCGTTTCGCCTCCTCCTTTATACCGCGTACATCGAGGGACTGGAACAACTTGCCGGGGGCGGTGTTTCCGTCGGACTACAATTTGAGTGTCTTCAAGGCTAGAGTGAATAGGCTCTTAACAAACTAGTCAGCTTCATCATCAACCTTTTTTATCGCCCCACTGGTGGGCACAGGTCTCTTCTCATACAGAGAAGGATTGAGCGTAATCACCACGCTTGCTCAATGCGGGTTGGCGATTTTTAACCGACTTCAAAAAGGAGGAGGTTACTCAATTCGACCGTATATATGCTTTTTTTTTATGTTTGTTCGCGCATAACTTCGTCGTTTATGAACCGATTTTAATAATTCTTTTTCTGTTGGAAAGAAGACGTTCCCAAGGTGGTCCCATGATAAGGATATCAGGGTTTGATGGTGGAAGACCAGAGAAAACAAGGGAAACTTTCAAAAATTGCAGGGGCGACTAGTGCATTTCTTAGCATTTTCATTAAGTATTTTAAAGCACTACAATTTAGTAAAGGTCTGGAGTAGATCTGATGATGGAGCCGGGAGACAGTCGAAGGAACTCCTCAACAATTCACAGCAGCTACCTTGTGTTTGTGCTTGAATAATTTGTATTGACAAGAACCTTACACCTATATGGGTGGTGACTGTCATTAGGGAGCTGATGATGATGACAAAGGTCAGTTCAGGGAACTCCTAAACGATTTACAGTAGCTACCTTGTATTTGGACTCAATTCATTTATATTGATGAGACCTTTGCACCCATTGGGTTAAATAATGGTCTGCAGTAAATTTGATGATGAAGACCATAGACAGTTGAGGGAATAATTACGGGTAAATATTAAAGTAAACAAAATTACGTCGTTTCCCAACTATAGTTGCGTCAGGGTCCAGTCTGACCGGATGCAACTGAATACATAGTACTTTCAACAACTAAAAAGTGTAAAATAAAAACTTTTTTTACAAAAAAACAACCGACTTCCAAAAACCACTACAAAGTGAAAAATAACTAATTTCGGAAGTCGGTGTCAAAAATGAATATACAAAACCAAAGACACCCGACTTCCGAAACTAGTTATTTTTCACTTTATAGTGGTTTTTGGAAGTCGGTTGTTTTTTTGTAAAAAAAGTTTTTATAGACTTAAAGTCCAGGTTTCCTCAAGATGTTTTCCTTCACCTTGTAATCAGTCATTGGTGTCCAAGATATACTTAGAAAGTACATATAACTTAGAAAAGTTTTTAAGGTGGGAGAGGCTACAACATCAGCCGCCGGCATAAGTTACCACCCACCAGACAAAGTCATGTCGCCAAGCGATTCGTCGTGTTCCGGCATGATGTCTGGTGAAGCCGTACGGAGGACGGGTCTGAGCAGTTGTGTTGCGATGTGTGTCGGGTACGATTTGCCAAATGTTGTTGTGTCGGGGGTTTGGTCCTGGAGGGTAGCGGGATCCGAAGCACGGTGCTCCGCTGGCCGACCGCAGGTAGTTGGGGGCCCAAGTAGTGTGCCAGCCACACACGAAAGGCTGCCCCGCCAACTGCGAAAAATCCCAGGGTGGCCCCATCGTGCCGGTTGGCGACCGGACGAGAGGACCCGATGGCGATCCCTGGGGGGGTTCGGGCGTCCCCGCAGTCTCCAGATCAACCTCCCTTTGGCGCGACATCGTAGGTAGGGTTGTTGGGTTTAACATTGCTTCACCTCGCTCAACTGCCGTCTTCCTTCCTATTCACTCAATTTAAAATCAAAGATGAAAAGTACAAATAAGAAAAGTAGGTGTGCACACCGGGCGCACGTCCTCTCGTTTAAAGTGCACCTCTCAAACATTCGAGGTCTGCACTCCAATATCGATGCAGTCCACCACCACCTTGAGACTGAAAAGTCTCACCTACTTTTCTTGACGGAGACCCAGATCAGATGTCCGTCTGATGCGGCATACCTCAACTACCCGGGATACTCTTTGGAGCATCATTTCCTGCAGCGTGCTGGGGTCTGTGTGTATGTCCGCAATGACATCTGTTGCCGGCGTCTCCGTCACCTCGAAGACCCTCATCTATCGACCTTATGGCTGTTGGTTGACACTGGTGTAGACAAAATTGTCTACACCTGTGTCTACCGATCGCACAGCGGTGATCAGGAGACAACTCGGTTATTCGACCACCTCAGTGAGGCTGCTGACAATGCGCTGCATCGGCACCCTGACGCTCAGTTCGTCGCTCTGGGGGACTTCAACGCCTGCCACCAGGACTGGCTCTTCCCATACCAGAGGACCGACCACGCTGGGAGAGAAGCGCGAAACTTCGCGCTTTCTATGGGCCTTTCCCAGCTGGTAGAGCAAGCGACTAGGGTGCCTGATGTAGTTGGCCACACAGCCAACTGTTTGGACCTTCTGCTGACCACTGATCCGGACAGATGTGTTGTAACAGTTTCCTCACCGTTGGGAACTTCAGACCACTGTCTGGTGAAGTCTGTGTCATCCTTCTCCCCTCCAGATCACGACTCTCGTGGTGAACGGAGATTGTGGCGATACAAGTCAGCGGATTGGGATGAGATGCGCCACTTCTTTGCGTCTTATCCTTGGCAGCAGGTCTGCTTCTCTTCTGACAATCCGTCGAGCTGTGCGGACGCTATAACCGATGTGGTGCGTCAAGCTATGGAGTATTTTATCCCCTTCAGCGACGTGCCCGTCGGTGGCTCAGCTCGCCCATGGTTCAATGTCGATTGTGTCCAAGCTGAACAGCATAAGCACGCGGCATTTCTCACCTGGGTTGACGCTCGTGACCGCAGAGCTCCGGATCTAAGCTCAAAGAAGAGAGCCTTTAACCGTGCTGCCAAGTCCTACAAAAAGGCGCTTAAGAGGGCTCGCTTCGACCGTATTACCCATATTGGCAACAAGCTATCTGCGCAGCCATCCGGTAGCAGATCTTTTTGGTCCCTTGCCAAATCGGTCGAGGCGAACTTCTGTCGAACCACACTGCCTCCGCTGGTGAGGCCTGATGGAACACTGGCCCATACGGCGAGAGAGAAAGCAGGTCTCTTTGCATCTCTCTTTGCCCATAGTTCGCGTCTTGATACTGGCAGTGCTACTCCACCTAATTTACCTCATTGCGGAGCTTCAATGCCGGAGGTTCGCATTAGGAACAAGGAGGTCCTGAGAGCACTGTGTCGTCTGGACGTGAATAAGGCTAGTGGTCCAGATGGTATACCAGCGATTGTTCTTAAGGCATGTGCACCCGAGTTGTCTCCTGTATTGACGCGCCTGTATCGCCTCTCATTTGGGACTGGTATAGTGCCCAAGTCCTGGAAGTTTGCCAACGGGCAGCCCGTGCCCAAAAAGGGTAGTCGTGCCGATCCTACCAACTATCGGCCGATTTCGGTAACCTCCATACTCTGCAAGATTATGGAGCGTGTATTGAATTCGCGCCTCTTGGCTTACCTGGAAGGTAACGATCTCCTCAGTGACCGACAGTACGGTTTTCGGCGCAATCGGTCAACTGGGGACCTACTAGTGTATGCCACTCACTTGTGGGGCGAGGCCCTCGAGAAAAATGGGGAAGCGATTGCCGTCTCCCTTGATGTCTCGAAGGCCTTCGACCGGGTATGGCACGCTGGCCTTTTGAGTAAGCTTCCAGCGTACGGCGTTTCCGCTGGCCTGACTGGCTGGGTTAAAGACTTCCTGACTGAACGGTCCCTCCGAGTTGTTGTCGACGGATGCTCATCGGAGCCCATGTCGACCAATGCCGGTGTTTCTCAGGGGTCTGTTCTCTCTGCAACTCTGTTCCTGCTGCATATTAATGATCTGCTGATGCCCGGTATCTATGGGTATGCAGATGACAGCACAGTTGTGGAGAGATATCTGCCGGAAGCTCGGGCTAGTAAGAAAGCAATCTGGTCCGAAAGAGAGGCTATGGTAGAGCGTACGAGTGCTGCACTACAGGCAGTCTCCGAATGGGGCAAAGTCAATCTTGTAGCATTCAATGCCGCCAAAACACAGGCGTGTCTTTTCACCGCCAAAAGGAGCCCGTTCACCTTGGCTCCTACTTTTCAGAATGTATCCTTGGAGTGCACCAACCGCCTTCAGCTTTTGGGAGTAGAGATTTCCTCGAACCTTAACTTTGGGCGGTTCATTGAGTCCAAGGCCAGGGTGGCTGCTAGAAAACTTGGCGTTATCGCAAAGGTCCGGCGGTACTTCACACCGGGGCAGCTTCTAATGTTGTACAAAGCACAGGTCCGCTCGTGTGTGGAGTACTGCAGCCACATTTGGGCTGGTGCTGCGAAATGTCACCTGGATACTTTGGATTCAGTGGAGAGGCGTGCGAAGAGGCTGATTGGCGACCCAGACTTAACTCGAAACGGTCTCCAAAGCCTGGAGCACAGGCGTAGAGTAGCCAGCCTTTCGGTCTTCTATAGGTTGCATTCTGGTGAGTGTGCAAGGGAATTGCATGATTTAATTCCTCCATCACCGTTCCACCATCGGACGACCCGTCGTACGGCGAGTTTCCACCCTTACGTTGTTGATGCCACTGCGACCCGGACGAAGCGTTTCGCTTCCTCTTTTATACCGCGTACATCGAGGGACTGGAACAATTTGCCAGCGACGGTGTTTCCGTCACATTACAATTTGAGTGTCTTCAAGGCTAGAGTGAATAGGTTCTTAATAAACTAGCGCGCTTTACCATCAATGATCGCATCACTGCTTACAATCAGGCGGGATTGCGGTCAAGCGCTTGTTTATAACTTATAAAAAAGTTACATTGGTACCTGCCTGACCTGGAATCGAACCTGCATACTCATACTTGAGAGGCTGGTGTTTTAACCACTTGGCCACCATGACAGTCCGCTTTACCACCAACGATTGCGTCACTGCTTACCATCAGGCGGGATTGCGATCAAGCGCTAGATTATAAATTAAAAAAAAAAAAGTCGACATTTTTTAATGCCTGCACATTACAACGAAGTTAAATATACACAGGAAGCCAAGAAGCCTACAGATACAAGTACGTCTTTGGGCTCGTCGCCGCCCGTCCGCTGCGGCCGCGCGCTTTCTCATGCGCTCAAGGGACTGCTAGCTTTACACAACGTCACTATAAATAAGTGCAAGGTATGTACCGAATTATAAAGATTAACTATGAAAGTCACTTGTGTCAGATTAGTACGCCACGTACTGGAAGACGCAGCGTAGGGAGGCCCCCAACAAGGTGGACCGATGACCTGGTGAAGGTCTCGGGAAGCCGATGGATGCGGGCAGCACAAGACCGGTCGGCATGGAAAGCCTTGGGTGAGGCCTTTGTCCAGCAGTAGACATCTATAGGCTAAAGAAGAAGAGATTTGTGCGGACGACAGCAGGTCAAGCTACCCCAAACTGTCAGATTTTCCCAATCAACCTTGAGCCTTAATGCTTTAGAGATAAAGTTCAAAAAAAATCTAAAAAGGAAATCTTACAGCGTGTAGTAGCTTGATGTGCTGTCGTCTGAACAAATGAACATTTGAAAAAAAAATCGGCCAAGTGTGAGTCGGTCGGTTTTAAGAGTTAGAAAAAAAAAAACTTGTAATATTATTAAGTTTACAATCCCCCATGACTATGAACTCGTATAGAAAATTAAGTAAGTAAGTAGTAGTAGTTAGCTAAGTCAGAAAATTGTGAAAATTATTCAAACTGGTTTATTATTATTGTATAAATCGGATTATTTAAGTCGAATAATACCCTTTCACTATTGTACGGACGACAGCAGGTCAAGCTACCCGAAACTGTCAAATATTCCCAATCAATCTTGAGCCTTAATGCTTTAAAGATAAAGTTTAAAATCTAATAAAGAAACCTGACAGATTGTAGTAGCTTGTTATACTTTCGCCTGTACTTGAAATATTTACAAATTGTAACTCATTTCTATCAAAGTTATAAAGCCAACAAATTTAATAACTATAATACTAATTCACACATACAATCACTACAGCTAGATCTAACTCTCTCCTCAACAGGAAGAAGAACGTGAACGTCTAAAACAGCAAATATTGATAGAAGAACAACACCCAAAGATGGCGAATCCGTACGAACCAATCAAAATGAGCTACGAGCCAATCAAAACAAAGACGAAAGCCGACGTCAAAGAACACACCTCTCGTAGCCGGAGACGAAAACGGGACCGAAAACTCAGCGATAAAAAAGCACACAGTTTAATTGAAACAAATTCGAACATAGATAAAAACGCCATACAGATTCTTAAAGATAATAAAGTTTATTCGACGTGGCATGAACCTAACCGAGATGACAATTTCGCTTGGAAACTTCACTTAAAAACTCTCTTGTACGAAAAGATATGTCTAGCGTACGCCACTTTAGCAGAATACAGCTACGCAAACGAACAGTACGGGTTCTCTCTAAAATATATCGATATCGCGAGCAAATGCCAGAAATTACTATCGAATATGATCATTAAAAGTAAAGTGGTTGACGCCGGTGCGTTGATTGGTCGTGTCGGTGATAACTACTTCCAAATGAGTAAGAATTGGCATCGGATGGAGCAGTTCAAGAAACAGTTCGAGACAGACCATGATATCGATAGTAAGATTAGGTTGGAGTTGGAAAATGATTTGGCGGAAGAAGTTGACCATGTTATTGCTGATGAGTTTGAACTGGGTAAGCTGTCTTCACATGTATTTTCCTTTTTTTATTTAGTTTTAGTTTTCTTAAAGGTTGGTTAAAGTTTGCAATAGATAACCATAGGTGGCATACGGTTTTATTGCTCAGTAGTCATCATCATCCCAGCGTTAATCCCAGTCGCATCCGAAGCTTTTTCAGCTTTGGAGTCTGGGGTCCGCTTTACCAGTCCAACTGCTGATATGGCTAAGCTTCGACATTTTCCGTGAAGCGACTGCCGTCTGACCTCCACAACCCGAAGGCAACATCGAAGCATTGCAGTTAGACCAATTGTTGGACTTTTGAGGGCTCCAACAACCCGTAACGACTGCCACTAGATGTTCGTATGGCAACCAGGACCAACGGCTTAACGTGCTTTCCGAGGCACGACCAGACCAGTGCAAATATTCATATTGTTACAGGCTAGGGGTACTTAAACGCCGGTTAAGGGTTACGAAGTTTATTGGCAACGAAGGTACAGTCGATTGTAGGCAGTGACAAGTAGAATGTTGCTGACGTTGCACCGAAGTCTTCCCTTATGTCCACGAAGTCCGTGTTGCAAACACACAATAACACTACAGATGCTACTCCACGTAGTACTCACAGTTCTCGTTACAGTTGTCGCAGTAGGTATTCTCAAAGATCGCTTCTTAACTGTCGCTGTTTTCGTATCGCTAGTCGAGTGTAGACTGACCCTGGGCCGGCGTCGCGGCGGTATATATAGCCTAGCTGATCGAACATTCCAGATTCCTCTAGACGTAATAATAATAGCACATAACTTCGAGGTCACTCGGAAGTACCTACGGTAATTCCCGGAAACGGGTTTCTAGAAATTTCGATGTCGACACTTTGTTGACAAAACTGTTGAGACATGTACCATTCGATAGGCCGTCCTAAGTCTAGTAATGCGTTTTTATATTGTGCTTAGAAAATGTCTAGATCTGGGGAAATAGGACCTAAAAGTGACACACTGCATGTCACGCGATATTGAACCTTATGCCATCGACATAAGGTCCATTCGTAACATTGCCCCCTTCTTAGTCATGCTCGTCCCGAGCATGATTTGATCCATAATAGCGAGCTAGGCGGTCTACGTGTACGATCTTCAGCTTCCCTCTAGGCCCTTTCTTAATCCTGTAGGTGACATCGTTTATTCTGGTTACTATCGTGTACGGACCCTCCCATTTGGCTTGGAACTTTGGACTCTTTCCTTTTCTCCTTATGGGATTGTGTAACCATACCAAAGTTCCTTCTTCAAATCCGGGCACGTGAGCTTTGCGGTCGTATCGGATCTTCATTTTCTCACTGGTTTTCAGACCATTCTCTCTCACTAGCTCATGTATTCCATCTAATTTACGCCGCAGGTCGGCCACATAGTCGACGGCTAGGGTAGGAGTATCGGGAGGTGTTCCGGTTAGTGTATCTATGGGTAGTCTAATTTCTCGGCCGAAGTTGACTTTCGCCGGTGTGCAATTTGTGCTATCATGTGTTGCAGAGCGGTATGACATTAAGAAGAGTGGAATGTATTGGTCCCAATCCCTCTGGTGTTCTTCCACTACTTTGGCCAAATGATTCTCCAACGTCTGATTGAATCTTTCGACCATTCCATCTGACTGTGGGTGATACGGTGTTGTACGAGTCTTATGTATCCCGAGTAGTTGGCAAACCTCTTGAAACAGTGAAGACTCGAAATTTCTACCCTGATCAGAGTGTAACTCCAAAGGAACGCCAAATCGACAGAACACCTCGTGAACTAGCTTTTTGGCGACTGTATGAGCTTCTTGGTTAGGTACTGCAAAAGCTTCTGGCCATTTGCTGAAATAGTCTTGCATGACGATGATATACCTATTCCCTTCTTCAGTAACAGGGAATGGCCCAGCTATATCGACAGCAACTCTTTCCCATGGCGCACCAACATTGTACACTTTCAGCCGACCTCTGGCTCTCGTTTGCGGTCCCTTTACTGAGGAGCAAGCTACACATTTTCTACACCAGTCCTCTACGTCTTCGCGGCAATGCACCCAATAGAATCTTTTTCTCACCTTTTCCAGGGTTTTCTTTACTCCAAGATGTCCTCCGGATACTCCGTCGTGCACCTGTCGTAGCACTGACGCGACTTTATCACCGGGAACAACTATCTGTAAGGTGACCTCCTGTCCACTGGGTGATTCCCATTTCCTCTTGAGAACTCCATTATCAATTATCAGGCTGTCCCACTGAGCCCAGTAACTTTTTACTGTTGGGCTAAGCGCTGATAATTCACTCCAAGCGGGCCTCTGGCCACGTTGTTTCCATTCGATTACTGTCTTCAAGTTACTATCTTCCTTTTGTGCGTCTTCCAATGATTGATTATCCCAGTCTTCGTCCAAAGCGTTCACCTGGATAATCCTTACGTTCTCTTTCTTTTCCTGTTTGGCACAATGTCGGCAAGATTCTTCGCAAGGTCGTCTAGACAAAGCATCAGCATTATTGTGTGACTTGCCTTTCCGATGTTCAGTGACAAAGTCAAATTATTGCAGCTGCTCTATCCACCTTGCTACTTGTCCTTCTGGGTCTTTGAACTGGAGGAGCCACTGTAAGGCAGCGTGATCGGTACGAAGTGTAAACTGCCTCCCAATCAAGTATTTCTTGAAGTGTTGTAGGGTCTTAACAACGGCTAGAAGTTCTCGGCGGGTAACACAATAATTCCTTTCTGGCTTGGAAAGGCATTTGCTGAAATATGCAATCACGACCTGCCTATCTCCTTGTGTTTGAGAGAGAACTCCTCCAATACCCACATTGCTGGCATCTGTGTCTACCAAAAATCGGCTTTCCCTACTAGGGTAACCTAGTACAGGAGCCTCACACAAGTGAGTTTTCAGTAGAGCAAATGCCTGTTCGCAGTCAGAGTTCCATTCAAATTGACACTTTTCCTCTGTTAAACGATGCAACGGTTTCGCTAACTCGGAGAAGTTCTTCACAAACCGACGGTAATATGCACACAGACCCAAGAAAGAGCGTACCTCAGTTTTATTACGAGGAATAGGCCACTTCGACACGGCTTTTATTTTTTCAGGGTCTGTTCGAATTCCTTGCGCTGAAATAATGTGTCCCAAGTATCCAACCTCTTTCTGGAATAGTGTACACTTACTAGGACTGAGTTTTAAATTCGCTTCACGCAGTTTCTGGAAGACTTTCTCCAAATTGCGTAGGTGCTCTGCGAAGTTTCGTCCCATAATGATGATGTCATCCAAATAGACCAGGCATGCATCGCCAAGCAACCCCACCAAGATGCGATCCATTAGGCGCTCAAATGTAGCTGGAGCATTGCACAGTCCAAAAGGCATGACATTGAATTGCCAGAGACCGTTCCCAGGACCAGTGGTGAAAGCGGTCTTTTCTTTATCCTGCTGACAGATTTCCACCTGCCAGTATCCACTTTTAAGGTCAACTGTGGAGAACCATTTCATGCCACTTAGCAAGTCCAAAGTGTCATCTATACGTGGCAGGGGATAACTGTCCTTTTCGTGGCATCATTCAACATCCTGTAGTCAACGCAAAACCTTGTACTGCCATCCTTTTTCTTGACTAGGACAACTGGAGATGACCAAGGGCTGGTAGACGCTTCGATAATCCGATTTTTCTCCATATCTCTTAACATTTTCGACACTTCCTGTTCTCTTGCAAAGGGGATACGACGTGGTCTCTGTCTTATCGGCTGTGTATCGCCCGTATCTATATGGTGTTTGACGAGCCCGGTCCTTCCCACGTCACTGTCGGTCTTAGAGAAGATGTCATGAAATTTATACAACAGTTGCTTAACTTTGTGACTTTCGAACTTGTTTAAATTGCCCTTACAATTTTCGAGTAGTGTCGATACATGTTCCTGCCACTGCTTATCACGTTCCTTTTCGTGCGCCTCTGTTTTTCTCAACGATGCTACATGGTCGCACACACCCACGATGCAATTCTTTTCAAGAATTATTTCTTTGTTACTAACGTTGATAATGCGCACTTTTGGTTTATCGGAAATCATCATCAGTGTCCTTGCTGTTATCCAGTCTGGGTGATCTCCAGAATCTTCAATTATAATGCAACGTTTACGGCATCCTATTGGTGATAGTCTAATATCTACTAAGGTTTCTGATCTTGGTGGTAATACCGTTCTCCTTAAACAGTACACTGACCCTTGTTTTCCACCTTGAAGAAATACTTCTTGTTCTGGGAAACTCAATACTCCTTTTGCTACATTAAGGACGCACTGTTGTTTCTTCAAAAAGTCCAGTCCTATTATGCAATCATCTGTAATATTCGCTACTAAAACAGGGTGCGTAAATGTCTTATCACCCATTTTCAAGGTCACATTCGTTTCACCAAGGACGAGTACTGGTTGGCCGGTGGCGGTTTGTAGTCGGCATTGTGAAGACCCTCTTTTCCATGCTATGGTCCGAGGAAATAGCTCCGGTCGTGCAATAGTTCTTGATGCACCAGTATCCAACGTGAAACTGCATGACTTACCATTCAGTTCTCCTTCTATAATAAGACTGTTTCCATCGCCCACTTGTGATACTGTTATAATGGGGGCTTCAGGTCGACCAGCCAGTACTCGCCCCATAGCCCTGGCTGTTCTTAGTTTAAATCCTCGGCTTCCACCTGTGTCCCAGAAGTACTTCTTCCCTTAAACTTCCTGGGACAATTGATCCGAATATGACCCTTTTCGCCGCACTCATAGCAGGTTGGTCCTTGCCGAGTTTTTATTATTGGGGTTACCTCGCGAATGCGGTGCTGTTGTCGGCCGTCTTGGCGTACTGCTTCCACCTCCAGAGCGTGTGTCAAGGCTGCCTTCAGAGTCTGATGGTGACCCAGACGAACTGCAGCCCTGACTTCTGCATCTCGGATTCCATCAGTAAAAGCTTGCACCGTAGTAGCATCAATTGCTCCCGGCGTTGAAGCATACGCCCTCCGAACAATACGTTCTATTTCCGATGCCCATTGTTGCAAACCCTCACTGCTTTTCTGTGTGCGGTCGCGGAGTTGAGCCCTATAAACATGTTCGAGGTGTTTCTCCCCGTATCTAGACTCCAACGCTTCTAGCAGACAGGCTAGGGTATTGCAATCGCCGGAAATATTTTCGAGAATTTGTACCGCATCACCACGCAGAGCAAGCGTAAGAGCGGTTACCGCTTGATCGTCATCCCAATTGTTGCCTTTTGCGACTTTTTCAAACTGTAGACGGAAGGCCACCCATGACGTTGTTCCATCAAAATGAGGTACTTGGAACGTCGGCAAAGCACTAGGTATCACCCCTTTAATAACTCCTTTTTGTACCTTCTCATGCAAAAATTCTACTTCCTTTCCAAACTCCATGATGGTATTGTCTAGTTTATCGAAACGCGCATCATGTTTGTCTATACGAGCGTCTTGCTGGCCTATGCGCGTATCTTGTTGGTCCAGACGGGTATCTTGTTGTGCTGTTTTTATTTTAAGTTCGTTGACCTCTTCTTTGGTTTTTTTCCATTTTTCATTTAATTCTAATACCAGTTGCTGGGATTTTTCTATTTTTGCTTGAGTTGCTGCTTGGGATTGTTTTATTTGTGCCTGGGATTCTGCTACACTTTTAATCTGTGCCTGGGTTGCTGCCTGGGATTCTGCCATACCTTTTATTTGCAGCGTTAAGTGAGCCAGCAACGCCGATAAATCGCATCCACTGCTTCCGGGAATAGTGGTGGTAGTAGGCGCACTCACATTCGTCGGTGTTACGACGGCCGCATCTACTCCGGGTGCAGGGACACCGACCGATTCTTCCTCTTGACGCGCCAAATCCATCGCTGCTTGTCGTCGCGTGCGAACCCTTTCGTCTTCCCTTGGCGTGACCGGCATGCCGCTTCTGACACCAATTGTTACAGGCTAGGGGTACTTAAACGCCGGTTAAGGGTTACGAAGTTTATTGGCAACGAAGGTACAGTCGATTGTAGGCAGTGACAAGTAGAATGTTGCTGACGTTGCACCGAAGTCTTCCCTTATGTCCACGAAGTCCGTGTTGCAAACACACAATAACACTACAGATGCTACTCCACGTAGTACTCACAGTTCTCGTTACAGTTGTCGCAGTAGGTATTCTCAAAGATCGCTTCTTAACTGTCGCTGTTTTCGTATCGCTAGTCGAGTGTAGACTGACCCTGGGCCGGCGTCGCGGCGGTATATATAGCCCAGCTGATCGAACATTCCAGATTCCTCTAGACGTAATAATAATAGCACATAACTTCGAGGTCACTCGGAAGTACCTACGGTAATTCCCGGAAACGGGTTTCTAGAAATTTCGATGTCGACACTTTGTTACCAAAACTGTTGAGACATGTACCATTCGATAGGCCGTCCTAAGTCTAGTAATGCGTTTTTATATTGTGCTTAGAAAATGTCTAGATCTGGGGAAATAGGACCTAAAAGTGACACACTGCATGTCACGCGATATTGAACCTTATGCCATCGACATAAGGTCCATGCGTAACAATATTCATGCATACAAATACTTGCACTGTGCGGGGATCGAACCCGCGCCACCTTGCGCAGCGGCCGCGTCCGCTACCGCTACGCCACGGAGGCTCAGTAGTCTTATCTACAAACGCCACGTACACACATCTCTCTCAATTTTTCTTTGGTGCCGATAGTTATCACCCACCAGACAGTCTTGCCGTCAAGCGATTCGTCGTGTTCCGGCATGATGTCTGGTGAAGCCGTACGGAGGACGGGTCTGAGTAGTTTTGCGATGCGTGCCGGGTACGATGCGTCAAATATTGTTGTGTCGGGAGTTTGGTAGTGGATGGTCTCCTGATCAACCTCCCTCTGGCGCAGCATCATTGGTCGTAATGGTGTTTAACATTGCATCACTTAGCTCAACTGCCTATAGGCTCTTAATAAACTAGCGCGCTTTACCATCAACGATTGCATCACTTCTTATCATCAAAAAAATCATAACTCAGCCTCATACCGATGTCACATAAAATTCTGCATCTCGCACACAGAATTCACCGCTCATTTATAATTTAAGTGTTATCAAGGATAGAGCGATAGGCTTATAATAAAGTACTAATGTCCTTTAACATCAACGATAGCATCATTGCTTACCAACTAGATTATAAAAAAAAAACTTTATACAACGGCCCGACATGAATCATCGGGCAGTTGCTTGCAAGATTAGACGCGCGTAGTCTATAGAGATTTAACAGATTTTTAAGAACAAAAAAGTATTTCCTTAATTTCTTATTGTTGAGTTGTTACCTGTCTAGTTGTACATATTGTTACGGGCTAGGGGTACTTAAACGCCGGTTAAGGGTTACGAAGTTTATTGGCAACGAAGGTACAGTCGATTGTAGGCAATGACAAGTAGAACTTAGCTGATGTCGTACCGAAGTCTTCTCTTACGTCCACGAAGTCCGTGTTGTAAACACACAATAACGCTACAGATGTTTCTTCACGTAGTACTTACAGTTCTCGTTATAATTGTCGCAGTAGGTCTTCTTTAAGATTGCTTCTTAACTGTCGCTGTTTTCGTATCGCTAGTCGAGTGTAGACTGACTGTGCGCCGGCGTCGCGCCGCCTATACAATATGTTAAGAAAACCCTGTCCGATCCGTGAAGGTGTTGTTAGGTATCGATAACTGATTCTACTAATGCATACAAAACCTGGCTAAACCTAAAAAAAAATACCCCCTAAAAAATTAAATATTATTTCGCAAAAACAGGTAGCTTACAAAGGCAACACTGGGCAGCGCGGGCGACGAGGGAGGTCACGCGGTCACGCGCTTAACCGTAGCGGTGCCGATAGGTCATGAACTCACTTGACCTCATGCATGACCTTCCACACTTGCATATGGTTAGTAAGTACCTAGCTTTCGTGTCACAGTGGGGTCCTCGTTGAATAATTCGAGCACCTACTTTTCAATATCCGGATCGTGGATGCGTGGTCTTCCTACACCATGAGCTTCAATAACACTGCGGGTTACGTAGTCGCGATTTTACAGACGTTATAACGCACAATCACACGGGACCGGGGTACAAAACGGATCATAGTCTCTACGATACATAGTCTCTACGAGCCTCACTCACATCCAAACACACACATCGCATTTTAAATTACGTTAGAAAACGAATTGATCACACAAAACACTAAACGTCTTTACGGAAGGAAAGTTTACGCGAAACTGATAATAATTCCAATTTATTCGAAGTAAATGTAAAATGATTTATGATTTTTATTTCATAAAAATACTTAATAGGTACACAGGTGCGCTGGCGGTGTTCATTGAGTAGTGATGTGTAAGTAAGTACTCAAAATATCGACGGATCGATTGATACAATTTATTTGTAACTATTATGGTATCGATTTAGTATTGCAGAATCTCATGCATGGATTCAATATTTCACAAAACTCAATAACATTCCAAAGTTTTAATTACAGTTTCTGTCTGAATGTCGATGATATTGACCGTTAAAATGTTTATAATACTTTACTAAAAAGTATTTCATAAGACCCTCTCCTTTCTGTTTACTAATATGTAGTATTCTGTAATCTGTGCTAATAGGTCTATCTGTTATAATATTGTTATTAGTAATTTATCGATAATGAAACGAAAGTACATTTACCATTAGGTAATCTGTTTTTACAATAAATCATTCAACCTGCATTGTTTTACACTAAAATTAATAATAATAATAATTTATTTGCATCAAATGTTACAGTACATTGAAACATTTAGTACAATAATAAATTAATCAACATCATCATCATCTCATCATTAGTTAATTATATCAACTGCGATCCAAACGATCCCAACTAGTCACAATCATTTGACAAAAATGTGTTCGCCTATTAGGCTGCAGGTACAAGTTTCGATTAATAGCGATAAAAAAACGTTATTACGCAAAAATTAGTACATCACTAGCTTTTCTTTGAGTACGCCGACAAGCCGCCGCGCGGGACTTCACAGACGAGCACCGCCAAACATCGAGCATTAATTTATGCATTTTAATATCCAACAAAGAATCAAACGATGATACCGCCGAAAATGGTGTTGTCACATTTTAAAATTTTACCTTATTTTGAGTTAATTCGCGGGAAAAAAAGATTAATTCAAAATTCATTAATATTGTTACTATGATGATTAGGTAAAATTTCATATTTTATTTGGCCATGTGTTTACCTAACCTTTATTATCCTTACGGGTCGGACAGGGTTTTCTTAACATATTGTATATAGGCCAGCTGATCGAACATTCCGGAATCCTCTAGACGTAATAATAATACTGCATAACTTCGAGGTCACCGGCCATGTAAGTACCTATGGTAATTCCCGGAAACGGGTTTCCAGAAATTTCGATGTCGACACTTTGTTGACAAAACTGTTGAGACCTGTACCATTCGATAGGCCGTCCTAAGTCTAGCAATGCGTTTTATTATTGTACCTAGAAAATGTCTAGATCTGGCGAAATAGGACTTAAAAGGGACACACTGCTTGTCACGCGATATTGAACCTTATGCCATCGACATAAGGTCCATTCGTAACATTGCCTCCTTCTTAGTCATGCTCGTCCCGAGCATGATTTGATCCATAATAGCGAGCTAGGCGGTCAACGTGTACGACCTTCAGCTTCCCTCTAGGTCCTTTCTTAATCCGGTAGGTGACATCGTTTATTCTGGTTACTATCGTGTATGGACCGTCCCATTTGGCTTGGAACTTTGGACTCTTTCCTTTTCTTCTAATGGGATTATGCAACCATACCAAAGTTCCCTCTTCGAATCCGGGCACGTTAGCTTTGCGGTCGTATCGGATCTTCATCTTCTCACTGGTTTTCAGACCATTCTCTCTCACTAGCTCATGTATTCCATCTAATTTACGCCGCAGGTCGGCCACATAGTCGACGGCTAGGATAGGAGTATCGGGAGGTGTTCCGGTTAGTGCATCTATGGGTAGTCTAATTTCTCGGCCGAAGTTGACTTTCGCCGGTGTGCAATTTGTGCTGTCATGTGTTGCTGAGCGGTATGACATTAAAAAGAGTGGAATGTATTGGTCCCAATCCCTTTGATGTTCTTCCACTACTTTGGCCAAATGATTCTCCAACGTCTGATTGAATCTTTCGACCATTCCATCTGACTGTGGGTGATACGGTGTTGTACGAGTCTTATGTATCCCGAGTAGTTGGCAAACCTCTTGAAATAGTGAAGACTCGAAGTTTCTACCCTGGTCAGAGTGTAACTCCAAGGGAACGCCAAATCGACAGAACACCTCGTGAACTAGCTTTTTGGCGACTGTATGAGCTTCCTGGTTAGGTACTGCAAAAGCTTCTGGCCATTTGCTGAAATAGTCTTGCATGACGATGATATACCTATTCCCTTCTTCAGTAACAGGGAATGGTCCAGCTATATCGACAGCAACTCTTTCCCATGGTGCACCAACATTGTACACTTTCAGCCGACCTCTGGCTCTCGTTTGCGGTCCCTTTACTGAGGAGCAAGCTACGCATTTTCTACACCAGTCCTCTACGTCTTCGCGGCAATGCACCCAGTAGAATCTTTTCCTCACCTTCTCCAGGGTTTTCTTTACTCCTAGATGTCCTCCGGATACTCCGTCGTGCACCTGTCTTAGCACTGACGCGACTTTATCGCAGGGGACAACTATCTGTAAGGTGACCTCCTGTCCACTGGGCGATTCCCATTTCCTCTTGAGAACTCCATTATCAATTATCAGGCTGTCCAGTAACTTTTTGCTGTTGGGCTAAGCGCTGATATTTCACTCCAAGTGGGCCTTTGGCCACGTTTCTTCCATTCGATTACTGTCTTCAAGTCACTATCTTCCTTTTGTGCGTCTTCCAATGATTGATTATCCCAGTCTTCGTCCAAAGCGTTCACCTGGATAATCCTTACGTTCTCTTTCTTTTCCTGTTTGGCACAATGTCGGCAAGATTCTTCGCAAGGTCGTCTAGACAAAGCATCAGCATTATTGTGTGACTTGCCTTTCCGATGTTCAGTGACAAAGTCAAATTCTTGCAGCTGCTCTATCCACCTTGCTACTTGTCCTTCTGGGTCTTTGAACTGGAGGAGCCACTGTAAGGCAGCGTGATCGGTACGAAGTGTAAACTGCCTCCCAATCAAGTATTTCTTGAAGTGTTGTAGGGTCTTAACAACGGCTAGAAGTTCTCGGCGGGTAACACAATAATTCCTTTCTGGCTTGGAAAGGCATTTGCTGAAATATGCAATCACGACCTGCCTATCTCCTTGTGTTTGAGAGAGAACTCCTCCAATACCAACATTGCTGGCATCCGTGTCTACCAAAAATCGACCTTCCCGACTAGGGTAACCTAATACAGGAGCCTCACACAAGTGAGTTTTTAGTAGCGCAAATGCCTGTTCGCAGTCAGAGTTCCATTCAAATTGACACTTTTCCTCTGTTAGACGATGCAACGGCTTTGCTAACTCGGAGAAGTTCTTCACAAACCGACGGTAATATGCACACAGACCCAAGAAAGAGCGTACCTCAGTTTTATTACGAGGCGTAGGCCACTTCGACACGGCTTTTATTTTTTCAGGGTCTGTTCGAATTCCTTGCGCCGAAATAATGTGTCCCAAGTATCCAACCTCTTTCTGGAATAGTGTACACTTACTAGGACTGAGTTTTAAATTTGCTTCACGCAGTTTCTGAAAGACTTTCTCCAAATTGCGTAGGTGCTCTGCGAAGTTTCGTCCCATAATGATGATGTCATCCAAATAGACCAGGCATGCATCACCAAGCAACCCCACCAAGATGCGCTCCATTAGGCGCTCGAATGTAGCTGGAGCATTGCACAGTCCAAAAGGCATGACATTGAATTGCCAGAGACCGTTCCCAGGACCAGTGGTGAAAGCGGTCTTTTCTTTATCCTGCTGACAGATTTCCACCTGCCAGTATCCACTTTTGAGGTCAACTGTGGAGAACCATTTCATGCCACTTAGCAAGTCCAAAGTGTCATCTATACGTGGCAGGGGATAACTGTCCTTTTTCGTGGCATCATTCAACATCCTGTAGTCAACGCAGAACCTTGTACTGCCATCCTTTTTCTTGACTAGGACAACTGGAGATGACCAAGGGCTGGTAGACGCTTCGATAATCCGATTTTTCTCCATATCTCTTAACATTTTCGACACTTCCTGTTCTCTTGCAAAGGGGATACGACGTGGTCTCTGTCTTATCGGCTGTGTATCGCCCGTATCTATATGGTGTTTGACGAGCCCAGTCCTTCCCACGTCACTGTCGGTCTTAGAGAAGATGTCATGGAATTTATACAACAGTTGCTTAACTTTGTGACTTTCGAACTTGTTTAAATTGCCCTTACAATCGTCGAGTAGTGTCGATACATGTTCCTGCCACTTCTGATCAAGTTCCTTTTGGTGAGCCTCTGTTTTTCTCAAAGATGCTACATGATCGCACACACCCACCATGCAATTCTTTTCAAGAATTATTTCTTTGTTACTAACGTTGATAATGCGTACTTTTGGTTTATCGGAAATCATCATCAGTGTCCTTGCTGTTATCCAGTCTGGGTGATCTCCAGAATCTTCTATTATAATGCAACGTTTACGGCATCCTATTGGTGATAGTCTAATATCTACTAAGGTTTCTGATCTTGGTGGTAATACCGTTCTCCTTAAACAGTACACTGACCCTTGTTTTCCGCCTTGAAGAAATACTTCTTGTTCTGGGAAACTCAATACTCCTTTAGCTACATTAAGGACGCACTGCTGTTTCTTCAAAAAGTCCAGTCCTATTATGCAATCATCTGTAATATTCGCTACTAAAACGGGGTGCGTAAATGTCTTATCACCCATTTTCAAGGTCACGTTCGTTTCACCAAGGACGAGTACTGGTTGGCCAGTGGCGGTTTGTAATCGGCATTGTGAAGATCCTCTTTTCCATACTATGGTCCGAGGAAATAGCTCCGGTCGTGCAATGGTTCTTGATGCACCAGTATCCAATGTGAAACTGCAGGATTTACCATTCAGTTCTCCTTCTATAATGAGACTGTTTCCGTCACCCACTTGTGATACTGTTATAATGGGGGCTACATGTCGACCAGCCAGTACTCGCCCCATAGCCCTGGCTGTTCCTAGTTTAAATCCTCGGCTTTCACCTGTGTCCCAGAAGTGCTTCTTCCCTTAGCCTTCCTGGGACAATTGATCCGAATATGCCCTTTTTCACCGCACTCATAGCATGTTGGCCCTTGTCGGGGTTTCATTTGTGCGGTTACCTCACGAATACGATGGTGTGGTCGGCCATCTTGGCGTACTGCTTCCACCTCCAGAGCGTGTGTCAAGGCTGCCTTCAGAGTCTGATGGTGCCCCAGACGAACCGCAGCCCTGACTTCCGCATCTCGAATTCCATCAGTAAAAGCTTGCACCGTAGTAGCATCAATTGCTCCCGGCGTTGAAGCATACGCCCTCCGAACAATACGTTCTATTTCCGATGCCCATTGTTGCAAACCCTCACTGCTTTTCTGTGTGCGGTCGCGGAGTTGAGCCCTGTAGACATGTTCCAGGTGTTTTTCTCCATATCTAGACTCCAACGCTTCTAACAGACAGGCTAGGGTATTGCAATCGCCGGAAAGATTTTCGAGGATTTGGACCGCCTCACCACGCAGAGCAAGCGTAAGGGCGGTTACGGCTTGATCGTCGTCCCAATTGTTGCCTTTTGCGACCTTTTCAAACTGTAGACGGAAGGCCACCATGACGTTGTCCCGTCAAAATGAGGTACCTTGAAAGTCGGCAAAGCACTGGGTACCGGTACCACACCTTTAATAACTCCTTTTTGTACCTTCTCATGCAAAAATTCTACTTCCTTCCCAAACTCCATGATGGTATTGTCTAATTTATCGAAACGCGCATCATATTTTTCTATACGAGCGTCTTGCTGGTCTATGCGCGTATCTTGCTGGTCCATACGGACATCTTGTTGTGCTGTTTTTATTTTAAGTTCGTTGACCTCTTCTTTGGTTTTTTCCCATTTTTCATTTAATTCTAATACCAGCTGCTGGGATTCCTTTATTTGTGCCTGGGTTACCGCCTGAGATTGTTGTATCTGTGCCTGGATTTCTGCCTGGGATTTTGCCTGAGATTGTTGTATTTGTGCCTGGATTTCTGCCTGGGATTTTGCCTGAGATTGTTGTATTTGTGCCTGGATTTCTGCCTGGGATTTTGCCTGAGATTGTTGTATTTGTGCCTGGATTTCTGCCTGGGATTTTGCCTGGGATTCTGCCACACTTTTAATCTGTGCCTGGGTTGCTGCCTGGGACTCTGCCATACTTTTTATTTGCACCGTCAAATGGGCCAGCAACGCCGATAAATCGCATCCACTGCTTCCGGGAATAGTAGTGGTAGTAGGCGCACTAATAGGTGTTACGACGGCCGCTTCTGTTTCGGGTGCAGGGACACCAAGCGATTCTTCCTCTTGACGCGCCAAATCCATCGCTGCTTGTCGTCGCGTGCGAACTCTTTCGTCTTCCCTTGGCGTGACCGGCATGCCGCTTCTGACACCAATTGTTACGGGCTAGGGGTACTTAAACGCCGGTTAAGGGTTACGAAGTTTATTGGCAACGAAGGTACAGTCGATTGTAGGCAATGACAAGTAGAACTTAGCTGATGTCGTACCGAAGTCTTCTCTTACGTCCACGAAGTCCGTGTTGTAAACACACAATAACGCTACAGATGTTTCTTCACGTAGTACTTACAGTTCTCGTTATAATTGTCGCAGTAGGTCTTCTTTAAGATTGCTTCTTAACTGTCGCTGTTTTCGTATCGCTAGTCGAGTGTAGACTGACTGTGCGCCGGCGTCGCGCCGCCTATATATAGGCCAGCTGATCGAACATTCCGGAATCCTCTAGACGTAATAATAATACTGCATAACTTCGAGGTCACCGGCCATGTAAGTACCTATGGTAATTCCCGGAAACGGGTTTCCAGAAATTTCGATGTCGACACTTTGTTGACAAAACTGTTGAGACCTGTACCATTCGATAGGCCGTCCTAAGTCTAGCAATGCGTTTTATTATTGTACCTAGAAAATGTCTAGATCTGGCGAAATAGGACTTAAAAGGGACACACTGCTTGTCACGCGATATTGAACCTTATGCCATCGACATAAGGTCCATTCGTAACAATATATTGCAAAGCGCCCGACCAAGTTAAAAGCATGTTCATTATTTTTGTAAGAGCAGTCGCATAAATACACTCGTACAGAACACACAGTGTTTTATTCCGAAAATTTCTCAAGCTAAAGTGAGCTCTAAGCAAGTGAACACTTATAATATCAATTTTTACACTATTTTTGGTTTCAATTACATGTTGTGTATTTTTAAACTTAGAAAGGGTAAACAAAAGTTAGTCAACATTATTGTTGCAGCAACATGTTGTGTTACTGGGCAAAACGTTACTGTAACCGTTAGTCAAAATACACACATCAAAAGTGTCTAGGGATCAAGCATTTTTATGCGGATTTCTTGAGATTGAGATGTGGCTTTGTAATAAATTTATGATTTTATAAATTTATATGGATCCTTTTTGGTGCATTTCATAATTTGAATCAGGAACTGTGAATCAAATTCGAGTAAAAGATGAAAATCAGCTGTCAATATTTTCCCTATAAAAACATACAACGCATTGAAGACATTATTAGTGCTACTGTTTCCCTACTACTGATTAAAACCAACGTTATTATGGAGCGGCGACGTCATTTAAGCAGGGAAGAAATGCTCAGAGCCGTGGGAATGATAGAAGCTGGTTCCCGGCAACGTACTGTGGCTTTAGCTCTGAATACAAGTCAGAGTGTTATCAGTCGACTTTGGACACGTTACCGAAGCACTGGTACCGTGGCTGAGCGCCATGGAGGACGGTATCGCTGCACCACACGGAGACAAGACCGATACATTCAAATCTTAACTCGAAGAGCTCCAACAATAACCGCCATGATGTTAGCCGTGAGGCTTCATCACTCTTCAGGGAACTTAATTAGCGACCAAACAGTCAGAAACCGCTTGCATGAAGTGAACCTTCATTCCCGAAGACCGCTACGGGTACCACCTATAGCAATGCACAATCGTAGGATTCGATATCAATGGGCTCTTGAACACAGAAATTGGGCAGAAGAACAATGGCGTTTCGTGTGCTTTTCTGATGAGTCTCGTTTTGGTATGAGACCGGATACAAGACGTATACGACACTGGAGAACCCCTGGACGCCAACAGCGATTAAAATCCTGCCAGGAAGTCCACCCTTATAGTGGTGGAACCATCATGGTATGGGCGGGTATTTGGATCGGCGGAAGAACTGAGTTGATTTGGATCAGAGGCAACCTCAACGCTCAAATTTATGCTGAAACGATTGTATCAGACGTCATCGTTCCTCTACAAGTGCAAATCGGTCCCTTATTTCAGTTAATGCATGATAATGCACGACCGCACACCGCAAGAGTTGTAAGACAGACTCTCGCCGCAGCTAACATCAATGTCCTGCCCTGGCCTGCTCAGTCGCCAGACTTGAACCCGATTGAGCATGCATGGGATATGCTACAGAGAAGAGCTCTGCCGAATATGGAGGGTATCCAGTCGCAAGAAGACCTTTTTTTGTTGTTGCAACGAACATGGGCGGCCATTCCACAGCGTGATTTGGATGAACTCATTTTGAGTATGCCAAACCGATGTTCTTGTGTTGTTAGTGTTCGCGGTAGAAACACGGATTATTAATTGTTTAAGTTACCCAATAAAATTTTAGAGAAAACTGTTATTTCAGTCTTTTTTTCGAACTTTTGTGTTAGTGGTTCAAATGTCAAATATCCCTTTATTAGGAAAATGGCAAATTTCTTTATTAATGCAAAGGTGACTTGGTTTATCGTTACTGTGACAAACGAAAACACTTTATTTGATGAATCCTTAAAGAAAATTTTAATTAATATCAATCAGGAGAAAAGTTATTGCAAAAATATATGTTGATCCCTAGACACTTTTGATGTGTGTAGATTGAATGGATTGTAATGGTTTATTTACATGTGTTCCCCGCAGACATATCGCTCCCCAGCAACGAGCTGTCGGCCATGTTGTGGTCGTGCTCGCAGTACGAACGCGCGGCGGCGGCGGGAGGGCGGCGCGACGAGCTGCTGCGGCGGCGAGCCTCCGTCGGGAACGAGCTCGCCGTGCGGTACATGAACGACGCGCAGCGTAAGTAGCCCACAAACTACTTTAATGTCTACACAATACGAGCTGCTGCGGCGGCGAGCCTCCGTCGGGAACGAGCTCGCCGTGCGGTACATGAACGACGCGCAGCGTACGTAGCCCACAAACTACTTTAATGTCTACACAATACGAGCTGCTGCGGCGGCGAGCCTCCGTCGGAAACGAGCTCGCCGTGCGGTACATGAACGACGCGCAGCGTACGTACCGTAACATAATCTGCCCATAATCTTCCCACTCCTGGGACACTGGCCTCCTCTCGGTGGCCCAAAATCTGCCACGCGGGCCCAGTTGGTAGATGTCAAATGTCCTCGTTTTGCTTCTACAAAATGCTGGTTTCCTCACGTTATTTTGCTTCGCCGTTTTGAGAGCAGTGGTGATGAAATAATTTACACAAAACAAAACGCCTGGCGAGGTTCAAACCTACAACCTACATCTTGGTAAGTCGCGGCCGATACCATTAATTTAATTAGTCACAATTTTACTTTGGATTTTGATCTGCTCCACTTGTTGTAATAAAAAAAAAAAAACATATTTTACACTGCATTTTCACTCTTCACAGAAATCTACACGAAATACCAAGAAGAGGAGGATTCTAAAAGTCCGAAAGCTCAGCTCCTGCTGAAACAGTTCGCTGTGATGTCGCGCAAATCTCTGGAGTGTCTGGACGAAGCTACGGAGATCTTCCAACGAGTCAATGATATACCTAACTTAGCTCTCTTGTACTGTAATAAGGGGAGGTACTTGAGATTCAAGGTGCATTGCGATGAACCCGGATTTAAGTAAGTAATAAACTCTGCTTTAAATTTTTCTTTTATGCAGGATATTTTATTAAAGTTGTCTACATGGTCTTGGACATGACGATCGTATTGTCTGCGATATGCCGACCGCATGGTTTTGGACATGCCGACCGTATTATCTTGGATATGTCGACCGTAATGTCTTTGACATGCCGACCGTATTGTCTTTAATATGCCGACCGTATTGTCTTTAATATGTCGACCGTGTTGTCTTTAATATGTCGACCGTATTGTCTTGGGTAAACCGACCGTATTATCTTGGATATGTCGACTGTATTGTCTTTGATATGCCGACTGTATTGTCTTGGAGAAGCCGACTGTATTGTCTTCGATGTGTCCACTGTATTGTTTTGGATATGTCGACCATATTGTATGGACATGCCGACCGTATTATTTTCGATATGCTGACTATATTATTTTGGATACATATGTCGACCGTATTGCCTTCGATATGCCGAACGTATTGTCTTTATTATGGCGATCGTATTGTCTTTGATATGCCGGCCGTATTGTCTTGGATAAGCCGATCGTATTGTCTTGGATATGCCGACCGTATTATCTTTGATATGCCGGCCGTATTGTCTTGGATATGCCGACCGTGTCGTCTTGGATATGCCAACCGTATTATCTTTGATATGCCGGCCGTATTGTCTTAGATATGCCGACCGTATTGTCTTAGATAAGCCGATCGTATTGTCTTGGATATGTCAACCGTATTGTCTTGGATAAGCCGATCGTATTGTTTTGGATATACCGACCGTATTGTCTTTGATATGCCGGCCGTATTGTCTTGGATATGCCGACCGTATTGTCTTGGGTAAACCGACCGTATTATCTTGGATATGTCGACTGTATTGTCTTTGATATGCCGACTGTATTGTCTTGGAGAAGCCGACTGTATTGTCTTCGATGTGTCCACTGTATTGTTTTGGATATGTCGACCATATTGTATGGACATGCCGACCGTATTATTTTCGATATGCTGACTATATTATTTTGGATACATATGTCGACCGTATTGCCTTCGATATGCCGAACGTATTGTCTTTATTATGGCGATCGTATTGTCTTTGATATGCCGGCCGTATTGTCTTGGATAAGCCGATCGTATTGTCTTGGATATGCCGACCGTATTATCTTTGATATGCCGGCCGTATTGTCTTGGATATGCCGACCGTGTCGTCTTGGATATGCCAACCGTATTATCTTTGATATGCCGGCCGTATTGTCTTAGATATGCCGACCGTATTGTCTTAGATAAGCCGATCGTATTGTCTTGGATATGTCAACCGTATTGTCTTGGATAAGCCGATCGTATTGTTTTGGATATACCGACCGTATTGTCTTTGATATGCCGGCCGTATTGTCTTGGATATGCCGACCGTATTGTCTTGGATATGTCACCGTATTGTTTTTGATATACCGACCGTATCGATCAGCCCCCTAATCGGCGAACACATTTTTGTCAAATGATTGCGATTAGTTGGGATCAATTGGGATCGTTCGGACCGCCCATTGGTTCGTTCGATCCAAACGATCCCAACTAGTCGCAATCATTTGAAAAAAAATGTTCGCCGATTAGGGGGCTGGTTAAGCTATGCTTAAAGGTTGTCTGTAAAAATCCCTGTTACCGATAAGACCACCCATTGTGTCACCCTTTGTAAAATCATTATGTTTATGTTGTGTAATCTACATGGTGTACATAATAAAGAGTATTCTATTCTATTCTTATCGCAGTTGGTCTTTAGATCTTAGACCCCTCCGTAATTCGGAACGCACGTAAGCACCAGTTGGCATGGGCGTACCCATTGGGGCAGGTGGAATCTATAATTTTGTTGTTTTTAGATTATGTAAGGTATTTTTTTTAAATAATTAAACCAGTGATGCAACCGTTGATGGTAAAGCGCACTAGCTTATTAAGAGCCTATTCACTAAAAAAATTTAGTGAATAGGAAGGAAGACGGCAGTCGAGCGAGTTGATGCACTGTTAAATCCAACAACACGACCAACGATGCTGCGCCAGAGGGAGATTGATCTGGAGACCCTCCACGACCAAATTCCCGACACAACAACATTTGGCGCATCGTCCCGGCACACATCGCAATACAACTGCTTAGACCCGTCCTCTTCCTATTTATAACTACACTGACGCATTAGGTTAAGTCCTGGGGGCCTAGACAAAATCCTTTTTCTGTAAGCGTTAACGTCAACGCAAAAGTCAAAATGTATGGAGTTGACGTTTGCTTACCAGAGGTCACGTGACTGCTGCTAAATTGGTAGACAAGTCACTATTTGTTAAGCGGAAAGGAACGTCGAAGCGAGCGTGACAGATTTATTCATCAAAATGGTAGACAAAAGCCACTTTTGACAAACGCATATGATATTTCAACGTTTCCGCGGCACGTTACATTAGCGGGAGCTAGGACGCTCACGTTAACCTTATAAATAGTAATTTTTGTTGGTAATTTCATTCAAATTAATTAGTAAAAATGCATACTTTGAGACTATTATGGGCGGCTAATAATGAAGCAGCTTTGTGAAGGCGTCAAAGAAGATTAAATCGCCATAACATGGAGCAAATTGTTGAGATGTCGGAATTGGAATTTATTCATCGTTTTAGGCTGGTTAAACAAAGTTTTTGGCGTCTTTGTGATGATCTTCGGCTTTTAATATCACCGCAAATTAGTGTTCAAATCAAGGTAAGTTCTAAGTTGTGTACTTACTTCCAACTTATGATAAAAGTGCCCTAATTGTCTTTCTCAATTAATTTATCATATTTCAGGTTTTGTGTGCATTGGCTACGGCTTCATATCAAAGTCCAAAGAACAGTTACTAGGTGTATACGCCAAGTTGTTGAAGCATTGTGCCATCCTGCTATTGTAAATAAATGGATTGTGTTTCCAAGGTCGCAAGTACAAGGAGCCCAAATAAGACTTGAGTAAGTTAATGTATGATAACTAATTATTTTTATTAGTAACATATTCCTAAGTAATTCATATGAAACAATATACCTTCTTTAATGACAATATGTACTTAGAAAATGGAATATATACACACTTCCAAGTAGTAGTAATAAATCTGTCTACCATAATAAACAAAACATTATATTATTTCCAAAACAACAGGTTTCAGAGGCGGTTTAGACTCCCAGGTATAGTTGGATGCATAGAATATACTCATGTGGCGATTGTCAAACATCAGAAGAAGAGCGTTTATTTTTTAATTGGAAAGGTTACCATTGATTCGATTAACGTTGATTCATTGAATGTACAATTGGTAAGTATACATGTGTTTGTGGTTAAACTAAGTATAATATTATTATTGCTATAAATGCTTATAGAAACATATTTTATAGGATTATTATGTCATGTTCCATATATCTTTTTCCTTTGTCTACAGGTGTGCGATAGTAATTTAAAAATTATTAATTTCAATTTGAAGTTTGGTGGAGCCAACCATGACTCGTTCATAGGAGCATCTAGTAGAATGGAAAGTTTTATGCAAGAATTGCACCAAAATGGTTATTAGGTAAGTTAACTTTTTCTATATTATTTATATTTGAGCACATTGGTGTACCCTGCCCTACCTTTTTATCTTAATGACTGATATTTGTGTTATTTAAAACACCCATTTTATTTCCAAAACAATCATGCAACAAATAATTAGCGCTAGTTATATTATAAACTTTATAAATTATATTATAAACTAGCGCTAATAAATAGCGCTAGTTTATAATATAATAAAAAAAAAAATGTTGTATAGCCAATAATTATTACATAATACTGCTAACATTTATTACATAATACTGCTAATATTTATTTATGTATTTTTAGGTGATTCTGGATATCCTCAGCGGAATTGGCTTATGATTTGCAGTACCCAGCGATATGTACAAGCAAGGAATTGTATAGAGCGCTGTTTTGGATTGCTCAAGTCACGTTGGTGGTGTTTATTAAGACACAGGACCTTGTATTACCATCCTAAGGTTGCGGGGAAAATAGTAGTTGCCTGTTGTGTTACACAATATTGCTTTAAACTTTAGAGGCCAATTTACCTCCTCCAGCTGTTATGGAAGTAGAAGAGGTGTTAGTGCCTCTAGTAGTCAGAGTGCCTACTCCAAGGAGCGAGGAAGCTTGGGTGGCGATGGCCTTCTTCTGTGAGGTCGTGATGTCGCAGAAGGAGGCAGCGGAGCGCGAGCGGGAGGAGGATTCCCTCGCTCCGGCACTCCGCAGGCGGCGTAGGGGGAGGAGAAGGCGGGATTTCGCCCGCTTTCTCCCTCCCTGAGGTGAGCGGCGGGCGTGAGGTCGACGCCCGCCTTACATCGCTCACCATGCGGGAGCCACGGCCCCTCCCTAGGAGGGGCAATTGAGGGCCCGCCTTACTAGGCGGGTTTCGCCGGCGGGGGAGAGGTAGCTCAGGCTGTGCTAGTTTCCCACTCCCCCGCCACTATGGCGATGCCGGAGTGCCGCTGTGGGTTTAGTGGGTATTCCCGGCTTCGGCTGGGCGAGTCCCACACACGCCCTTCGGGGTAAGGTGCGTAAATGCATTCCCACAGCGTCAACAAAAAAAAAAAAAGGGCTTTACTGAATAAGGTTTTATCCAGAATTGTAACTGACAACTAAAAATATGACTAAGAGTCGTAATTTACTAAAATTACGACTCTTAGTCATATTTTTATGATTTTTTTTTTCTTATTTTAAAAATACATCATGTCATATTTTTATTTTTTTTATTTTTTTTTTTTAATATTTTTTTTTTATTTTTTTTTGTTTTTATTAATAACTAAGAAAGACTGACTAGGTACTAACCTAGTCAGTCTTTCTTAGTTATTAATGTGTATGTTAAGTAATTTGTGAATGCAATGTTTGTTGTATTACATTGCTTCCACAAATTAGAAGCTCATTTTCAAAATGAAGGTATATCAAGATGAAGAGTTTAATGTTCTTTAAAATATGTTTCTATTTTATATCCTTTCTTAGTTTTTTATTTATTACAGTATTGAATCGATTTATAAAAGTGATATAACAATAGCTCATTTCCAAAATATTAAAAGTTAAAGCAATGTTAAAATTAAAGAGTTTTTGTGTTCTTTAAAATATGTTTGTATGTTATATTCTTTCTCAGTTTTTAATATATCATGGTATTTAAGTGATTTGTAAAAGTATTGTATCAAGAGCTCAAAATTAAGGTTAAAGCAATATTAAGATTAAAATTAAAGAGTTTTTATGTTCTTTAAAATGTATTTTTTCATTGAGAGCTTTTTTTATTTAAGCATTTTATTAATTCTAATGTCTAAATGAAAGAAGAACTATATAAAAAAATACACTAATAAATCTAATTGAAAACAAATGTTTGTTGACACCACTTCCACCATCGAATTAAAAACTTCCCTTAACTCCTGCCACAGACGTTCACTCCTTACTTTTCCTTGAAGCCCAGGTTGTGGCCTTGAAAGATCACCATAGCTAAATATTATACCTAATGTTAGTGTGCAGTGAGAATAAAGCCCAATAAATATAAACCCTCTTATTCATAAACAATGTTTAAAGTTAACTAGTGATTAGCGATTCTTTAACCATTCATTAGACGTTTGCACGTCACTCAAATTTAATCATCGTTTATGAATAAACACACCAGTGTTTAAGGGGTTTGTTCATAAACGATGTGTAAAGATAACTTTAAACAACGTTTATGAATAAGGGGGAAAGTTTGCTACCAGCATTCTAATACCGCATCTAACAAACAAGTTTTAAGGTAAATAACAAACGTAAGGACCACAATCATTTAAGTGAACCACTTGAGTTTGTTTACGTTATGCATTCCATAACCTTCCGATAGTAGTTTAAAATGGGATAGGAATTTGAAATAAATGGTAGAACGTCGAAAAAACTTTCCTTTCCATAACTTCTATCAGGAAATTAAATTGCCCGGGACTCGCACGAAGTCTAGATTCCATCTAAAATAAAATGTAATGATTACTCATCGCAATAGGAATAATTGATCTGTTAACAATATTAATATTCAATGATTTCAAATATAACAATTTAATCACAATCCTTACATTAACTTAAGCCGTTTACTTGCTTTCTTTTTGATAAAACACTATTCAATTACTTTCAACGCACACAACATTCTTGAATATAAGATTGGCTTAAAGGCCTAGTAACCGAGCTAAAAACTTATAAAAAAATTGCGTTTGACAGTGAAAAAATAAACGCAATAATGTCACTCCGACATTTGCTGCACACCATTCCTTAGACTAATTATGGAGTGTTTCGGTTAACACTGCGGAATGGGCGTTCGACGTTTCATATGTCACTTGTCTACCATTTTTCACACGCTAACGTTAACTCCTTAACGCGAAAGGAAAACGTTTGAACGGAAAACGCTTGGATTTTGTCTAGGCCCCCTGGTGTAATGATGAATAAAAAAATATTACCTATATTTTTTCACAGTGCTGAAAAACGTCGTCTATACAACGAAGCAGAGGAGTTGTATCTGTCGGCTCTCTCCCTGCTGGGCCCCAGAGAAACTTGCAACGCCAGCTCGGTGTGGGAACTGGTGGCGTGGGAGCTGTCCTGCCATCTGTACACACGAGCCGTACTCATGCAGGACACGCCCAATACTCACACACACAAGGTATGTCAACACAAGGTATGTCATTCTATAGAGTATAATACTCACGCACACAATGTATGTCAACACAAGGTATGTCATTCTACAGAGTATAATACTCACACACACAAGGTATGTCAACACAAGGTATGTCATTCTATAGAGTATAATACTCACACACACAATGTATGTCAACACAAGGTATGTCATTCTACAGAGTATAATACTCACACACACAAGGTATGTCATTCTACAGAGTATAATACTCACACACACAAGGTATGTC
Source organism: Sesamia nonagrioides (assembly GCA_017933935.1). Taxonomy (NCBI): domain Eukaryota; kingdom Metazoa; phylum Arthropoda; class Insecta; order Lepidoptera; family Noctuidae; genus Sesamia; species Sesamia nonagrioides. The sequence goes on along the minus strand of JADWQK010001280.1, from coordinate 149,355 downwards.
AACACAAGGTATGTCACTCTACAGAGTATAATACTCACACACACAAGGTATGTCACTCTACAGAGTATAATACTCACACACACAAGGTATGTCACTCTACAGAGTATAATACTCACACACACACAAGGTATGTCATCACAAGGTATGTCACTCTACAGATTATAATACTCACACACACAAGGTATGTCACTCTACAGAGTATAATACTCACACACACAAGGTATGTCACTCTACAGAGTATAATACTCACACACACACAAGGTATGTCATCACAAGGTATGTCACTCTACAGATTATAATACTCACACACACAAGGTATGTCACTCTACAGAGTATAATACTCACACACACAAGGTATGTCATTCTACAGAGTATAATACTCACACACACAAGGTATGTCACTCTACAGAGTATAATACTCACACACACACAAGGTATGTCATCACAAGGTATGTCACTCTACAGAGTATAATACTCACACACACAAGGTATGTCACTCTACAGAGTATAATACTCACACACACACAAGGTATGTCATCACAAGGTATGTCACTCTACAGATTATAATACTCACACACACAAGGTATGTCACTCTACAGAGTATAATACTCACACACACACAAGGTATGTCATCACAAGGTATGTCGCTTTACAGATTATAATACTCACACACACAAGGTATGTCAACACAAGGTATGTCACTCTACAGAGTATAATAGACAGGCAGACCGTAGAGGTCAATACAGGTAAGATACTTGTTTTATTGAAACGGGCGGCCGTTTTGGGGACTGTCTTATATAATATTGAAGTTCAAAAAGTGCTGATTCTCAGCCTAATTTGAATAAATGACTTTAGAGTTTGATTTTCCATAAATGGCTTTGACAAGACTTTCAAAACAAAATTTCCAATCGTATCAAAATTAAGCAAATTGATTTTTTATTGTCATTCGTAAGTGAATGACGTGATAAAAAAAACATGTTTTATTTTTGTTAAAATAAAACCCTGCTCCACACAAATTTTTTTCCTGTATCGTGGGTGCTTTTACAAACATATAAACTGACATACACAAACATCCATACCCGAAACAACTACCTTTAGGTCATCCAAATATTTGTTACGTGCGTGAATCTAACCAGCGACACGGAGCGCAGCAGTCGATTGCTCGGCCACTGCGCTAAAGGTGTCGTCCAAAAAGTTCGCGTTATAATATCGATCACTTATACACTAGACACACAGTCTTGCATAAAACTCTTATCAAAAATGGCGACAAGTATTAAGCAGTCTAAAGTAGTCAAAATAAATGTACATTAATTTAAAATCAGCCTGAGGTGCAGTGTATAAAGATCTTATCACAAAGCAGTACAAAAAGCCATTATTTTTTACGACCGAGGCTGACATCAAACCAAATTCAACCTTACACGCATGCCTTAAAGACAGAATTATAAAGTAAGTACTAAATGAAAGAAGCACCCAAATACTGTGTTGTGCGCTTGTTCAGTTCAACCATCTTTTCAGTCTTGAATAAAACTCTTATCAAAAATGGCGACAAGTATTAAGCAGTCTAAAGTAGTCAAAATAAATGTACATTAATTTAAAATCAGCCTTAAGTGCAGTGTATAAAGATCTTATCACAAAGCAGTACAAAAAGCCATTATTTTTTACGACCGAGGCTGACATCAAACCAAATTCAACCTTACACGCATGCCTTAAAGTCAGAATTATAAAGTACTAAATGAAAGAAGCACCCAAATGCTGTGTTGTGCGCTTGTTCAGTTCAACCATCTTTTTACGCTGATTGTGAATGTAGTGTAAAAGTGATTGATGCATTATAATCACTATTTATTTCCGTTATTTATTGACAGGAGGTGTCAGAAGTCGCAGAGGCATTAAAACACGCTCTCAAATACTGTTTGGTTGGTCCTGGACCGAGGCAGTACCTGTATCAGTTCAGGGCTGCTATGATATACCACAGACTGGGATCGTTGTACCACTCGCAGTATCGGTGAGTAAGATAGTGATAATCAGCACTCCAATTGAGTGTCATATACATATACAATATGTAAAGAAAACCCTGTCCGTTCCGTGAAGGTATTGTTAGGTATCGATAACTGATTCTACTAATGCCTACAAAGCCGGGCTAAACTTTACAAAAAATCCCTCTTAAAAAATAAATATTATTTCGCCTTAATGCCTGGTAATGATCGATTGTAGCTCGTAAGCCCAACACTAGATGGCGCTACTAGGCTCACTCTAGTCGTTTTTATAAGCTGAGATGACAGTCAAGTGACGGTACCTTAAAAATAAAATGAAAAGAGGTGACAGACAGAATGGTTGCGTCTAGTTATTTGCACATAAGTCCTTAAATTAAAACTCAACTATATTCGGAAATTACTACGAAATATACCTACATACGTGTTGTCGTTGGTGCAAACTTGATAATTGTTGTGCTGGTGACAGGAGAAACGGGGTAAGTGCTTACGAGTATTTAACGAAGTGTAGGTTGTTAGCTGGTATGTTCAACAAGGCTGGCTGTTTTATTTTGCCATCAGCCTATAGAGACGCCCCTACCCGCCTGGCGAATTATTGTGGATCAAGACCCGGCTTCTGCTGGCTTGCTCGACCCTGACCTGCTTTCGCTACCCACGGGATCGAACCGATCACTAAGTGACGTACTCGCCACGGTACACGAGAAGCCAGCTGGTCTCAGAACAGTACCAAACTGATGTATTATTTAGATTTATAGGTTCTGCTTGTACACATTATAAGGAAACTTGTAGTCGTTAAGTAAAATATTGTTTTCTGCCTAGCTTTGTCTTTCATTGCTCAGTAGCCTGAACCCGGGACATTACATGCCTTAGGCATTCTCTACCAGTCAACCAAGAGTGGTGAAGAGATTAGATAGCAGGTGCTTTAGTTAAATAAAAAATATAAGGAATACTCTTAACACTATTTAAACAAATACTAAATTAGCTATATACACACATACTATTACCAAAATATACAATATGTAAAGAAAACCTTGTCCGAACCGTGAAGGTATTGTTAGGTATCGTTAACTGATTATAATAATGACTACAAAGCCGTGCTAAACTTAAAAAAAAATCCACCTAAAAAGTAAATATTATTTCGAGAAAGCGAGGTAACTTAATGCGTGTGCGGTAGGCAACACGTTAGGCATACATTCGCGGGTGAAGGGGGGCAGGGCAGGCGGCACGTGTCGCATTGCTATTCGCTCCGTCACAAAAGGTGTTGTCACATTTTAAAAAATTACCAAACTTTGGGGAAGTTGGAATTCGCGGAAAAAAAAAAGATTATTTCGAAATTCATTAGTATTGTCACTATGATCGTTACATAAAATTTCATCATTTATTTGGTCATGCGTATATCATTTATTATATACAACGTGTAACAAAAAGGGTATATATATACCAAGGGCATGGCATCTTTAGATGATGTCAAACGATATAGGAAGGGTTTCAACTCAAAATAAAATACTCAAAAAATTGGTACAAAATTTTCGGTTTCGTGTGTTTCTTAAAATCAAATCATAACAAACGTGGCAGCACACTACATACGTTAATAACAATTCGTTACCCGTCACGTTACTTGCCAAAATCCGATAAATGTCTTCAATATCTCTGTGCGACTAGTATGATAGTAGCCTATTACAGGCGGTGTTTTTCCTCATAACTTCCTAACATAAAGAGATAGGATTAAAAAACCCTTCCAATATCGTTTGATATCATGTAAAGATGCCATGCCTTTGTTATGTATATACCCTTTATGTTACACGTTGTATAGTACAGTCCCGTATACTCGGATTTTTCGGTCACATATCAAGGCGTAATAGTGACTCTATAGAACGTTTGGTCGTCCAGGGCAGAGTGGAAGGGAACAGACCTCGTGGAAGGTCACCGATGAGGTGGATCGACCAAATCAAGGCGGCAGTGGGGGGACCTGTTAATAAATGCTCCAGACTGTCGTCCAACAGGGATAGATGGAGACGTACGGCGTGTAAGATCAGCGTCTCGGAGTCAGTCATAGTGACCACGACCGTTCTGTCAAGAGCGAAACGAAGAAGAAGAAGATATCATTTATTATCCTTTTGGGTCGGACGGGGTTTTCTTTACATATTGTACCTATACAAAACTAAAATTTGGGAGAGAGGTGTTTAGGTGTTTAGGATTACTTGGGAAAGTCTAAAAGTATTCTGAATTCTAGAAAATCATAATTTTTAATATTCATTTTTATTTTGTGTATGTATTATATGTATAATTATTTATGTATAACAAACACTATTAGTATCCTGTAATTGTAATGTTTATATAAAAATTGTATTTTATGTTGTTCAGAACAACTCAAGAAGACGGCCCAAGACGGCGAACGCTACTAAATGCAACCCGAACAAACTACGAGAAGTCTACGAAGTTGTTCGCTTTGTTAGAGGACCCGGGAATGTTCCTCACTGTGCAGCTTGAACATGTCGCCTTGATGGAGGGTCAGAGTGCAGGTAACCTTACCTCTACAACTTTGAACAATATACATTTTTGCTATAATTAATCTCGGTGGTAGGCCATAATATCGGCTGCCGGCATAAATTACCACCCACCAGACAAAGCCTTGGAATTGGAACTTGGACTTGGATCTTGGACTTGGACCTTGGACTTGGACCTTGGACTTGGACCTTGGACCTTGGATTTGGACCTTGGACTTGGACCTTGGATTTGGACGTTGTACTTGGACTTGGACCTTGGACTTGGACCTTGGCCTTGGACTTTGGCCTTGGACCTTGGCCTTGGACCTTGGACCTTGGATTTGGACCTTGGACTTGGACCTTGGATTTGGACCTTGGATTTGGACCTTGGATTTGGACCTTGGATTTGGACTTGGACCTTGGACCTTGGACCTTGGACCTTGAACCTTGAACCTTGGACCTTGGACCTTGGCCTTGGACCTTGGACTTGATCTATTCGAAATTTTGTACAGAGATTCTTAAAAATAACGTTGTATAAATATACAACGTTATTTTATGCGAAACCCTAAACACGTGTCCAGTATTTTTAAGTAAAGAATCTACGTACAAAATTTCAAAAAGATATCATGAAGTCCACAAAGTTATGAGCTTGTTATCTTACTTGCTTGTCCTAACACAAATATGGTCAACGTACCGCTCGCCCGACCGCGCCTGCAGCGGCGCTCCGCGGGGGTACCCTGTCTCCTACTATAACATATAACATGGTGTAAAAATGATCGGAAGCAATTTTGAGGACAAAAAGGCTTGGGCTTGAGCTGCGTCCGATTTCTATACACTGATTGTTCTTTGATTTTTCCTCTTGTAGTTTTAATATGTAATTGTTTATATTATTAATTCAAAGCCTGTATTACACACTACGTAGCCAAGCATATTGTACGTTACGGAATTGTATCGCTGACAGAGGTGTTCGGCACTTGTACCGCTACACAGGAGCTAAACTTAGTATTCGGGAACACTGTTGGAGCTGCTGAACCTTGGACAATACTATCTTAGCATTGTGTAGATTCAATTTCTTAGTATTGTATAATTGCATGGCAAACGTGTGAGCACAATGTACGAATGTGCTGTAAGGCATTTATTTGTTGGGTTAGTCATTTTTATTAACTTGATTGTGCTCTGGCTGTTGAGAGTATGTCATGCTCACTCAAATGTCTCGCTGATGGTGGCGTGTGTGTTGGGTTATTGGGTTCCCTTCAATATGGTTGAGCTGAATGATGCTGATCCATACGTCATGTTCGTGAACGGACGCCGTCAGTGGGGACTGGTCATCTCTTAGCTGCCATGGCGTATTTTAATTTCTGAATTATTTTTTGTGTGTTTTCTATGGACGCTCTCAGCGTACAATATGTTTCTGCATCGTTCTCACGCGGTTGATTTCAACATGAATGATGTAATCAAATATTTGTAACAATAGCTTGAAAATTTAAAAGAGTGTCCATGGAGTTTCTTGCCCGTTCTTCTCCATAGGTACCTACTCTTTGGAATGGGCGACTAGCTTCATCTTATTGACTGACCGACCTTCTGACAATTCAAAAGTGCCTGTAACTGGTTTATTTGAAATAAATGATTTGATTTGATTTGATTTGAATTCAGTTGCTTATTCTGCACAAACTATACCAAGTTTCGTCTAAAATAAAAATAACGTTATATACAAAAAATAAAATATTTTACACAATTGGTAGTTAAAAGGTTTATCCACAATATTCATTCGTCGGCATTTTGTCCAATTTTAGATATGTATACAAAATGTAAAGAAAACCCTGTCCGATCCGTGAAGGTATTGTTAGGTATCGATAACTGATTCTCCTAATGCCCACAAAGCCGGGCTAAACTTAAAAAAAATCCGCCTAAAAATATAAATGTTATTTCGCAAAAAGAGTTAACTTAAAACATGTATGGTCGGCAATCCATGCGCGGGTTGACGGGGGGCAGGGCACGCGGCACGTGGTCTCACCGCTTATAATAATAACGTCAAAATGAAGTCGTCACTTTTTAAAAATTACCAAATTTCGGGGAAGTTGGAATTAATTCGCGGGAAAATGAGATTATTTCAAAATTCATTAGTATTACTATGATGATTAAGTAAAATTTTATATTATATTTGGTCATGTGTTTACCTAACCTTTATTATCTTTTTGGGTCGGACAGGGTTTTCTTTACATATTGTTAAAGTGCCGCGCGCATTTTGTGGCTTATAAAATATCTTCCTCTCAATAATTCAATATTTTCTCCAACAGTATCACCAAACCTCAAACTGAAATCCCTCCAGTCAGCCCTTCAACTCCTTCGCCAGAGCCAGTCCATCATGAAGGTGCTCTCTGAGAGGGACCCAGAAGAGAGCCCATTCGTTAAACCAGAAGAAACTGACGAGACTATCTTGACCAGCGAACAAAGTCTTTTGTCCCTATGTGAAAGTAGGCTTCATTTCATACTAAAAAGTATCATACAGTACTGTATGTCAAAATCTAATAAAGATTATGAAAAACTTACTGATTTATACAAGAAATTGTATTGTGCTAGTCTTAGGATTCAAAAGAACGAGGATGTTCGGTTGTTTGCTAAGAGCATTTATGACGTGTTTGTTATTATGGATGACATCAGTAAGCAATATGAATAGGGTAGTTCTTTTTTTTAGAGTCTTGTTTTTTAGACTCTGTGTTTAAAGTCAATTATCTATTTTTGGATATGTCTTTTATCATAGGATTTAGTGACCATATATGTAACTGACTCGTGTCGAGCTCAGAGGAAAGCCGTCGACACATCTACGAATTCTTTCGACACGTCTGCTACTGCTGTTGACACGTCTGCTTCTGCTGTCGACACGTCTACGACTGCTGTGTCGACACGTCTACGACTGCTGTGTCGACACGTCTACGACTGCTGTCGACACGTCTACGACAGCTATCGACACGTCTAAAATCGTTGTCGACACGTCTACTATCGCTGTCGACACGTCTACGATCGCTGTCGACACGCCTATGGCAGTTGTCGACACGCCTACGATCGCTGTCGACATGTCTACGACTACTGTCGACACGTCTACGACTGCTGTTGACACGTCTACGACTGCTGTCGACACGTCTACGACTGCTGTCGACACGTCTACGACTGCTGTCGTCACGTCCTGTCGACACGTCTACAACGGCTGTCGACACGTCTAAGACTGTTATCGACACCGTGTCGTTCGTGTTTATAAATCGTTATCTACCTAACCTTTTCCCAACTGTGTTGGGTCTCTTTCCAGTTTAACTGGATACAACTAAATACCATTATTTTGGATGGAACACCTTATTTAACCTGTGCAGTTCAGTTACTGCGAAATATGGTACACAATTATAACACATACAGCATAGAAAAGGTTAGGCATACAGTAACTTGGACGAGCCATCAGCTCTTAGATAAGACTCGTTGTCAAACTTTCTTCTGACGACACGTATCGACTGACAAAGATCCATGATCTGCTCATATGTTTGATTATAATCATAATAATAATAAAAGTGCCCTAACCACCGGTAGCTTGGACCCCGCTCCCATCGGAGCATCGCATCCATTGGAGGAACAGTATTTTTTATAGTTTTTAAATGTTTTTATAAATATTTAAAAACGTAAATGAATATGTCGATGTAGAGAAATAAACGCAATAATAATTAAAATTTATTTTGGACCTAATTCATATACTGTTAGTAACACAAGAAATATTGAAAACCTTATAAAGCTGTTGTACACACAACAAACCAATTAACTCACAGAAATTGGCACCGCACAGAAGTGCCAGTTCTGGTGAAGCCGTGCGGAAGACGGGTCTGAGCAGTTGTGTTGCGATGTGTGCCGGGTACGATGCATCAAATGTTGTTGTGTCGGGAGTTTGGTCGTGGAGGGTCTCCAGATCAATCTCCCTCTGACGCAGCATCGTTAGTAGTATTGTTGGGTTTAACATTGCATCACCTCACTCAACTGCCGTCTTCCTTCCTATTCACTCGGTTCTTTTGAGTGAATAGGCTCTTAATAAACTTGCGCGTTTTACCATCAACGATTGCATCACTGTTTACCATGTGGCGGGGTTGCGGTCAAGCACTATTTTATAATAATAAAAAAAAAAGTTTATGCGATGCCCTGGACACGACCACCTGCTGTGTGTGGTCACATCGGCGAGTCCCGATGGCCCAAGACCACGCTTTGAAGTCTGTCGAGCTGACCCGCGTGCGCTTCATAATAGACTTACAACGATTCCGTATGATGGAATGAAAACAATCCACAATTTTTCGCGCAAACGCTACAGAGAGGGTAAAGTCCTAAGAGCATTGTTGAAGTGTTTGTTTAAAGGGCGATGAAATAAATGGACTGTATTTTTAAGGTTTGGTATATTGCCGTTAATAATAAATAACAAAATCCCGGACAAACAATCATTTATTGGGTAACTGTGTACATATTAATGTTATTAAATTATGTAAATACAATGCTTTGGGGCAACAGTCTATCTAAGTCGTACATGCAATATCCGGCTCGAAGGACCAATGTTTAAAGGGTGATGAAATAATGGACTGTATTTTTAAGGGTGTGGTATATTGCCGTTGATAATAAATTCAATATTTAACAGAATCCCGGACAAACAATTATTAATTTAAAAGAGGTGTGTGTCGCGGCGGGGTCCGTGGAAGCAAGTGAGGTCCGAGCCGGTCCGCTCTCTTGGTCATGTCCCCCGCCCAAGCCCCTGCCGCTGCCGATGACGATTGCTCACGTGTAGACCGATGTTGGGTTGTTGTTGTCGTGGTTGGTTGGTGGTTAGCTAATATTATTGACGCACTGTCCAGCTATATGGCACCTTATGCTTGCTCTGCCGATCAACTCGTTTATGTATAAGTTAAAGAGACGAGGAGAGGTCAACTCCCCTTGCCTCACCTCGCACTCCAACCGCACATAAAAACACGTTCCAGTATGAGCCTGACCACCGCAGAGCATTCCTTGGACTCGAGTGCCTATATTTTAATATTGCAACATCACGTAGCATGTCACACATCAAAACATGTTGTAATATTAACACCACTACAATCCGGGCGAAGCGTTTCGTCTCATCTTTCATATCGCGTACATCGAAGGACTGGAACCATTTGCCTGCGGCGGTAGGCTCTTAATAAACTTGTGTTCTGTACCATCAACGATTGCATCATTGCTTACCATCAGGCGGGATCGTAGTCAAGCACTAATTTATATGGTAAAAAAAAGAAGAATAGTTCCTCTTAATAATCACAGTTGCGTTTAATAGTGTATATAATTTGTTTGTAGGAAGGTATTATTTACCAGTAATATGTTTAAATATATTTTAGCATAAAGACTTTAAAATAAGCAAATTTGTGTGTTTGAATAAATCTTGACCTTAAAAGCATTAGGTCGTATGTTTTTTCTCGGTGGTAGGCTATAACATCGGGTACCGGGTACAAAGTCTTGCCGCCAAGCGATTCGTCGTGTCCGATGATGTCTGGGGAAGCCGTACGGAGGACGGGTCTGAGCAGTTGTGTTGCGATGTGTGCCGGGTACGATGCGCGAAATGTTGTTGTGTCGGGAGTTTGGTCGTGGAGAGTCTCCAGATCAATCTCTCTCTGGCGCAGCGTCGTTGGTCGTGTTGTTGGGTCTATCATTGCATCACCTCGCTCAACTGCCGTCTTCCTTCCTACTCACTCGGTTTCTTTGAGTGAATAGGTACTTAATAAACTAGCGCGCTTTACCATCAACGATTGCATCACTGACCTAATGCTTCAAGTCGAGAATTATGTATGAAGAATTAACCAAGATTATGTTTGAATTTTTGTAAAAGACTGACGTCTGTTTCTGTTTCCTCCTCTAATGGACCTCCTCTAGTGGTTTGTTACCTCATCTAGTTTTAAGTTTTTTAAATATAATTGACTTGTAAAACATATATATTTTTGTTTGTACAAATCTACTTATAAAATAAAATAATTTATTATTAGCAAGGACGGTTTTTTTAAGGACACATAATGTAACTATCTTAGAAACATTTTAAGCAGCTCAACATTGAAATAAGATTAGCGAGCGAGAGGTTGTGAGTTCGAACCCACACGTTGTAATATTTACATAAAAACATGCCTTTGAGCCGCTTTTCGATCCGTACTTGAGTCAAAGTATCTTTTTTTAAATATGTTTTTTGATAAAATTTTAGTTGTTCTTTTGATATAATTTAATTATTTAAGAGTGGACTCTAGTGCCGAGGAATTTGAGAAATAGGTATTTCAAGAAACTATTGCCGTCGCGCCGCTTTCATCCTTTCCCCGTAAAGTGCGAAAGGGACAGTTGCAACTCAGGCTGATTTTACCTACAAAAATGTTGACCAAAAGATGTTTCGTATTCCGCTGTTTTCTTTTTTGAATTATTTTTATATCAAAATTTAGAGGATGAATATACCTATGCCTCTATTATTTTCTTTTTTGTCAAAAACTTATCACATTTGTGTAATAGTCGTCTGAACATCGCGGTGAAAATGGGTTATTTTACGGCATTTTGAAACATCATATTTCTTTTATAAATTAAGTTTTCGAAAAAATCAAATAATAGGGGCGCGTATAATCAAGGTGTGAAATTCTAGAAAAAAAACATTCCTCTAACAGAGTTATCCACGGAGAAAACAGCGGAATACGTTTGTATGGAGAAAACGCCATTAGAGTCCCCTCTTAATGTTTAATATTTAACTATTAGTTACAAAATGACCATTAGTGAACATTAGATAAACTAACAATTGATCAAAATACATATCCATTAGTATACTATTTTCAACAATTGGTTGAGGCAACTACGGGTCAAAAATGGCTCATAGGGTACATTCTACCCCAACTCTACCAGTTTCTCTATATTTGGCACAAATAAATGGTATTTTATTTCATTCTTTCTAAGCAAAAACAGGGCTAGCATTATTTGATTGATTTGTACATATCAATGACTTATACACTAGATTCACAATCAGCGTAAAAAAAAGGTTGAACTGAACAAGCGCACAACGCAGCACTTGGGTGCTTCTTTCATTTAGTACTTACTTTATAATTCTGACTTTAATGCATGCGTGTAAGGTTGAATTTGGTTTGATGTCAGCCTCGGTCGTAAAAAATAATGGCTTTTTGTACTGCTTTTTGATAAGAACTTTATACACTGCACTTAAGGCTGATTTTAAATTAATGTATATTTATTTTGACTACTTTAGACTGCTTAATACTTGTCGCCATTTTTGATAAGAGTTTTGTTCGAGACTGTATCTAGTGTATAAGTGATCGATGTTGATAGACATTAAGCATGTTTTGAAAATTGTAATTGACTAATGAATCGTTTTTAGTATCTTTTATTTATATAGGTATTTTTTTTTAATTTTTATCAATGTGTATTTTGACATACTGAGCCGATTGAGCCAAAGAAAATTCATTCTTGTTTCTAGACGATAAGACTCAATTTTAAATGAATATAAGCATGCCAGGCCCAATATAACTTTATAACAGTAGGATTTTAAAAATAATGCGTTAGTAATTGTATTCAATAATCTAATCAGGGGTGTATCCACCCCATATCGTGTATAAAACATGCCATATGTGGAACCTCCTGCACCATTTTATGAAGTTAAAAATTTCCAGAAAAATCTATACAAAGCTGAAGAGTTTGTTTTAACACGCTAATCTCAGGAACAGCTGGTCCGATTTGAAAAATTATTATTGCGTTAGATAGCCCAATAATCCAGGAAGGCTTAAGGCTATACAACGTGTAACATAAAGGGTATATACATAACAAGGACATGCCATCTTTACATAATATCAAACGATATTGAAAGGGTTTTTTAATCCTATTTATTTAATTTTGTAAGTTAAGAGGAAAAACACCGCCTGTGATGGGCTACTACCGTACTAGCCGCACAGAGTTAATGAAGACATTTGGTTTTACGTATGTAATGTGGTGCCACGTTCGTTATGATTTGATTTTAAGAAACACAGGAAACCGAAAATTTGGTATCAATTTTTTGAGTGTTTTATTTTGAGTTGGAACCCTTCCGATGTCGTTTGATGTCATCTAAAGATGCCATGCCCTTGGTATTTATATACCCTTTATATTACACGTTGTATAACATCAAGCTGCGACCAATAGGAGCGGAGCATAACTAACTCCACGCGAAAGAAGTCGCTGGTGGCCGCTAGTAATTTAGATTAGCTGTCCCACTCGTGTTGAATGTCCGCGATTTTCTTACTCTGGTTCCACATATGTATGTTCATTTGATCTAAACCTTCATACAAACATGTTCAGTAGGCGGGGTAAGCAGTATACTATGTAGTTAAGATGACCATGCTGTGTAGAATGGTCTCGAATGAATTTGAGTGCAAGACTGATGTGAATACTTACATGTATTTTGTTTTTAAAAAATACATTATTTTCTAAATTAATTGTTGTTTTATTTTATTTTCAATCGGATTTCCATATAATATCATATACAACGTGTAACATAAAGGGTATATACATAACAAAGGCATGGCATCTTTACATGATATCAAGCGATATTGGAAGGGTTTTTTAATCCTATCTCTTTATGTTAGGAAGTTATGAGGAAAAACACCGCCTGTGATAGGCTACTATCATACTAGTCGCACAGAGATATTGAAGACATTTATCGGATTTTGGCAAGTAACGTGACGGGTAACGAGTAGTTATTAACGTATGTAGTGTGCTGCCACGTTTGTTATCATTTGATTTTAAGAAACACACGAAACCGAAAATTTGGTACCAATATTTTGAGTACTTATTTTGAGTTGAAACCGTTCCCATATCGTTTGATATCATCTAAAGATGCCATGCCCTTGGTATGTATATACCCTTTTTGTTAATAAATCATGTTTTTAGATAACAAACTCAATAACATAAAAGACAGTTTCAAATCCTTTGCAATAAATTTTTATTAGTGTAAATTATAACAAATGCAATGCGGTTCATTAACTTCAAAGCCAAGATGGTTGCCAGGAAACTTGGCGTTATTGCAAAGGTCCGGCGCTACTAAAGACGCACATGTTGATGCACGCACACGCAGCCGTATACGCACGCACACGTACATACACAATCACACATACGTAATTCATCATCATCAACCTTTTATCGTCCCACTGCTGGGCACAGGTCTCCTCTCATACAGAGAAGGATTGAGCGTAATCACCACCCTTGCTCAATGCGGGTTGGCGATTTCAGACCCAAAGACCAGGTTTCCCCAAGATGTTTTCCTTCACCTTCAGTCACTGGTGTCCAAGATATATTTAGAAAGTACATATAACTCTTTGGAAATGCTACATTGGTACTTGCCTGACCTGGAATCGAACCCGCGCACTCATACTTTGAGAGGCTGGTGTTTCTACCACTAGGCCACCACGACATAATATTTACGTAATTATCTCCAAATAATAATTTTTTTTTCAGAATAATAAAACATATACATAACTTAAAACCTACTAGGAACAAACTACTAATAACCGTCATGGAACAGTGGACTCTCGCATACTTTTTTAGGGTTCCGTACCTCAAAAGGAAAAAACGGAACCCTTATAGGATCACTTTGTTGTCCGTCTGTCTGTCTGTCTGTCTGTCTGTCAAGACCCTTTATCTCAAGAACGCGTGGACGTATCAAGCTGAAATTCACATGAACTACTCAGGTCTATTGTCCCTTTAAGCTGTGAAAATATCAAACTTCTAAGCCAAGCTAATCAAAAGATACAGCCGATTATGTCGATATTTTCAACAAATTTTCGACACTCGCAAAGGAATCAAAACCTACAGGATACTTCCCGTAAACTCAGAATCTTGAAATTTGGCATGAAGCACTGTCATATAATGCAAATATAGGAAAAATTGCGAAAATCAATTTTTTTTAGTTATATAATATAATAAAAATATTTTAATAAAATGTAATTTACTACCTTATTTCTCACGAACGAATAAAGGTATCAAATTGAAATTTATACCTAATACCTAGGTCTATTGTCCCTTTAAGCAGTGAAAAAATCGAACTTCTAAGTTAACGCGATCAAAAGATACAGCAGTTTATACTGACACCTTAGACGAATTTCCGTCACACACGAATTAAAACCTACAAGGTACTTCCCGTGAACTCAGAATCATGAAATAAGTAATTTGATTTAATACGTCTTAGATTGTAAACCGCTACGTTTGTACGGCGGAACCCTCGGTGTGCGAGTCCGACTCGCACTTGGCCGGTTTTTTAACAGAAGACCAAACACACACGCATAAGCGTATTCCATTCATCCGCAAACACGTCACATTCAGGGTTGGCCATCAGAAGGGCATTTAGCACCTTTAGACCTATTTTTCTTTTTGATATATTTTCTATAAAATATAAGCACTGTCGTTGAATTCAACACAAATTCCTCTGGCAACATGTTGGCGACAATTGACGTAAAGTAGTAGATACGTAGACAGGCAACTTTCAACATGTTAGGGAACTTGTCGTGTAACATGTTGCGCGACAATTATAACCTCGTGGAAACGTGGCTGAAGGTCCAGCTCACACTGCTGGAGGTGCGGCGGGGTGCATTTCCTTCAAACGCGTGGGCGAAATCCGCGGGCTGCAAGCGGCGCCAAGAGCCCTGGAGAGCCTTCGAGTGGCGCCAAGAGCCCTTAAGAGCCTTCGAGCGGCGCCAAGAGCCCTTGAGAGCCTTTGAGCGGCGTTAAGAGCCCTTGAAAACCTTCGAGCGGCGCCAAGAGCCTTTGAGAGCCTTCGAGCGGCTAGAGGCCCTTGAGAGCCTTCGAGCGGCTAGAGCCCCTTGAGAGCCTTCGAGCGGTTAGAGCCCCCTGAGAGCCTTCGAACGGCGCCAAGAGCCCTTGAGAGCCTTCGAGCGGCGCCAAGAGCCCTTCATGAGCCTTGGAGCGCAGAGGAGCGCGGCGGCGCGCAGATACTTCGAGCGCGGCCATGTCATTTACTGTTGATCGACACTTTGCACAGACAACTCGCTATTGTTCGTAATGGATGTGGACTGAGATATGATTATTATTGCTGTGCTTGCTTAAGAAGAAGAAAAATGGAAAAGAAAAAGAAAAATGTGGGTCAATGAAACCGAGCCTACTACCTACCTAATGCAGCGGAACGCAGAGCAGCATGGCGGCGACTGGCACAGAGTACATTATACTATAGGGCGACTGGAGCACTCGCGTGTATGTTCTTGTAGTTGTAGCTTGAAGGCGCCCCGAGCGCCGCATGCGAATTTATTCTTTTGTAGACCGTATGTCAAGGTAGTTAAGGTTTATTTTATATTATTAGTCTTCAATTGTGCTCCGCCGCGCCTCCAGCGGTGTGCGCTGGGCGTAAGTAAACAACTTAAGAAACCATTTTTATAAATTATTTCAAAAACAATGCCCAAGTCATAAATAATGAAATTTTCGTCACTCCTTCTGACATCATCATGACAGATCACACGAATCAAACGATCATAACCATCATTTGTTTGAATTTGGAATATGTGACTTTCCTTCTTTTCGAAATGAATCCTTGGAGTGTACCGACCGCCTTCAGCTTTTGGGTGTTATTTCCTCGTACCTTAACTTTGGGCGGTTCATTGGGTCCAAGGCCAAGGTGGCTGCCAGGAAACTTGGCGTTATCGCGAAGGTCCGGCGGTTCTTCACACCGGGGCAGCTTCTAATGATGTACAAAGCACAGGTCCGTTCGTGTGTGGAGTACTGCAGCCACATTTGGGCTGGTGCTGCTAAGTGTCACCTGGCCACTTTGGATTCAGTGGAGAGACGGGCGAAGAGGCTAATTGGTGACCCTGATCTAACTCGAGACGGTCTCCAAAGCCTAGAGCACAGGTGTAGAGTAGTCAGCCTTTCGGTGTTCTATAGAATGCATTTTGGGGAGAGTGCGAGGGAATTGCATGATTTAATTCCCCCATCTCCGTTCCACCATCGGACGACCCGTCATGCGGCGAGTTTCCACCCTTACGTTGTTAACACCACTACGATCCGGACGAAGCGTTTCGCCTCCTCCTTTATACCGCGTACATCAAGGGACTGGAACAACTACCCGGCGGCGGCGGTGTTTCCGTCGGACTACAATTTGAGGGTCTTCAAGGCGAGAGTGAAGAGGCTTTTAACAAACTAGTACGCTTTACCATCATCTACTGCGTCACTGCTTACCATCAGGCGGGATTGCGGTCAAGCGCTAGTTCATAATTTATAAAAAAAAAAACTTTCGAAGCACGGGGGATATGACCCTGACCCAAAGCTTCGTCAAGAATTTACAGATTGTGTGCATTTAGAAAAAAATAGGACTTATGAAAAGAAATAAAACACAAAGTTAACACATAGTATAAAACAGTTTATTCGTAACAAAATATGATTAGACGTTAGAAGTAATTATGTACAATAGAAATATTTAACTATTATCACAAACAGTTGCGTCCGCCACGATTTAAGGCAAGGCTGCCCAACCCCAGGCCCGCGGGCCTTAATGTGGCCCGCGAAAGAATTTTGAGTGGCCCGCGCAGTGCTTTGAAAATTTGATTTTGACTTAGAATCAAAATGTTGAAGAAGATATACATACATAGGTATTTACCTAATTCAAAATTTGTTCCTTTATTTAGGTAATAATAATATACCTAAATAAATAATTCATCAGCAACTTGCTCTCAAATACAACCTTGTGGAATCGGAGGTGCCGTACTACAGGTATATATATACCCGACAGCCCGACCCATTTCTCGAAAATGGCCATATCATATTGTACTGGGATCGATCCATCATCACTGACAGAACTATTGTTGCCAATAAGCCTGATTGATGGTGGATCGATCAGAGCGGCGTGCAATGATTGTTGACATAACCATCCCGCATGATGAGAACCTCGTGAAACTTGAGAATGATAAACAAATCAAGTATCTTGACTTGGCTCACGAGGTTGTCGACATGTGGGAAATGGATTCAGCAATAATTGTACCGATAGTTGTGACAGCCAATGGCTTAATACCCAAGAGCCTCGACCAACACCTCAGGAGGCTCTCGTTAGGCAGCTGGATCGAGGGCTTGGTTCAGAAAGCAGTACTTCTAGACACGGTTCGCAATGTCAGGAGGTTCCTCAGCTGGAGCCCTGACCGCTGGTAGCTTGAACCCTGTTCCCGATACCGATGGGCTACTATTTTTTTATATAGAAATATTGAAAGATGTAAATTAATATGTAAATATGGTGAAATAAAGGACATATATTCCTAATAAACAATAATTATATTTTACATTCGTAATAACTTTTATTGCGCTTTTCGTGAGAGTAACTGAAATAGGAAATGTAAGTGGCCCTTCATTAACGACTAAATCTACCTTTTGGCCCGACTCCTAGAAAGGTTGAGCAGCCTTGGTTTAAGGCTTCCACTCTGTACTTAATGTTGTAATAACTTAGCTTAAAGTATCTTAGAGCTAACTTTGGAATCACTTTCGGACTCAAAGATGGAAAAAGGAACATAAATAATAAATTACACTTAAAATACAAACTGTTGTTAAATACTCTTCATACAATTACAATATTTGGTCCAATATTTATTTAGAAAAAAAAAAAAATCTATGGTTTTGCTGGTTGGAGATCAAAAGCGTAGGTATAAAAATATGCACCATAAATTATAATCCACAATGGTTGGTAATGGCACAATGGTTTTTTGTATATTTATACAAAAAACCATTCATATCAATGATCATAATATATGTACTTACAAAGTTATTTTTTGTTCAATAGAAACCCGAATATAAATGAATCGATTCCAATCACTTTTATACCATGTTATATTTTTTCCCAAATACATTTAGAAATTGTTGCACTGTGGTTACCTAGCGCGCACGGTAGATCATAGTACTCCGCGCTCGCGCAACAGCTGACGCCAGAGGTCAACGCCCCGCTTGTCTGTCTGAGCGGAACGTGGACCATATTTTTGTTGGGACAACCAAGTAGGCTAACAAGCTCATAGCTTTGTGGTTTTTCATGATATCTTTGAAATTTTGTACATAGATTCTTTACTTATAAATACTGGACACGTGATTCGTGTTTAGCATTAACAAAAAATAATTTTGTACATAAATATGATTATTGATTATACTAGAATAAATTGTTATAATTTTGATCTCCAATCAGCAATAAGAATAGCTGGTGTTAGAATAACCTTATTAGAGTATTAGGGATACAATGAAGGAACTTAACTTGTCTGAGAGTTTACAGGTTTTAACAATTAGATATGTATGATTTGTCGTCAAAATACAAAATACCCTCCATTTCATTTCAAATAAACATTATTTGAAATTAAGTGGAGTAATAATTAATAAGTGAATAGGCTCTTAATAAACTAGCGCGCTTTATCATCAACGATTGCATCACTGCTTACCATCAGGCGGGATTGCAGTCAAGCACTAGTTTATAATTTATATAAAAAATATATATTAAAACAGGATTTTAAAATGCAGAGGTCTCCTATACTTATTTCGTTTGTAAACTATTTTTATTCCTAAAAGGAACAGACAGCTGAGCTGTGCTGCTGGGGAGTTTCTTCCGCCACTTCTTCTTCCCAGCGAAAGCACTAGTAAGTGTCGATGGGTGCAGGGTGGGTGTTTTGGGGGACAGTCTTATGTAATATTGACGTTCAAAAAGTGCTGATTCTCAGCCTAATTTGAATAAAGATTTCGAATTCTCTATCCCCGGCCAAAATAGAAATCGATAATTGTATTCTATATAATCTCGATTAAAATCGATTCTCATAATCGATTGCCAGCGCTCGAGATATCGCTTAAAAAAATTTTTTTTTTCGGTTTAATTTCTCCATTGAATCCTTAACTAATCCAATACTTCTGAGGTCTTAAGGACCTGCAGGGTATTCACGTAACACACTATCAATAGCAATGGGTTTCATTTTGAGAGTTCAACAACATTCATTGCGTTATTTACATAGCCAACTAGACAGTAAGCAGAGACATTTTTCGTACATATGGACCAATGGACTAGCAATAAGCTTCAAAATGATTCCAACTGATAGTAATATTGTGTTAAGTAATTAGGGTGCAGCCCCCTAATCGGCGAACGGGGGCATCAGATGGGATCATTCGGACCGCCCATTGGTCCGTTCGGTCCAAACTATACCAACTAGTCGCAATCATTTGGCAAAAATGTGTTCGCCGATTAGGGGGCTGGTCCCAATGGCTTGCCCTGATAATAACAACATCTCGCGATTATTCATATAAATATCAACACACATTATAAATTCGGTTAAAACTATCACTTTATGCCTTCTCCAGTTTGGATGGCCTGTGAACAAAAGAAAAATATTAATATTAAAATCATTGATATAATATTTTAACAATGATTATAATAATGTACAGCACATGAAGCTACTACAATCTGTCAGATTTCTTTATTAGATTTACAATTTTATCTCTAAAGTATTAAGGGTTAAGGTTAATTAGGAATATTTGACTGTTATGTAATAATTATCCCCCCCCCTCCTTTTTTGGGATGGGAAATCATCAGATGACCTCTGCTGCTCGGGCGGGGCGGAAGGGCGTGTCAGACTTTTACTGACTAAAACCCACCCGTGACTCTTCACTTGCCTGTACGACGGCCAGGGCCACGGTTTGTTGTTTAACCAACCCGCAACCCTGACCCAGGAGCATCGGTCTTAGTGGACCCCGTCACGATGTGCTGACATCTCTTTAAGGCGCGCGTGAAACACGACGCGCTGTCGACTCGGGCCTGGTCCTTACCGAGCGGCGAGCTGCCCACTGCTCACCGCCCTCATGCCCTCGCCTACGGTGGCCGGGAGCTCAATGTTTTCTCCTGACCAGGGCGTCTCCTACGGCGGCTAGAGGCGTGAGAGCGCTGGGATTCCAACTCCTCCACCCGCTCCGCCTCATCCTTTGCCAGCATCACTGTTTCGCAGAAGGAGGTGACGGCCTGACATGCACTCTTACTCCGGAAAATGGCCTGGACCAGAGTCAGACGCGAGAGATCGCCGCCGATCACCGCCAGGAGGACTCGGCGGTGCTCTACCCAAGTTTGGGCGGAGACGTCGAACCGTTGTATCAACTCCCTAAGGCTTATTATATTTGCCATCCATACGGACCGACAAGATTACAATAGTTATTTATGCCACTGTCAAGCAATGATAGCTATACAATATGTAAAGAAAACCCTGTCCGACCCATAAGGATAATAAAGGTTAGGTAAACACTTGACCAAATATAATATAAAATTTTACATAATCATCATAGTAACAATACTATTGAATTTTGAAATAATCCTTTTTTCGCGGGAATTAATACCAATTTCCCCGAAATTTGGTAATTTTTAAAACAGTGACAACACCGGTATTATTATAAGCGAATAGCGACGCGACCACGTCACAGGTGCCGCGTGCCCTGCCCCCCGCCCCGCCCTGCGCCCGCGAAAGGGGTTGCATAACGCACATGTATTAAGTTACCTCTTTTTGCGAAATAATATTTATTTTTTTAGGCGGATTTTTTTTTTAAGTTTAGTCTGTCTTTGTGGGCATTAGTAGAATCAGTTATCGATACCTAACAATACCTTAAGGGATCGGACAGGGTTTTCTTTACATATTGTATAATGTAATACGAGTGATAGTTTGTGCCACGAAGCGAAGCAGAGTGGCACAATAGATCAGCACGAGTATTACAATAGCTGTTGGCGACAGTGGCACACAAAACTTTTTCTACGACCTTGAAATAAATACGTAAAATACCTACTTATAAAAAAACCGTCAATGTTGAGCTTTATTAGGAGTTACCTATAGTAAATTACATTCTGGGTGGTACAACTATTAAAGTAAGATATTGTCCATTTCGCTATTATCACTGATATCACTCATTTTCAAAACAATTTTACTTAAAATGCAGATAGAAGTTAACAATGGCGCGAAAATAGCGCGGTGCGTACCGCAATGTTGTTTTGTTGTTATAATCCCACAAATGAAAGGCAAAGGCATATCCATACAGCCTAATAACATACGATGTTTAGTCTTGACGCAAATACGCGCGCTTTTGTCTTAATTATATGTTGATTTTTTGATGCCACAGCCATAAAAAAAAAATTTAAAAGTTTCACTGTAGTACGGTTTACCCGTGTGGAAATGGTCATTGTAACACGACTTGGCAGGAATGAGTACTATTGAGATATGACTTATGGTTATTTATTAAGCAAATTAACAAAAAGGCCTTTTTACATCAGTTACCTTCGTGGGCTTAAAGATTTTTTACGGTCAATGGCAACTTTTGGCTACAATCCCTCCTCCTTACTAAATTAAGTGCTGCAGAATACTCACTTCCCAGACAGGATTTCCTGGATCTCCTGGAAGCTCTTGCCCTTGGTCTCGGGCACCAGGAATAACGTGAAGAAGAACGAGGCCACGCAGCATCCGCAGAAGATAAAGAACGTGCCACCCATACCAATCGCAAGGGCGATCACACTGAAATATCTGCGAGAAAAAAATTAAACTCAGATTAATTTCATATACAAAATATGGCATACAAAACATTTTCTACGACCTTGAAATAAATACGTAATCCTTTTATGTAATATATTTTACAGGTCCGTTCGTGTGTGGAGTACTGCAGCCACATTTGGGCTGGTGCTGCCAAGTGTCACCTGGCCACTTTGGATTCAGTGGAGAGACGTGCAAAGAGGCTGATTGGTGACCCTGATCTAACTCGAGTCGGTCTCCAAAGCCTAGAGCACAGGCGTAGAGTAGCCAACCTTTCGGTGTTCTATAGGATGCATTTCGGGGAGTGTGCGATGGAATTGCATGATTTAATTCCCCCATCTCCGTTCCACCAGCGGACGACCCGTCGTACGGCTGGTTTCCACCCTTACGTTGTTAACATCACTACGATCCGGACGAAGCGTTTCGCCTCCTCCTTTATACTGCGTATATCGAGGGACTGGAATAGTTTGCCAGCGGCGGTGTTTCCGTCGGACTACAATTTGAGTGTCTTCAAGGCTAGAGTGAATAGGCTCTTAATAAATTAGTGCGCTTTACTATCAATGATTGCGTCACTGCTTACCATCAGGCAGGATTGTGGTCAAGCGCTAGTTGATAATATACAATATGTAAAGAAAACCCTGTCCGATCCGTGAAGGTATTGTTAGGTATCGATAACTGATTCTAATAATGCCTACAAAGCCGGGCTAAACTTAAAAAAAAAATCCCCCAAAAAAAATAAATATTATTTCGAAAAAGCGAGGTAACTTAATGCATGTGCGGTAGGCAACCCGATAGCCCCGCCCCCTTCCGCCCCCCGGGTGAAGGGGGGCGGGGCATGCGGCACGTGGTCGCATCGCTATTCGCTCCGTCACAAATGGTGTTGTCAGTTTTTTAAAAATTACTAAATTTCGGGGAAATTGGAATTAATACCCGGGAAAAAAAGATTATTTCAAAATTCACTATTATTGTTACTGTGATGATTATGTAAAATTTTATATTATATTTGGTCAAGTGTTTACCTAACCTTTATTATCCTTATGGGTCGGACAGGGTTTTCTTTACATATTGTATATAAAAAAAAAAAAAAAATAGTGGGTGTGGGTGGGGCACATAGCTCGTAGACCCGATGGCCGATGGGGCAGAAAGGCTCTTGAATGGCGATCACGTACCGGTAAGCGCAGCGTCGGGGGAAATCCTTTGGGGGAGGCCTATGTCCAGCAGTGGACTTCATGTGGCTGAGAAGATGATGATGACGAACAAATCTAACGACATCTAAAATACCACATTCGAACAACGCATCATACTGACGTCATACAGATCCTGCATCTCGTAAGAAGAGTTTACCGCGCAACTAGCATACAAACAACTTCCCGACGTCAACCGACTCAACACCAGTTTGTTCGGAGAATCCTCCCTTTTCTATGGAGGATGAGAAAACTTTATACACTGTTCCTTAAACCTCAGGGTACAATCTGGAGGACTCAGTTCCTTTCGGACTGGCAAGCTAGCGAGTCATGGCCACGATGCTTTATCGGTCACAAAATTTAATTAGTTTAAGTATTTAAAGGAAACCCCGGGGGGATTAGGCTTCAAAATTAATAAAGTTATGGAGTCTGCCAGTGGCCTGGTGGTATAAGAACTCCGCATCTGAAGGCTGGAGGTAAGTGGTTTGCCGCTTTTAACACCTTAATCAGAGAGATATACTCCAAAGGGATCATTCTATCACATATTTACTTATAATTTCTAATATTATTATTTTATTTGTATTATTTTGCTTGTGTAAAGTTATGGGTCTTGCCTGAAATAAATTATTATTATTATTATTATTATATATCGCTATACTAAATACAGTCCACTTCACCATGATAATGGTGAAAAAAAGGTTGATGTGATTACATCAACCTTTTTTTCGACCCACTGCTGGGCACAGGTCTCCTCTCATACAGAGAAGGATTGAAAGTAATCACCACGCTTGCTCAATGCGGGTTGGCGATTTCAGACTTCCTAAAGTCCAGGTTTCCCCAAGATGTTTTCCTTCACCTTGTAATTAGTCATTGGTGTCCAAGATATACTTAGAAAGTGCCTGACCTGGAATCCAACCCGAACTCATACTTGAGAGGCTGGTGTTTTAACCACTAGGCCACCACGACTTGATGAGCCTGTCCACATAAAACCCCAGAAGCTACTAACCTGGTAATCAAGAAAGACAGCATCCAGCAGAAGGCGGTCGCAATAGGTGACGCAATAGCTTTGACTTCAATAGGCAACAGCTCGGACATGACAGCCCATGGCAACGGGCCCAGACCCCAGCAGTACGTCACGATGAACAGGATAAGGGCCAGGATGGGTAGGAAACCGATCTTCTCTATCACTGGGCTCTTGTTGTCATCTAGAACGAAGAACATGCCCAGCAGAGCCTGGAAACAGATAAGAAAAGTCAAATACGTTTACTTCATGCGTCTTCATTTCTTTGATTTTAGTCCTATGTTGTTAAACTATCACGCGAAAACTAATGAACGGATTTAGATAAGATTTGGCACACAGGTGACTTACATTCAGAATTAACATATACTTAATATATTTTTACCCCGAAATTTCTACGCGTTTGAAACTTTTTGCGGGTGAAACCGTGAGCTGCCGCTAGTTTTAAAACGGTTTAAACTTAAGAAAGAGAGAAAAGGAAGAAAATAATTTTTTAAAGCATAGACTTAAAAAAACACATGAAGTCTGTGTCGTTGGGTTCTCATTCTCGTCATTTGCCACCGATGTCCAAATTTTAAGTTATTTTTCACTTTGTAATATCTTTATGGAAGTCGGTTATTTTTTAAATTCATTTGTTACCACCAATCCAACAGTTCCAATCTAAAAGTTTAAAAATTCCCATCCAATCTAATTCCAAAAAATCAAATCTAAAAGTTAAAAGGACCAATCTAAAAGTTTCCTTTAAAAAAAAAGAATTTTGAAAATCGACTCATACGTAATACACTATCAGTAGCAATGGGTTTCATTTTGACAGTTCAATAACATTTTTATTTTTTTAATAATTATAAACTAGCGCTTGACCGCAATCCCGCCTGATGGTAAGCAGTGATGTAATCGTTGATGGTAAAGCGCACTAGTTTATTAAGACTGTTCACTTAAAAAACTTAGGAATAGGAAGGAAGACGGCAGTTGAGCCAGGTGATGCAATGTTAAACCCAATAACACTACCAACGATGCTGCGTCAGAGGGAGATTGATCTGGAGACTCTCCACGACCAAACTCCCGACACAACAACATTTGACGCATCGTACCCGGCACACACCGCAATACAACTGCTCAGACCCGTCCTCCGTACGGCTTCACCAGACATCATGCCGGAACAGGACGAATCGCTTGGCGGCAAGACTGTCTGGTGGGTGGTAACTTCTGCCGGCAGCCGATGTTATGGCCTACCACCGAGAAACCATTGTTTTACCATTGCGTTATTTACGTTATTGAGCAGACACCTGTTAGTACAGCTTCACAATAATTCCAATCGATAGTAATAAAATCGATTACGCAATAAGGTGCTGTTCTTTTTTTGAATTGATTCTAAAAACAAAATCCATTTATTCAAATTAGGTTTTTCGAATTTCAAAATAAGTACGTAGGTAACGACCGTGTTATGTCATTTTGTCGTTTGACAAGTGTTGTTTCGTTGAAATATGATTACTCACCGGGTTTTTGACGGGAAAGCTAAGATGAATGTCACGCTCATTTTTCATTGGATTTTTAAATTATTTATAGTGTCGTTTACTAAAAAAAAAAGGCCTGATTTATGTAGTAAAAAGTGCATTCAGTGAATAATTCTTAAAGAACATTGAAATATCGCAGCATAGTGACCACATCATAGCATTGCATCAAATCTCCTAATAGTCGGCTCAAGCGGCCGTTTTTTCAACTGTCGTTGGCGATATCCGCCATTAGTGTGAAATCTATTATCTATTTATTTATTTATTTCATCATACACTAACTACCATTATAGGTTGCTTAACCTAATGCGGCAGAAAGGATACATTTCACGTCATACATTTTGGAAACTTACACATATAATAAATAAAATTTAATTAAAACAAATTTAATAAAATTTAACAACAAAATAAAATAAAAATTTTTAAACAATTTCTATAATTTGTCACACGTGTAATTGGCAAAATTGTGGCATCTAACCACAGAGGCCATTGAAGAGTTAAAGTAGTATTCATTCTAAAGAAAAGAAAGAAAAGATTACTCACAAGTCCTATAGCAGTTCCACATGAGGAGATGAGTAGCAGGATCCTGCGTCCGAGACGATCTACCACCATCGGAGTGATGCACGACGCAACTACCTAGAATTAAACACAGAAAATAAAGATGTTTATTTAATAAAAGTTTGCACCTCTACAAGGGAATGGTATCGAGTTGAATGGCGTGAAACTGGAGAGTTCTATGTCCAGCAGTGGACTGCTATGACGAGGCTGATGATGATACCATTATCATCAACCTTTTTTTTATCGTCCCACTACTGGGCACAGGTCTCCTCTCATACAGAGAAGGATTGAGCGTAATCAACACGCTTGCTCAATACGGGTTGGCGATTTCAGACTTGTAAAGCCCAGGTTTCCTCAAGATATTTTCCTTCATCTTCAGTCATTGGTGTCCAAGATATATTTAGAAAGTACATATATAACTTTAGAAAAGTTACATTGGTACTTGCCTGACTTGGAATAGAACCCGCGCACTCACACTTGAGAGGCTGGTTTTAACCACTAGGCCACCACGACATGATACCATAGACCATATTAATACCATTGAACATTTTGGAACCACAAAAGAAGAATATGCTGAGAAGTAAGAAGTTACCTGTACAGCACCAATAATGATGGTAGCAATAGCGGAGTCTATACTGGATTTGGCGGCTTCGAAGATGTTGGTCATGTAGAAGAGCACAGCGTTGATGCCGCAGAACTGCTGGAAGAAGACCAGCGCGCACGAGATGTAGAACGCCTTGAAGTTACTGCCGCGGAATACATCGGCGATCTGGAGTGGAAAATGTTAACTCAAGGTTATTTCTTCTCTATACGAAACCTGAATACAGTTTGTTCGGAATAAGCAACGGAATCGATTCTAATGATTTTTACACCTTGTTATATTTTTCCCAAATACGAGTACATTTGGAAATTGTTGTTTGACAGCCTCCGTGGTGTAGTGGTAGCGGACGCAGCCGCTGCGCAAGGTGGCGCGGGTTCGATCCCCGCACAGTGCAAGTATTTGTATGCATGAATATGAATATTTGCACTGGTCTGGTCGTGCCTCGGAAAGGACGTTAAGCCGTTGGTCCCGGTTGCCATACGAACATCTAGTGGCAGTCGTTACGGGTTGTTGGAGCCCTCAAAAGTCCTACAATTGGTCTAACTGCAATGCTTCGATGTCGCCTTCGAGTTGTGGAGGTCAGACGGCAGTCGCTTCATGGAAAATGTCGAAGTTTAGCCATATCAGCAGTTGGACTGGTAAAGCGAACCCCAGACTCCAAAGCTGAAAAGGCTTCGGATGCGACTGGGATTAACGTTGGGATGATGATGATGACATTTGGAAATTGCTGCAGTGTGGTTACCGAGCGCGTAACACAGCTGACGGTAGATCATAAAAAAGTAGACAGAAAAAGATGCAATGAGCTTAAATTTAGTTTGTGGCCAATTGGCGCCAATACTCAAAACTTGGAAATCCACCAAAACATCATTAATTTTTAGCAGCCCACAGCAGACCCAAGACGTTTCTAATCGTACGCTAGTTCCCTCGATCTTTGAACGAAGGAACCCACGATCAATCAGCGCACATTCCAAACTGGTAGATACTTACGGTAGCAGTCTTCTTCATGGAGGCGCTAACGTCAGCTGCCATCTGGTCGAGTTCGGCCTGCACGCCCGCTGCTGAACGACCGCGGATCTTAGACAGGCACACTGTCGCCGACTCACGATCACCTGGAAACATTCGGAGGATTCAGTATCAAAGGAGATCGAAGCGTGGTAGATTACGGCCCACTCCCTCTCACTGAGAGAAGGCTCGTGTGCATTATAGGCTAATTATGCTATGATCGAACCAATACGAGCCATTATTGTTGACTTTTTTGACTTGACAAAGTCTTATAATTCGATGGAGCCGAATGCAAGCACGAAAAAACGTGACTCATGCGGCGTTACCTCGCGCTGAGGCGTTCCATTTCAGACTTGAAGAGCAAACGAGAGCGTGGAATGAGCGACAAAGAGGCATATTCCGCCTCCGCGTTCGGCATCGTTCGACATCTGTCTCTCTCCTACTTGAGTGAGCGATGCGTCCGCGTGGACAGTGGATAATACATTTACATGTTTTCGTCAAGTATGAAGTGCAGTGAAAAGTGAATGTGGTGTCAATTGTTTATAGCAACGATAATTGTGGGGTTCAACCATTCCATCAGTATTGTCTTATGACGTTGTCACGTTCAATTATCGTCAGTGAACCGACTTTACAGACAACAGATTTTTTTAAAATAGCAATTTGTTGCTATTAAAATCACTCAATGCTATTGCTATACTATTACAATCTCGAGACCGAGACTAAATATTCAGTCGCGTTATTAAACACAATTTACAACTCAAGAACGGCTAGACCGATTTTTATGATTGTTAAATTTATGGATTTGTGTCCGCCCCGAATGGCAGAATGACACATGGGACAATTTTACGAAGGAGGTAATGGGAGAAGTACAAATTGATAAGCAGATTTGGATAAAATTTGGCACAGATGTGAATAAACATATAGAACAGTTTTTATTCAGATATTCCCACGGATTCGATCCTTATGCGGGTAAAACCGCGAGGCGCATCTAGTATCTAATAATACTACAACATTATTATTTAACTCAATCCTTCTCTGTATGAAAGGAGACATGTGCCCAGCAGTGGTACGAAAAAAAAGGTTGATGATGATGATGATTATTATTACACACATCAAAAGTGTCTAGGGATCAACATATATTTTTGCAATAACTTTTCTCCTGATTGATATTAATTAAAATTTTCTTTAAGGATTCATCAAATAAAGTGTTTTCGTTTGTCACAGTAACGATAAACCAAGTCACCTTTGCATTAATAAAGAAATTTGCCATTTTCCTAATAAAGGGATATTTGACATTTGAACCACTAACACAAAAGTTCGAAAAAAAGACTGAAATAACAGTTTTCTCTAAAATTTTATTGGGTAACTTAAACAATTAATAATCCGTGTTTCTACCGCGAACACTAACAACACAAGAACATCGGTTTGGCATACTCAAAATGAGTTCATCCAAATCACGCTGTGGAATGGCCGCCCATGTTCGTTGCAACAACAAAAAAAGGTCTTCTTGCGACTGGATACCCTCCATATTCGGCAGAGCTCTTCTCTGTAGCATATCCCATGCATGCTCAATCGGGTTCAAGTCTGGCGACTGAGCAGGCCAGGGCAGGACATTGATGTTAGCTGCGGCGAGAGTCTGTCTTACAACTCTTGCGGTGTGCGGTCGTGCATTATCATGCATTAACTGAAATAAGGGACCGATTTGCACTTGTAGAGGAACGATGACGTCTGATACAATCGTTTCAGCATAAATTTGAGCGTTGAGGTTGCCTCTGATCCAAATCAACTCAGTTCTTCCGCCGATCCAAATACCCGCCCATACCATGATGGTTCCACCACTATAAGGATGGACTTCCTGGCAGGATTTTAATCGCTGTTGGCGTCCAGGGGTTCTCCAGTGTCGTATACGTCTTGTATCCGGTCTCATACCAAAACGAGACTCATCAGAAAAGCACACGAAACGCCATTGTTCTTCTGCCCAATTTCTGTGTTCAAGAGCCCATTGATATCGAATCCTACGATTGTGCATTGCTATAGGTGGTACCCGTAGCGGTCTTCGGGAATGAAGGTTCACTTCATGCAAGCGGTTTCTGACTGTTTGGTCGCTAATTAAGTTCCCTGAAGAGTGATGAAGCCTCACGGCTAACATCATGGCGGTTATTGTTGGAGCTCTTCGAGTTAAGATTTGAATGTATCGGTCTTGTCTCCGTGTGGTGCAGCGATACCGTCCTCCATGGCGCTCAGCCACGGTACCAGTGCTTCGGTAACGTGTCCAAAGTCGACTGATAACACTCTGACTTGTATTCAGAGCTAAAGCCACAGTACGTTGCCGGGAACCAGCTTCTATCATTCCCACGGCTCTGAGCATTTCTTCCCTGCTTAAATGACGTCGCCGCTCCATAATAACGTTGGTTTTAATCAGTAGTAGGGAAACAGTAGCACTAATAATGTCTTCAATGCGTTGTATGTTTTTATAGGGAAAATATTGACAGCTGATTTTCATCTTTTACTCGAATTTGATTCACAGTTCCTGATTCAAATTATGAAATGCACCAAAAAGGATCCATATAAATTTATAAAATCATAAATTTATTACAAAGCCACATCTCAATCTCAAGAAATCCGCATAAAAATGCTTGATCCCTAGACACTTTTGATGTGTGTATTTAGTTAACAATATTTACCTTTACTCAAGTGGTAGAATGGTGTCTCCGGCATGAAGAAGAAGCAAACTACAAACGCTCCGGTGAAGATGATACCCACGTACGCGATCACCATGTAGGAGACGTACGGACCGATGCTGTAGACCAGCAGGAAACCGAGCGTGATGAACGCTTGCAGGAACGAGCCCAGGGCACCTCGGGAGTCATCCTGGAAGAAAAGAGGGTGAGCTTTGAAAATATTAGATCTAGTGATTAACATACTTACTTATTAGGAATTCGGTATTTGTGATGATTATGTGTTTCCCGAAGACGAGTGTAAATCAGCACGAACCAATCTATACTAATACTAGCTGACCCGGCGAACTTTGTTCCGCCTTAAAGGCAATAAATATCACATGATCTTACTTTTTACTTTTTAAATTAGGATAATTACGGTAGCACAAAAGTGTAGGAGAAGTCGAAACAATGAAGCTCATCATCATCACACTTTTCCTTCCCCTGCTGGGCATAGCTCTCCTCTCATAAGGAGTAGGATTGAGCGTAATCACCACGCTTGCTCAATGCGGGTAGGCGATTTCAGACTTAAAGTCCAGGCTTCCTTAAGATGTTTTCCTTCACCTATAATCAGCTTTATAACATTTAATCGTTAATAAATCTATATATATAAAAATGAATTGCTGTTCGTTAGTCTCGCTAAAACTCGGGAACGGCTGGGCCGATTGAGCTGATTTTGGTTTTAAAATGTTTGTCGTAGTCCAGGGTAGGTCTAAACGGTGAGAAAGTAAGGAAAAAAATGATTTAATAATAATGATGTATGAGCTTTATTGTTTTTACTTCTTCTCTACACTTTGCTACCCTGGTACCCTGCACCTCCAGAAAGGAGACAAAATAAAACTCACTTACAAGAGCAATGGGAGAATGGCAATGATAAATGTCACAACAATACAATATTAGTTTGAAGTTGGAGTTGGCTTTGTGGCTTTTTATTAGAAACTTTAAACCGGCAGAGAGTATTTCTTGCTTTAAACGAATGCATCAACGGCTGAGACTTTTTTTTATATACGGTATATGATACCAGGGTAGCACAAAAGTGTAGAGTCGAAACAATAAAGCTCATTCATCATTATTAATCTAATATTACATCGATGAAGTTATTTTGCCTACTTTGAGGAGTTGCAAGGTACCAGGATCGCAAAAAAGTGTAGGAGAAGTCGAAACAATGAAGTTCATTCATTCATACAGGAACAACGGGGACGGGATAAAAAGGATATCCTATATCCTTCTCCCAGTTCTTAGCTACCTCCCTACCAATTTTCAGCCAAATTGGTTCAGCCGTTCTTAAGTTATAAATAGTGTAACTAACACGACTTTCTTCTATATATACAGATTATCCTAATTTAAAATAGTAGTATTAATAAATAAGATCATGTCATATTGCCTTTAGGGCGGAACAAAGTTCGCCGGGACACTTTTGTGCTACCCTGGTACATAGCACCTCTACAAACTAGGCACAATAAAAGTTCTTTGATGTAATTATTATGGTTTAATGATGAATGAGCTTCACTGTTTCGGCTTCTCCTACACTTTTGTGCTGCCCTGGTACCTTACACCTCCACAAAGTAGAGAAAATCAAATTTCTTCTATGTATTAGTGATTTAATGATGAATGCAAAGCCAATTGATTAAAAAGTGAAGGAAAACATTTTAAGGAAACCTGGCCTTTTGTAAGTCTGAAATCGCCAACCCGCATTGAGCAAGCGTGGTGATTACGCTCAGTCGTTCTCCTCTCTAGCTATCCCTAGCAGGGGGACGATAAAAAAAGGCGATGATGATGAGCTTCATTGTTTCGATTTCTCCTACACTTTTGTGCTGCCCTAATTATCCTAATTTAAAAACTAAAAAATAAGATCATGTGATATTTATTGCCTTTAAGGCGGAACAAAGTTCGCCGGGTCAGCTAGCGGGTCTTCTATTTACTACTTCTTCTTACTTGATCTTATTTACTACTTTTTAAATTAGGATAATCTATATATATAAAAGAAGTCGTGTTAGTTACACTATTCATAACTCAAGAACGGCTGAACCGATTTGGCTGAAAATTGGTAGGGAGGTAGCTAAGAACTGGGAGAAGGACATAGGATATCCTTTTTAACCCGTTCCAGTCATTCCTGTGTGAATGAATGAACTTCATTGTTTCGGCTTCTCCTACATTTTGGGCTACCTACCAGGGTAGCCCAAAATGCCCTTGCACCTCCTCAAAGTAGGCAAAATAAAACTTCATCCATGTAATATTAGATTAATAATGATGAATGAGCTTCATTGTTTCGACTTCTCCTACACTTTTGTGCTACCCTGGTACCATACACCTTACATCTTTAAAAAAAAAAGTCTCACCCGTTGATGCATTCGGTTAAAGCAAGAAATCCATACTAATATTATAAATGCGAAAGTAACTCTGTCTGTCTATCTGTCTGTCTGTTACGCTTTCCCGCTTAAACCTCTCAACCGATTTTGATGAAATTTGGCACAGACAATCTTTAGACCCTGAGAAAGAACATAGGCTACCTTTTATCCCGGAAAAGTTTGATGTTCCCGAGGGAAATCTAAAAAGCGCGATATAACCGAACTCCACGCGGGCGAAGCCGCGGGCGGAAAGCTAGTAATAAATATATAAAAGAAATTTCATTTTCTCTACTTTGTGGAGGTGCAAGGTACCAGGGTAGCACAAAACTGTAGGAGAAATCGAAACAATGGAGCTCATTCATTCCCACGGGAACGACGGGAACGGGATGAAAAGTATCCTATGTCCTTCTCCCGGTTCTTAGCTACCTCTCCCTACCAATTTACAACAAAATCGGTTCAGCCGTTCTTGAAAAATAATGTTGTATAATAATAATCC
The DNA here is from genome assembly GCA_017933935.1 of Sesamia nonagrioides. Taxonomy (NCBI): domain Eukaryota; kingdom Metazoa; phylum Arthropoda; class Insecta; order Lepidoptera; family Noctuidae; genus Sesamia; species Sesamia nonagrioides. Next base: position 115,888 of record JADWQK010001280.1, on the reverse strand, counting down.
ATACTAATATTATAAATGCGAAAGTAACTCTGTCTGTCTGTCTGTCGGTCTGTCTGTCTGTCTGTCTGTCTGTCTGTCTGTCTGTCTGTCTGTCTGTCTGTCTGTCTGTCTGTCTGTCTGTCTGTCTGTCTGTCTGTCTGTCTGTCTGTCTGTCTGTCTGTCTGTCTGTCTGTCTGTCTGTCTGTCTGTCTGTCTGTGTCTGTCTGTCTGTCTGTCTGTCTGTCTGTCTGTCTGTCTGTCTGTCTGTCTGTCTGTCTGTCTGTTGTCTGTCTGTCTGTCTGTCTGTCTGTCTGTCTCTGTCTGTCTGTCTGTCTGTCTGTCTGTCTGTCTGTCTGTCTGTCTGTCTGTCTGTCTGTCTGTCTGTCTGTCTGTCTGTCTGTCTGTCTGTCTGTCTGTCGCGCGCGGGCCGCGGCCGGAAAGCTAGTAGTTAATAATACATGGAACAACTTTTATTATGCCTAGTTTTTAGAGGTGCAAGGTACCAGGGTAGCACAAAACTGTTTGAGCGTCTTCAGGTACTTGACCAAAGTCTATCTCGGATAACATAGAAAAGGGAGGATCCTCCGACCAGACAGCTGTTTTGTTTGGTGGGCACTTGCCCTATGGTTGATGTTGGGAAATTGTATGTATGTTAGTTAGAGTTACACGGTAATCTCTGCTTGCGAGATGTAGAATCCGTGTGACGTCAGTGTAAGGACCCTTGTCCTTACAATAACACCTGAAATTCACTGGCTCACCACTACACTCATATCGCAAGCAGCACATGTCCAACCTTGACCAGTGTCATTAACAGACTGGTTGATTGACAGCTATACTTCGACTACAGTGTACATGAGACAATATTAGTATGTACCTTTTAGGTGATACAAATACTACAGTCAGTATCACGTGTTGTTTATTTGTGGCGTTTGTAGATAACGCTACAAGCTGTTAAATATTCAAATTTAATTCTTAAGAGAACCCACCGGTTTAACTAAAGGTAAATAAAAAAAACTACGTGTGTTAGCTAACCAAGGAAGCAATCTGAACCCAGACGCTGCAAGCAGTGATGTCTAAGGGAGCATGATTTCAAGTTCATAAAATCAAGCAAGTCAGGCCCATGGGGCAAGTCATATTTTTGGAGTGAGTAATCTTTGTGCGCTATAGTCGTACGCAGCAATATTACACCGTACATTTTGTCAATGTCTACTGCTTGGTTTATTTAAAAAAAAAAAAATTTCAACAATTATAAACTAGTGCTTGACTGCAATCCCGCCTGATGGCAAGCGGTGATGCAATCGTTGACGGTAAAGCGCATTTGTTTATTAAGCCTATTCACTTAAAAGAACTAAGGAATAGGAAGGATGACGGCAGTTGAGCGAGGTGATGCAATGTTAAACCCAAGACCAACACGACCAAACGAAGCTGCGCTAGAGGGAGATTGATCTGGAGACTCTCCACGACCAAACTCCCGACACAACAAAATTTGGCGCATCGTACCCGGCACACATCGCTACACAACTGCTCAGACCCGTCCTCCATACGGCTTCAACAGGCATCAAGCCTGAACACGACGAATCGCTTGGCGGCAAGACTTTGTCTGGTGGGTGGTAACTTCTGCCGACAGCCGATGTTATGGCCTACCACCGAGAAAGAAAGTTAGAGATAAGGCCTTGTTTATAATTTGTTTAGTAATTAGGGGAATTCATACATGTTCTGCGAAATTCCCATAGGGGGCAGCTGCCCCCCCTCGGGGACGCCCATGAGCCAAAATACACACAAAAAGAGAAATCATACCGTAGCAATTTCGGCACAGTACATCGGTGAGATCGTGAATAGCATTCCGACAGCCAAACCCCAGAAGATTCTGCCAGCGTAGATCATGCCAACGTTCTTTGTAGTAGCGATAAGGATCCAACCCACGAACAGCGGGATGGAACTGCTGAGGAGACCCCATTTGCGACCGATCTTTGATGCTGCGAAACCACCGAGAAATGGACCTGGAAGGAAAGTTTATTTTGTACTCTAACCTTTATGTGTTAGGTACTTAGCATATCTATAGAACTATACCTTTATCAAGCTCCATAAAGAATAGAAGTAAACAAACCAATTTAAAGTAATCACAACTCAGATTTTACAAATCTCCTGTTATTTACATGATTATCGACTTTAACATGTTAACTATTTATTAACAATTCCTACTGCAGCATACTTTAATAGATTCACTAAAAGAACATGCATAATAACTTGGTATTACGAAAAACCATTACAAAGTCGACATTAATTTTACGTGATAACCCTACAAAAAAAGAAAGATGGATGAAATCCAGGTATTATACACATTTTGTGGAATTCAACCAATGAATAAAGTTTTGACAAATGCCCCACATTTGTCAATACAATTTTGCGTATTTTAATTACTTTAAAATCAACTGCATAACACATGCATACTTTCAAGTATGGACTAAGTGTAATATATGTACATGCATTGATTTTTATCAATGTGTACATGTATCAAAAAATTTAACCTATTAGGAAATTATAGCTTACATGTGTGTAATTTTTCATTCGAATCGGTTAAGCGTTCTATGCAAATAATAACATCTAAACATAAATAAACTGTTTACATTAGTCGGATTATAACCTACTTTTATGAAAATCATCTATCTAGAAAAGGGTGTTAACATCTGCCTTTTAGGCGTAAACGCAACGGTTTGTTTACCTCTATTCTTTATCGAATTTGGCCCAAATATAGAGAACGGAACAGAAGACTTAGACCACGCGGGCCTAATGCTTGTTGGTAGACGTCACATGTCTTAGATTTTGGTTCTAAGATATGCCGGTTTCCTCACGAAGTTTTTCATCACCGTCTTGAGACAAATGGCGATGAAATAATTCATATGTAGTAAAGCGCTTGTCTGGAAGCAAATCTACCTTTGAATGTATACTTTTAAGAGTAATTACTAACTGCCTAACTATTAGAAAATCGCCCACTTCCCCGGCCTACCCCAGGGGCAACCCCCTTACAATACCCCTACAATCATCATTATCATTCTGCTGTCGTTATTCTATTTTTTCTAAATTGTCCGACACCCTTGACATATTTCTTTTTTTGTAAACTTTGCCTCTCACTAGGAATTACTCCTGTGTCGTGGGTGCGTTTAGATACATTTAAACTCATATATACAAACAGCCAGACCCTGAACAACTATCTGTTGGCCATACAAATATTTGTCTCGTGCGGTAATCGAACCCGCGACACGCAGTGCAGCAGTCGATTTTCGCTATTGCACCAGCCATGTCGATATATGAGTTTCATTTGTGCAATGCCAAGCTTGCAACCGGCAGGGTATTCAATAAGATCGACAAAGAGATGGTTGATTCTCAGAATGCAGGAGACTACATCTCCCAGAAATATGATGAGCTTTGTAACAAGATACAATACCTGACGGAGTTGGATGCTACTGTTACTGGGTTCAGAAGAGATGTCAAAGCTATTGAGAAGCAGGTTGGTTTTTTTGTGCCGTAACCAGCAGGGTAATTGCGTAACACACTATTATTCCTGGCCACTTTGGATTCAGTGGAGAGACTGATTGGTGACCCTGATCTAACTCGAGTTGGTCTCCAAAGCCTAGAGCACAGGCGTAGAGTAGCCAGCCTTTCGGTGTTCTATAGGATGCATTTCGGGGAGTGTGCGAGGGAATTGCATGATTTAATTCCCCCATCTCCGTTCCACCAGCGGACGACCCGTCGTACGGCTGGTTTCCACCCTTACGTTGTTAACACCACTACGATCCGGACGAAGCGTTTCGCCTCCTCCTTTATACCGCGTACATCGAGGGATTGGAAAAATTTGCCAGCGGCGGTGTTTCCGTCGGACTACAATTTGAGTGTATTCAAGGCTAGAGTGAATAGGCTCTTAATAAACTAGTGCGCTTTACCATCAGCGATTGCGTCACTGCTTACCATCAGGCAGGATTGCGGGCAAGCGCTTTTTTATAATATGTAAAAAAAAAAAAATAGCAATGGGTTTCATTTTGACAGTTCAACAACATTCATTGAGTTATTTACGTTATTGAGCAGACACATTTTCTGACACATGGAGCAATTGATTAGCAATAAGCTTCGAATCGATGCCAACTGATAGCAATAGTGTGTTACGTAATTAGGGTGCGGAATCTCGTTTGGGAAACAAGTGTCTTAACTTCAGGACAATTATTATTATTTATTTTCTTCAATGTACACGTGTAGTACACGTGGAGATTCCACGTGTACTACACGTGTACATTGGGATAAATGCTATGCCCCGCAAAACCGTTTTCACGGTTTGTCTGCGGGAACGGAACAAAAAGCGCATCAGCAATAATTAAATATGCAACAATATTACAAAAAAGTTACATCAACAATATCAGCCCCCTAATCGGCGAACACATTTTTGTCAAATGATTGCGACTAGTTGGGATCATTTGGACCGAACGGACCAATGGGCGGTCCGAACGTCGGCGTCTTCTCGGTGGTAGGCAACAACATCAGCCGCCGGCATAAGTTACCACCCACCAGACAAAGTCTTGCCGCCAAGCGATTCGTCGTGTTCCGGCATGATGTCTGGTGAAGCCGTACGGAGAACGGGTCTGAGCAGTTGTGTTGCGATGTGTGCCGGGTACGATGTGCCTAATGTTGTTGTGTCGGGAGTTTGGTCGTGAAGGCTCTCCAGATCATCCTCTGGCGCAGCATCGTTGGTCGTGTTGTTGGGTTAAACATTGCATCACCTCGCTCAACTGCCGTCTTCCTTCCTATTCACTCAGTTTTTTTGAGTGAATAGGCTTAATAAGCTAGTGTGCTTTACCATCAACGATTGCATCACTGCGTACCATCAGGCGGGATTGCAGTCAAGCACTAGTTTATAACTATTAAAAAAAAAAAAAAAAGAACGATCCCAACTGATGCCAACTAGTCGCAATCATTTGACAAAAATGTGTTCGTACAGACTACTGAGTAAGAACATTTTAAGTGCTCTGGCAAATTTTCTTTTTGTTTTCTGACCTCTTATGTCAGCAGGCAATTGGTTGAGCCAATGGTACTCTTTTGTCCAGCGTTCGGTCGCCAAAATAATTACTAACTCTTGGTACATTAAATTTACCTGCTGACACCATCTTGGTTGCGTAGTTATGGGTTATTAGCGAGTGACGCTCCCAGCTACCATAACTGCTGACCAGAACCAGATCTTACAGCACACGTAACTAATAAGTACAATTTTGTTCAAGCAAAACTTACCGAAGATAGCGCCGACAGTTAGCAGGGAGCCGATCCAAGCCTCCTGGTTTGTGGTCACGGGTTTACCGACGGGGTTTTCCGGGGAGTCCTCCTGCAACTTCAGGTTCACGGGAGACGTCCATCCCATGGAGTAACCCGTTGACGCAATCGCGATGTTCGCTGGGAAAGAAAACATATTTTTATTGTTACAGATATAAAATAAACTAGAAGGATTAATTGTACGTGCCGCGCAGATATACATTTGCCAGGGACATTGACATGAGAAACACCCTTGAATTGAGGACATGATTCCAAACCATAGAAATAATTTGTCGGTCATCAAAATATAAATATCTGCTTTTTCATACAGCTACGCCGTGAAAATGTATAGGACAGCAGCTTTTTTTTTTATAATTAACATAATTTTTGAAAAAAAAAAAATGAGTTGCGATTTATTGTTGGAAGTAGTGAATTATGAATAAATAATGTGTTGATTTATTATACAAATTACAAATTTAATTTATAATTAAACTAAAACGTAGGCTAGAAAAAAAAAAGAAAAATTAGAAAAAAAACAACAACGCTAAGTTTTTTTTTCATGTTTTTTTTTTCAATAAAGTGAAAAAAGAACAAATTGTTTTTTTTTCATTTTACATCACTAATTAACATATAATTTCAGATTCTTGTAACGTAATCAATGGCAGCATCTTATAGAACGGACGAATTCAAATTTGTGCGATGCCCATAGAACAGTAGGTAATATAACAATAGGTATCTTAAACATTGATCCATTAGGTACTGTGATATTTATTTGTGTGGCTTCAGTAGATTTTTTAAAATTTTTGTTCAAGTGAAAATATAGCTACATCCATGTTTGGAAAGCGTAAACCAGAGTCAATTTCTTAATGATGACCTTTTCTCAGAGAAATATAAAGAAAATGATGCACTTAAGCTTAGGTTGTGAACAAGGGGATCTTCGCCAATATTCTTACATTTTTACAGAGTGGTGCTGACAATACGACAATAAGTGACAACAAGGACAATGGTGGTTCATAGGAATAATTCTAAACCATAGAAAAAAACCTAGCATCATAAATAAAAAAATGAAAATTTCAAACAAACTAAATCGCACAAAATTGCAAAAAATATTGGTTCACCTCCGATCGGCGACACCGCGATCCTCTATCGACTTGCTTTTTTTCGCGCCATTATTATTAAAGTTTGGTACCGTAGGATGCGGCGGTCATTAACCTGTAAGCGCTTTCTTATGTACATCATGTAGAAAATGTGAAAAATGAAAAATAATTTCCTGTGACTAATCTAATGGATACATTTATATATTTTTTATAGGTAGACTGAGAATGTGTTGAGGTACACGATGTTTAATTTATTGTCGTAATAGCTTTCCGCCCGCGGCTTCGCCCGCGTGGAGTTCGGTTATATCGCGCTTTTTAGATTTCCCTCGGGAACATCTATTTTTTTCGGGATAAAAGGTAGCCTATGTTCTTTCTCAGGGTCTAAAGATTGTCTGTGCCAAATTTCAACAAAATCGGTTGAGAGGTTTAAGCGGGAAAGCGTAACAGACAGACAGACAGACAGAGTTACTTTCGCATTTATATATTAGTATGGATTGTCAGCACCACTCTGTATATTTGCTAGATAGAAATATTTTGTCGGTCATTAAAATATAAATATCTGCTTTTTCATACAGCTACGCCGTCAAAATGTATGGGACAGCAGCTTTTTTTAAAATAATTAACATATAATAGTACAGTCAATCTGCAATTTGAGCTCCGAAAAATGACAAACCGGAATTTGACTCGATGAATCGTTAGAGGGGCAAGTAATAAACTTAATGTTAGATTTCCGAAGTCCCTCCTCCTGCTGTTTTTGAGAAAATCCAAAAATATTTTGAAATTGATTTATCTCAGCAACTATAAGGGCTAGCGACCTTTTTTTTTTTAAACTGTTAAGGACACTTAGGACTACATTTTCTTTCATTGAAGTGACATCATCCGACTTAAACTGCAAAAGCTAGATGGCGCTAAAGTTTGAAAAAATTGGTTTTTTGCCATTTTCATTATGAAATAACAATTTTTTGCAATAATGTAAATGAGAAAGTTGTTTGTCACAAAATTAGCTACAACTTTTGTTTAAAACATTTTTTCGTAAAACTTACCGTTTCCGAGCTGAAGCTTGTTGAAGTGTACAAATCGTACATTATGTGCCTTGCTGTAGGGTGTTTGTCATACAATTCATGGATAGATCAGTGAATTGAAATGTTTACATAATTTTCAATTTTTAAACTTTTAAAACTAAAACTAAAAAAAAAAAAAAAAAAAAAAAATCCATAAAATCCATTGTTTAAAAAAGTTTTAAAAGCGCGCACCTCCGCCTCGGGGTCCAACAAATAGGGGGTGGGGACTTCCCCATGGCTCTCGCCCCTGGACCCATTCATGGGGGGCGGAAGAGGGCGTTATCCGCCCTTCTTCGACGCCCGGTGCGTCTTCTGCGGCCCGGGAAGCGCAGGTTCGATCCCCGCATAGTGCAAGTATTTGTATGCATGAATATGAATATTTGCACTGGTCTGGTCGTGCCTCGGAAAGCACGCTAAGCCGTTGGTCCCGGTTGCCATACGAACATCTAATGGCAGTCGTTACGGGTTGTTGAAGCCCTCAAAAGTTCAACAATTGGTCTAACTGCAATGCTTCGATGTCGCCTTCGGGTTGTGGAGGTCAGACGGCAGTCGCTTCACGGAAAATGGCGAAGTTTAGCCATATCAGCAGTTGGACTGGTAAAGCGGACCCCAGACTCCAAAGCTGAAAAAAAAGGCTTCGGATGCGACTGGGATTAACGCTGAGATGATGATGTTTATTCTTAAAAGTTGATCCCATACTGTGATATTTATTTGTGTGGCTTCAGTAGATTTTTAAAAAGTTTTGTTTAAGTGAAAAAATACTTAATAATGACCTTTTTTCAGAAAAATAGAAAGAAAAAGATCCACTTATAATAAGTTTAGTTTGTGAACAAGGGGATCTTTGCCAATATGCTTACATTTATTTATACAATATGTAAAGAAAACCCTGTCCGATCCATGAAGGTATTGTTAGGTATCGATAACTGATTCCACTAATGCCCACAAAGACAGGCTAAACTTAAAAAAAAATACCCCTAAAAATAAACATTATTTCGCAAAAAGAGGTAACTTAATACATGTGCGGTAAGCAACCCCTTCCGCGGGCGGCGGGGGGCAGGGCACGCGGCACCTGTGACGTGGTCGCGTCGCTATTTCGCTTATAATAATACCGGTGTTGTCACTTTTTTTAAAATTACCAAATTTCGGGGAAATTGGAATTAATTCCCGGGAAAAAAGGATTATTTCTAAATTCAATAGTATTGTTACTATGATGATTATGTAAAATTTTATATCATATTTGGTCAAGTGTTTACCTAACCTTTATTATCCTTATGTTATGGGTCGGACAGGGTTTTCTTTACATATTGTATATACCTAACTTGGCGTGACTGGTTAATTTTGATTATTGTGATCTATTTTGTGTCAGTATCAATTATCCGTAAATTAGTCTACTATTTTTAGGGTTCCGTAGCCAAATGGCAAAAAACGAAACCCTTATAGATTCGTAATGTCTGTCTGTCCGCCTGTCCGTCCGTATGTCACAGCCATTTTTTTCCGAAACTATAAGAGCTATACTGTTGAAACTTGGTAGGTAGATGTATTCTGTGAACCGCATTAAGATGTTGATGCAAAAATAATAAAAAAAAACATTAATAAATATTGGGGGCTCCCGATACTTAGAACTCAAACACAAATTTTTTTTTTCATCAAACACATACGTGTGGGGTATCTATGGATAGGTCTTCAAAAATGATATTTAGATTTTTTAAATATTTTTTTTCGAAACCGAATAGTTTGCGTGACAGACGCTTCCAAAGTGGAAAAAAGTTGCCCCTCTAACTTCTAAAATAAGAAAATGAAAAAACTAAAAAAAACATAATTATGATGTAGTACATTACCTACTATAAAAACTACCAACGAAAATTGTTTTGAACGAAATCTAGTAGTTTTTTTTAATACCTCGTAAATCGTAAACCGCTTATTACCACGTAATCTTTTATACAAATAAGTTAAATCCTTTAATTTCATAAATCAATGATACGGACCCCTTTGTGCGTGAGTCCGACACTCACGTCGAATAATCGATCGGTATTCGGATAAATTATGACTTTTTTATTAAGAGCGGCTAACACCATGGAGCGAATGGTCTCGACCGTTAGCGCGGGCAGTCTTTGCTCAAGGTTCGATCGAGTGTGTGTTGGTCATGCCCAAACCCAGTGGATCTTATCTGTTTTAATCTGAGATTATCTTTGCAATCCCTTAATAATTAAAGTGATCTAAGTGTCTGTACAGTTAAAATAATAAGAATCGAACATCACACTATAGTTATTGTTCAACGTTTTCTCGAAATACCGCCCACGATGGATGCTCATGCGGCTGAGAAGACAACTCAACCATAGAATAAAGAGAGGGAAGTACGTTATCTTCATACAAACGGACCGCGCGCGGCTTGTATGTGTGCGCCATAGTATCTATGCGTCGCCGCACGCACCCCTAAACACAATATTAGAGTGCCTATGACTGCGCTAGTCGCGGCTAGCACGGAACGAGGTTCGCGCGTCACGGCTTTTCGGCACATTAGCTTTTAAAAAATGATCACTTAAACTGCAAAGTTGGTATGTCTATTTATGAACAATTAAAAGACTTATATTTTTCAAATTATATTTCTAAAAGTTATTTACAAGGATACGGATATATTACACATTAAAGTTTAATAACAACGCGTTTCGTAATAGTCGAAACCGAAGAAAGTAGATATTTTTTTGTAGCTAATTTGTAATTTTGTATTAAATGTGTGATTCAATAGATGTTATGTTTGTATTATTTATATTTGTATTAATTAAAAATAAAAATAAATATGGTTCTTTATGTGTACAAAACTAAAAATAAAAATTACAAAAAAAAAACTGACTAGTATATGTAAACTAAATACTAAGCAAATAATTTAAACATAATCTCTTAGTCTATAAATATTTGTTAGCGGTTTGGGCGACAACCGTAACCGACGAAGCGCGGACAGTCGTCAACCCTAAGACAGTAGGCAATTAAATCGCGGATTGGGTCGCAGATAACCTACTTCCCCTCTTTATTCTATGACTCAACTATTCGGAACCTTTGGCCCCGCCTTCCTGACGGTCTTCCCCGTCATACCTGTGTATTTCTTTCTCTGTTTAAAAGACCAAAAACTGACCTATCTTCTGCATGCCTCTTGGAAAAGGCTCTTGCGGTATGCAGAATAATAATTCATACAAAATACTGATCTACAAAAATATACATTTGCTAAAAATCACCATTTTGGCTCCTGAATACGTTCTATTACAACTATAATTTGTTAGCCACGTCAAAAGTTCCACGTCGATATTTGTATGACACGGTAAATATTTAACATGTTATAAAGACATGAGAAGACTTTATCTATATAATAAATACTAAATGTAGTAACATTAATCTTTATTTAAATATACATAAGTGTCGCTACAATAAACTTAGGTATTATCTTAATGCTGCCAGATTCATTAGGCCACCAAAATGTTTTGTTCCGAGACATTTTAAACTGATGTTTGATGAACACTTTCCTTATTGGCACTATAAACATGAAAATATAATATTTAATTAGATATTTGTCATAACAAACTGAATGTATTCTTAGGTAGTGGTTTTAATCCCACGTATTTAGAACTAAGATAATTGCCATCTACTGAGCACGAATCCAAACTCCTAAACTATTATTGACCGACTATCTGATGGGAAACTATTTAAATATCTTTCAACCTGGGTATTGTATCTTAGGCTAAAACTACCCTTGAGATTACCATTTGCACATAGGGGTGGTCCAGGTTCCTCCTAAAAGACCAATTCCGGAACCCTCCCTGTGCAACGCCAGTAAGGCACATGGGCCTTGGGGAGACTAAATGGGCCTTCCTAGGACTTCGTGTTCAGCAGTAACCCTTTGGGGTAGTAAACTTGATGTTACGTGTTATGTACCTATGTGTCAAAGTTAAAATCAAAACCAAAAGTTATTTATTCAAATTAGTCTGAGAATCGTCACTTTTCGGACGTCAAAATTACAATAGACAGTTCCCCAAAATACCCGACCTTCACCATTACCTAGTGTTTGTATGTATATGTCAACTTCTTAAGGACTCCTGGACCTTGACCTTAGTTACAGGTCATTTCTGATCCGTGTCACCTAAGGGCAGAAGATTAGTTTGGTCTTCGACCTAAGAATTATTGATGCTTTCGGCTGTAGCAAAAATGTCTCATGGTGATGCAAAAAGTAACACAATATTGTGTACAACTTGAATCATCACCATCATCATCATCATCCCAGTGTTAATCCCAGTCGCATCCGAAGCCTTTTTCAGCTTTGGAGTCTGGGGTCCGCTTTTACCAGTCCAACTGCTGACATGGCTAAACTTCGACATTCTCCGTGAAGCGACTGCCGTCTGACCTCCACAACCCGAAGGCGACATCGAAGCATTGCAGTTAGACCAATTGTTGGATTTTTGAGGGCTCCAACAACCCGTAACGGCTGCCACTAGATGTTCGTATGGCAACCGGGACCAACGGCTTAACGTGCTTTCCGAGGCACGACCAGACCAGTGCAAATATTCATATTCATGCATACAAATACTTGAACTGTGCGGGGATCGAACCCGCGCCACCTTGCACAGCGGCCGCGTCCGCTACCGCTACGCCACGGAGGCTGTCAAACAACTTACAACTTGTGTACAACTTGAATCCATACTAATATTATAAATGCGAAAGTAACTCTGTCTGTCTGTCTGTTACGCTTTCCCGCTTAAACCTCTAAACCGATTTTGATGAAATTTGGCACAGACAATCTTTAGATCCTGAGAAAGAACATAGGCTACCTTTTATCTCGGAAAAATTTGATGTTCCCGAGGGAAATCTAAAAAGCGCGATAACCGAACTCCACGCGGGCGAAGCCGCGGGCGGAAAGCTAGTATAACCATAACTATAGTAAGTAGTTAAATTATTTACTATTTGCTAGAATTTTATACAGTATGTTAAATAACAGAGGGCGTTCCCTTAAACTCGTTAATATAAAAAAATATCAGCATAGAAAAATAAGTATAAAAAAATCCGAATAAAAAAAAATTCTAATTGGAAATAAATTTGAAACCTCCTGTTTTAAATCAAAATAGTAGTCGTCATGTATAAATAAGTCTTTCATGTTCGCGTGTACAGTGTGTTTCTTTTACATGTCAATTTAAAATTTTTATTGAATATTTTCTTATTGGAAAAAAAATTAAAACATTTTGTTTTCGAATGGAAATATTTTTTTTAGCATGTATGTATGCTATACTATTTCGGGTTAACGGGAACGCCCTCTGTTAGTTAACATACTGTATAACACAAAGTTTAAATAGTTGAGTGAGATATTTGGTTTTATTTCTTACCTACATCATAAGGTCTAATTATGCTTATTTTTATTCATGTAAATCAATTATTTCAATAAATATTATTTTATTATTAGTTATCCCTACTCCTGTTGCGTTTGTGTTGTGTTGCATCCAGAAATAATAATCATTGGAAAGTAAGTACATTTTACCCTGATGTTGCAAATTACTTTCGTTGAGGGGCTCCGAAAGTAGCTAAAGAGATTCTTTTCTTTTTTTTAATTTAAACTAATGCTTGACCGCAATCCCGCCTGATGGTAAGCAGTGATGCAATCGTTGATGGTAAAGTACGCTAGTTTTTTTTTTATATATATTTTATAAACTAGCGCTTGACCGCAATCCTGCCTGATGGTAAGCAGTGACGCAATCGTTGATGGTAAAGCGCACTAGTTTATTAAGAGCCTATTCACTCTAGCCTTGAAGACACTCAAATTGTAGTCCGACGGAAACACCGCCGCTGGCAAATTGTTCCAGTGCAGTTTATTAAGAGCCTATTCACTCAAAAAAACTGAGTGAATAGGAAAAAACGCGGCAGTTGATTCTAAATGTATCAGTCCATTTTGGATAGTCAGCATCCTAAGCATCTCGGTATAGTAAAACCACATAAATAAATAAATAAGCATATATTACCTACACCATAATGTACGAATTCATTCTAAGTTATTTACGACTGAAACCTGACGCTCATTGTAGGTAGTTTATTATACGTAGCGACGCATGTTTGAGGAGCCGTGCCCTTTCTACTTATCATTTGTGTACCTACCTACTTACTGGCTTGTAGTCAAATAAGTTATACTTGTGTGCTCAGTACTTAGAAGTAAGTAGCTAAGAACTGAGGAGGGACATGGCGACTTAGCTGATGATACTGACTGACCCTTGTTCACAAATTCATCATCATCATCAACCTATTATCATCTATTATCGTCCCACTGCTGGGCACAGATCTCCTCTCTTACAGAGAAGGATTGAGCGTAATCACCACGCTTGCTCAATGCGGGTTGGCGATTTCAGACTTATAAAGTCCAGGTTTCCAAATTAACTGAATTTCATTTAAGTGCATCTTATTCTTTCCATTACATTAAAAAAAGGACTTAAGATAAAATATTTGTTTCTTGTGGTAGGCAACAACATCAGCCGCCGGCACAAGTTACCACCCACCAGACAAAGTCTTGCCGCCAAGCGATTCGTCGTGTTCCGGCATGATGTCTGATGAAGCCGTACGGTGGACGGGTCTGAGCAGTTGTGTTGCGATGTGTGCCGGGTACGATGTGCCTAATGTTGTTGTGTCGGGAGTTTGGTCGTGGAGGGTCTCCAGATCATCCTCTTGCGCAGCATCGTTGGTCGTGTTGTTGGGTTAAACATTGCATCACCTCGTTCAACTGCCGTCTTCCTTCCTATTCACTCAGTTTTTCATTTAGTACATCAACGTGTTAGCCTTTTAAATTTATTTGAGTATGTATGTAACTAAATCAGTATAATGTCTTTATTTAATTTCAAATTGTAACCGTGTTCCCAAGAGAGACTATTTCAATAGTTGTTAAAATGACTTTTGTCGGTTGACAGCAAGTAGATAGCTGTCAACGTGGGTGGTCTCATTTGGGAACACGGTATTCGAGCTTGAGCAGTCGCAGGCTACACTGGTGTACTTGTTAAAAGTGTAAACTAAGTAAAAGTGATATTGTTATTAAAATAACTTATAAAACCAAACTGGTACAAGACTTTAATTTATTCTCTTCGCAACCTTGAGGTGGATTATAGTTCAGAATTGGGATAGCACTAAGAATATTGTATTCTCAGTGTTACCAAAACGCCCAGCACAACGCAATAAGGTATTGTTTCAGTTTTTGTATATTTTTATTTTTTTATTGGTGTTTTTAAATAATTTTTCCTATTTGATGAAATTATTTTAATTACCTAGTAGATTTATATGATTGACTATTGATGTTTTACTGTGTTTAAAATAAACAAAGATATCGTATTAAATAAAACGCACATCAACCATTTTCGATATTCTTAATGTACCCTACAAAAAAACAAAAAAAAAAGAAACGGTTTTCTCTCGTGTGCAAAATACTATTTCAGCTAATCAAATGGAAGATCAATCGAATAGTCGAAGCAGACGCTTGCAAACTCCGGATCCCAAGCTGCCGTCTTGTGCGCAATGCCTTCAATGTGCGAGACTCAGCTGTGGCGGCACGCAGCGCAGCCGCAGCGGCACGCAGGGCAACCAGAGTAGCGCAGGGCGCAGCCGGAGCGGCGTGCAACGCAGCCGGAGCGGCCTGCGACGCAGCCGGGGCGATGAGCTGTCCAGCCGGAGCGGCGTGCAACGCAGCCGGAGCGGCCTGCGACCAGGCCGGAGCGGCGTGTGACGCAGCCGGAGCGGCGGGCGCCGGAGCCGGAGCGGCGTGCGCCGGAGCCGGAGCGGCGTGCGCCGGAGCCGGAGCGGCGTGCGACGCAGCCGGAGCGGCGTGCGACTCAGCCGGAGCGGCGTGCGACGCAGCCGGAGCGGCGTGCGACGCAGCCGGAGCGGCGTGCGACGCAGCCGGAGCGGCCTGCGACGCAGCCGGAGCGGCATGCGACGCAGCCGGAGCGGTGGGCGCCGGAGCCGGAGCGGCGTGCGACGCAGCCGTTGCGGTGGGCGCCGAAGCCGGAGCAGTGGGCGCCGGAGCCGGAACGGCATGCGGCGCAGCCGGAGCGGCGCCAGACGGAGCAGTTGCCACAATAAAAGGTTTTTCCAAGGTGATAGTAACATTGCCGAGCAGGTTAGTGAGAAAGTATTGTTAGCGCAAATGTTGAAAGATGTTGTTCAAAGTGTTCAAACCATGAAAGCTGATGGGAACAATGAACGTTTTCCTGTCTTTAATGCTATTCCAGAATTCGATCCATCTAAAAGAAACCAATCCATAGACACGTGGATAAATAAAGTAAATGAATGTGCTCAAATTTATAATTGGTCAGAAAGACAAACAATTACGCACTACCGAAACTTGTAGGTTTTGCTCTGAAGTGGTTTCAAGGGTTACCTAGCGTAATGTTTTCCTGGTCTGAGTGGCAAATTAAACTACGATCAGCTTTCCCAAGTGACGAAAATTATGCTCAATTATTATTGGCTTGCCTGTAAAGCTCATTTTGGGGAATCTCTAGAGGAATATTTTTATAACAAGATGGTGTTATTGAATAGATGCAATATTACTGGGAAGAATGCCATTGATTGCGTACTGTTTGGGATCGAAGATCGATCAATAAGGACTAGTGCAGAAGCGGCACAGTACTCCGATCTTGATAAGTTACTTGTCTACTTAAAGGGAGTTAAAATTAATAAACGAATGGAAAAGAATGCACAGCAGGCAAGCGTAATCGATAATAAATGCAATAAAATTAAAGGGACTAAAACTAACATAACAGAATTTCCATCTAGATGTTATAACTGTGGTGATGAAGGCCACCCGTATTATAAGTGCAAGCAGCCAATCAAACGGTGTACTGCTTGTAATAAAGTAGGACACTTAGTTAATGAATGTAGCGAGAAAAGGGCGTCCACTTCAAAAATCCCTATAGTCGGTCATTAAACTACTATAGCTTGCTTTGCTTTTTCAACCAAGGAATTAGGATGTATATAAGGGGTTGAGATAAATATTGAAGACAATTAAAACACATTATCCATTACCAAGTATTGATGATTAGCTGGTCAATTTATCAGGTTTCAAGTATTATACAACCTTAGATCTTGCGTCCAGATATTACCAGATTAGTATGTCAGAAACTTCCAAACACTCAACAGCTTTCGTAACGCCTGACGGCCACTTTGGATTTAACCGGATGCCTTTTGGTTTGGCTAATGCTCCATCTAATTTTCAACGATCTATTAATAATATCCTTGGTAACGTGTTTTAAAGATGCGTTTGCTTATTAAACTTTACAAGAGGGTTTTGAGAAATTAAGTAATACTTTAAATTTATTTAGGTCCTCTGGAATAACATTAAAATTATCAAAATGTAACTTCTTTATGCGGTCTGTTAATTACTTAGGATTTAAAGTAAATGAAAACGGAATACGGGCTGGGTAGCATAAAATAGAAGCTGTCAAACGATTTCCTCTCCTAAAGTCCGCCAGTTTATTGGTTTATCCAGTTTCTTTCGGCGCTTTATACGGGATTTTCTGCAATCGCTAGACCATTGACTCAACTCCTTAGAAAAATTCTACTTAGCATTGGGGAAGTTCTGAAGAAAAGGCTCTCCAAATGTTAAAAGCGGAATTGATAAAACACCCCGTTCTTGTTTTTTATAATCCGATCTATGAAACAGAAGTTCATACTGATGCCTCTAAATTAGGGATTGCTGGAATATTAATTTGCAGAGACCAACAAAGGATTCCCCGTTTAGTGCTGTTGCTTATTACAGTAGGCAGACTTCCCCCGAAGAGGCCCGTTTCACTTCCTATGAATTAGAGACCTTGGCTGTAGTAATGTCCGTAAAACAATTTAGAGCGTATTTGTTAGGGCTGAAATTCACAATAGTCACTGATTGCAATTCAGTTCGAGCTACGTTTGAAAAGAAAGACATGTTACCACGGGTTGTACCAAGAGGAATAAGGTGGCACTTACTCAGATCAAATCATGATATGTTAGGACATTTTTGTTTTGAGAAAACATATGACAAAATAAAAAGTCAATATTGGTTTGCCAAAATGAGAAGATTCATCATACGTCTTGAATGTGCTCATACTAAAGTTCCCCCTGGCAAAAGGTCCGGGGAATTACACCCTATACCAAAGGTGGATCTCCCATTCCACACACTTCATATAGACGACGAATTCATATCTTCTTTTGATTATAGAGGCCTTTACTAAATATATAATTCTGGAGCCAGTTAAAAACACTAAAAGTACAAATAGTATTAGAGCATTACAACATTATTTTCATACTTTCGGTGTACCGCAGAGAATAATCTCGGACAGAGGAACCTCGTTTACTTCCATAAATTTAAGAAATTTCTAAATTCATTAGTAGATAAACATGCTTTAGATGCGGTCGCAACGCCGCGAGCAAATGGGCAAGTAGAGAGGTACAATAGGACTGTACTTGCTGCTTTCAGTGCTACAAACTTTAATACAGGTTACATTCGCAATGGGTGATTTAGTCAGAGTGGAAAGCTTGTTCCAAAACTTCGTGGTTCTTATCGCATAATAACTGTATTGGATCATGATAGATATATTATTGAAGATACTCCTTTAACTCGAAAAGGTAACCGCCGTTTTACTGGCACTTTTTCCGTAGACAAGATTCACCCATGGTTAGTATTTGATAGAACCAATAATGAATCTGATAATGATTCTAATGATGATCAAAAATCTGTTCATGATGACGAAACCTAGTCTTCGCTTATAACCGTTTGATTTTCTGCAAATTGTCTATTTCTGCATGCTATGTGTATTTTAACAGTTTGTTTCAGAGAAATAATAAAATAATTAATCTTTTTATTCTAGTTGTCAAACCACTGGAATGTAGAGGTTTCAGTGGAATGACTAGACAGTGCTGAAGACATGAAGGGGCTTCAGTACTGTGGTATAGTAATTTAGAGTTGTCAGACCACTGAAATGTAGAGGTTTCAGTGGAATGACTAGACAGTGCTGAAGACATGAAGGGGCTTCAGTACTGTAGTATAGTAATTTAGAGTTGTCAGACCACTGAAATGTAGAGGTTTCAGTGGAATGACTAGACAGTACTGAAGACATGAAGGGGCTTCAGTACTGTACATTTGATATTCTGCAAATTGTCTATTTCTGCATGCTATGTGTATCTTAACAGTTTGTTTCAGAGAAATAATAATAAAATTAATCTTTTTATTCTAGTTGTCAAACCACTGGAATGTAGAGGTTTCAGTGGAATGACTAGACAGTGCTGAAGACATGAAGGGGCTTCAGTACTGTACATTTGATATTCTGCAAATTGTCAATTTCTGCATGCTATGTGTATCTTAACAGTTTGTTTCAGAGAAATAATAATAAAATTAATCTTTTTATTCTAGTTGTCAAACCACTGGAATGTAGAGGTTTCAGTGGAATGACTAGACAGTGCTGAAGACATGAAGGGGCTTCAGTACTGTGGTATAGTAATTTAGAGTTGTCAGACCACTGAAATGTAGAGGTTTCAGTGGAATGACTAGACAGTGCTGAAGACATGAAGGGGCTTCAGTACTGTAGTATAGTAATTAGAGTTGTCAGACCACTGAAATGTAGAGGTTTCAGTGGAATGACTAGACAGTGCTGAAGACATGAAGGGGCTTCAGTACTGTAGTATGGTAAATTAGTTGTCAGACCACTGGAATGTAGAGGTTTCAGTGGAATGACTAGACAGTGCTGAAGACATGAAGGGGCTTCAGTACTGTAGTATGGCAATTAAGAGTTCTCAGACCACTGAAATGCAGAGGTTTCAGTGGAATGACTAGACAGTGCTGAAGACATGAAGGGGCTTCAGTACTGTAGTATGGTAATTTAGTTGTCAGACCACTGAAATGCAGAGGTTTCAGTGGAATGACTAGACAGTGCTGAAGACATGAAGGGGCCTCAGTACTGTAGTGTGACATCTTAAGGCAAAAACATGAAGGGGTTTTGCCCTCGGATGATCATTAGATATTTAATGTACCTAGATATGTAGAGGCTACAATTAATTTATACAGTATTTTGAGGCGAAAACATGAAGGGGTTTCGTCCTCGTTGAATTATTAGTGTGAAATATTTGATGTAGTTATGTATCTAATGTAATTCTAATTTTGAGATGAAATCAGACATGAGATGTTGATTCAGTTTATGCTATTTGTTGTTAATTAGAGATTGAAATAAATAATTAATATTTTTTTTATATACAATCTTTTATATTATTAATGTTTTCACGAGACGTGAAATGACAGGAAGGGCCGACTGTTAGCCTTTTAAATTTGAGTATGTATGTAACTAAATCAGTATAATGTCTTTATTTAATTTCAAATTATAACCGTGTTCCCAAGAGAGACTATTTCAATAGTTGTTAAAATGACTTTTGTCGGTTGACAGCAAGTAGATAGCTGTCAACGTGGGTGGTCTCATTTGGGAACACGGTATTCGAGCTTGAGCAGTCGCAGGCTACACTGGTGTACTTGTTAAAAGTGTAAACTAAGTAAAAGTGATATTGTTATTAAAATAACTTATAAAACCAAACTGGTACAAGACTTTAATTTATTCTCTTCGCAACCTTGAGGTGGATTATAAACGATTGCATCACTGCTTACTATCAGGCGGGATTGCAGTCAAGCACTAGTTTATAACTATTAAAAAAAAATATATATATAGGTATTCGGTTTTCATTAGGCTCATGCCGATCGACCAAATCAAATCCGTAATGCAAAAAATCCGATAGGCCTTGCTTGTCGAGATCAGGGGCCCTAGCCAATGTAATATCGCTTCACAACGAAGCGAAATCGTATACCAAACCAACCAATAATGAAAACGATTGACCACGTGACGCGATAAATCACGTGGTCAATGGTTCCCGCCATTGGTTGGTTTGGTATTCGATTTCGCTTACCTACTAAGCGATGTTACATTGGCTACAGGCCCTGGTATGCTTAGAATAATTTGGGTAAAGCCGAGTGACGATTTTCCCGAACATAAATTCGATTTTAGCCGAATTATGATGACGACCGATAGGTTGTTATCGTTCAGGAGATCTTTTCTGTGAAAGTGATTTTTCCAGCGATGAATACGAATTTTCCGTGATAAATCGATGAGATCAGATTGTTCATTGAATAACAAACCGATCAATACATGAGTTCAGATACTAAAGCTGCAGTTGTTATTATTTTAATTACGACACTTGCAGTGTTCATTGTCGGCTTATCTTATGCGGTCAGTTTGATAGTAACTCCTATAGTATTATCACAGTATAAAAATCATACAGTAGGTCGACGCTTTTGATCTCGTGTAAAATGCCGACATCGTCTAGACAGTAACGCATCGGCCAGGGCTGTCACAAATAAACAATATTTATGAAATTATTTATTTACTGCAGATCAACATCGATAGCTGTTTAATATAATTATTTACTTAATTTGCTATTTTTACTAAGGGAACAACTCGAGACAGATTTAAGTTATTTAGATGGTATTTTCGAAACCAGCACCCTTAAACTTACATTTAAACTGGCATCCGCCATATTAGATTTCAAAAAGGGTGGCTTTTTCGTAACAAGCACCCCAATTATACTCAAAATTGACACGCATTTCAAATTATAAAAAACATGACGTCTGCCATTTTGGATGTCAAAAAGGATGGCTTTTTCGTAACAAGCACCCCAATTATACTCAAAATTGACACTCATATCAAATTATAAAACAAACAAATAAAAAAACAAACACGCGTTAGCCCTTCATGATAGATACCGAGCTACGAACATCTTTTTGTTCGGAGCTCGGTTGCCGCTTACCCGCGTCTCGTCCCTCACACCCCGCACGATTGCTCTGTCTAGCTCTAGACGTCTTCGTCGGACGACTGTATGATTTTTAGACTGTGCCTGTAGTATTATATTATCTTTGGTACTACGCTATCATCGTGGTATAAATAAACCTCATTAATATGAGGACTCATTGTTTAGTATTTCTTGCCAGTAATTATTGAAGCTGTGTAGTAGTTGTCATTCCATTTAGTTCTTATTTTTTGATGTCGTGGGAAATCTGCAAAAAGCCCCCGGGATCTCTGGGGACCGAGGTCGTTTAGTGTGGGATTTTTACCTCACTAAAACCACCATCCGCACATAGGGGTGGTCTAGGTTCCTTTTAAAAGACCAATTGCGGAACGCCCTGTGCAACGTCTGTAAAGGGAGACTATAAAGGGCCCCTAGGCCTCGCTGTGTACGGCAGCACGTGACCACTGTGCCACCGTCTTCCCTGGGGTCACTTGATGGGTGCACAGAGTCCCTACTCTATGCGCCCGCGACCCCAAAGGTCCACTTACCTTTGCTATGTAAGCGTATTAGGCGCCAAGGCAATTGCCTCCTCAAAAAAAAGAGCGGGGAGTCTCTCTTTTTTTCTCCTCTTTCATTCCATTTAGTCCTATTAATATTATAAATGCGAAAGTTTATGAGTATGGGTGAAAGGTTGTTACGCTCGCAAAAAGTACTCACCGGATTTAGATGAAATTTGACACACAGATAGTTTATAACTAGGAATACCATATAGAATACTTTTTAACCCAATATTGCCGCGGGATCCATACTTACGCGGATGAAACCGCAAGGCAGAGCTAATCTAATATACATATATGTATGTATCATCGACACTTACGACTAATTAATGGATTGATCACCTGCTTAGCGTGTCGATAGCAATCATAATGGACTCGACCCAGAATTCTGCTACTTATTTCCATATTCTTCTTTCGATCGTGTCGTTTGCAATTTAAATGGATTCAGCCCAACATTCAGCTTTTAGTTGGTGGGTTGGGTGCTTAGGCCCGTATTCCAGAACAAAACTCAAGCATTGATCTCTGTTGAAGTATTACTTAAAACTAGTTTTAACCAATCAAATGGTTTGAAACGAGACTTAAGTAGAGCTTGCGTTTTGAGTGACGTTCTCTAATACGAACCTTAGTCATTAACAAAAATTTTCATTTGCATCATTTATACTCTTAAGTTTTTGCTTTGTTGCTGATTTTTCTTTTTTGTGAACAAAACTCGTATGTTATTAAATTTTACTTTATATTATTTAACACAAGAAATGTTTTTTTTTAGCTTGAATTGTTGTAGTTTGGAAGTCTGTTAATATTTTTTTTATGTATTCTGAGGGAAATGTTGTTGGTTAAACAGCTCGTATCTGTTTGTATTTCTCTCAATAAAATGTAATGTGTCACTGTTTGTTTTCCCAAATACACAAAAATAAAAATAATAAAATTAGTTTGGCGCCATCACCAGCCGCCATCAGTTCCTGTATCGTGCAGCTGACAGCACACGCAGGGCATGTTATTACTTAGGTGTCTCATCGTTTATGGAACAGCACCGCATTTACACTCTATGGCGGAGTTGTCCATGTATCTCCACCTGAAAAGGTTGTCCTCGCGTCGGCCATCCTGGGTCCGGAAAGACTTCTAGGTTATTCAAGCTAAGCAGGTGGAACAAATGGTTTGGATCATCATCAACCTTTTTATTGTCCCACTGCTGGGCTTACGCTCAATCCTTCTCATACAGAGAAGGATTGAGCGTAATCACCACGTTTGCTCAATGCGGGTTTCCAGTTCGATTTCAGACTTAAAGACCAGGTTTCCTCAAGATGTTTTCCTTCACCTTTTTAATCAGTCATTGGTGTCCAAGATATACTTAGAAAGTACATACATATAACTTAGAAAAGTTACGTTGGTACTTGCCTGACCTGGAATCGAACCGGCACACTCATACTTGAGAGGCTGGTGTTTTAACCACTAGGCCACCACGTCCGGTTTGGATAAGGGAGCACTAATAGGGATGTATACAAGGTATGAAAATCAAAAAAACAATTTGTCCGTCTTATAGATAATTAAAAAATAATTAAGACCCGTATTTTTTATTTTGTCGAAATAACCTATCTACTGAGATATAACGCATTAAAGTTACGGAGTGGGGGCTAATTAAATGTAATAAAATGTCGCATGACGTCACGCCGTGGTACAAAATATACCACAGCGTGACGTCATTCGACATTTTAAATCTATATATACTTATATCTTCCTAAGTATTTGAATGAAAGAAAAAAATAAAAAATACGCGTTCAATATTTTTTATAAATCTATCTGATGGACATTATTTTTTTAGGATACAACCCAATTGTCACCATTGATGACAGCCTTTTTACTGCACTGGTGAGTATAGGTTCCTCCCTTTCTGTTACACTTTACTCATTATCAAAACGATGACTTGAAACAAAT
Source organism: Sesamia nonagrioides (assembly GCA_017933935.1). Classification (NCBI taxonomy): domain Eukaryota; kingdom Metazoa; phylum Arthropoda; class Insecta; order Lepidoptera; family Noctuidae; genus Sesamia; species Sesamia nonagrioides. The sequence goes on along the minus strand of JADWQK010001280.1, from coordinate 92,170 downwards.
TATTTAACTAATTTATTTATGGCTTACAAAATTAAAATAAATATTGAACATCAAACAGTCTGTAAAGACAGAGATTATACACACATCAAAAGTGTCTAGGGATCAAGCATATTTATGCGGATTTCTTGAGATTGAGATGTGGCTTTGTAATAAATTTATGATTTTATAAATTTATATGGATCCTTTTTGGTGCATTTCATAATTTGAATCAGGAACTGTGAATCAAATTCGAGTAAAAGATGAAAATCAGCTGTCAATAATTTCCCTATAAAAACATACAACGCATTGAAGACATTATTAGTGCTACTGTTTCCCTACTACTGATTAAAACCAACGTTATTATGGAGCGGCGACGTCATTTAAGCAGGGAAGAAATGCTCAGAGCCGTGGGAATGATAGAAGCTGGTTCCCGGCAACGTACTGTGGCTTTAGCTCAGAGTGTTATCAGTCGACTTTGGACACGTTACCGAAGCACTGGTACCGTGGCTGAGCGCCATGGAGGACGGTATCGCTGCACCACACGGAGACAAGACCGATACATTCAAATCTTAACTCGAAGAGCTCCAACAATACAAGGGAACTTAATTAGCGACCAAACAGTCAGAAACCGCTTGCATGAAGTGAACCTTCATTCCCGAAGACCGCTACGGGTACCACCTATAGCAATGCACAATCGTAGGATTCGATATCAATGGGCTCTTGAACACAGAAATTGGGCAGAAGAACAATGGCGTTTCGTGTGCTTTTCTGATGAGTCTCGTTTTGGTATGAGACCGGATACAAGACTTATACGACACTGGAGAACCCCTGGACGCCAACAGCGATTAAAATCCTGCCAGGAAGTCCATCCTTATGGTGGTGGAACCATCATGGTATGGGCGGGTATTTGGATCGGCGGAAGAACTGAGTTGATTTGGATCAGAGGCAACCTCAACGCTCAAATTTATGCTGAAACGATTGTATCAGACGTCATCGTTTCTCTACAAGTGCAAATCGGTCCCTTATTTCAGTTAATGCATGATAATGCACGACCGCACACCGCAAGAGTTGTAAGACAGACTCTCGCCGCAGCTAACATCAATGTCCTGCCCTGGCCTGCTCAGTCGCCAGACTTAAACCCGATTGAGCATGCATGGGATATGCTACAGAGAAGAGCTCTGCCGAATATGGAGGGTATCCAGTCGCAAGAAGACCTTTTTTTGTTGTTGCAACGAACATGGGCGGCCATTCCACAGCGTGATTTGGGTGAACTCATTTTGAGTATGCCAAACCGATGTTCTTGTGTTGTTAGTGTTCGCGGTAGAAACACGGATTATTAATTGTTTAAGTTACCCAATAAAATTTTAGAGAAAACTGTTATTTCAGTCTTTTTTCGAACTTTTGTGTTAGTGGTTCAAATGTCAAATATCCCTTTATTAGGAAAATGGCAAATTTCTTTATTAATGCAAAGGTGACTTGGTTTATCGTTACTGTGACAAACGAAAACACTTCATTTGATGAATCCTTAAAGAAAATTTTAATTAATATCAATCAGGAGAAAAGTTATTGCAAAAATATATGTTGATCCCTAGACACTTTTGATGTGTGTATTTTGAGAGGAAAAGTAAATTGTCTTGTTATTTTCTTCGCTTTGTAAAGTGTTTTGAAATACTCAGTGTATTTGAATTGGGAGGTTGCAACAAGATTGCAGCTGATTTCACACAGATAATATTTATTCGTTGGTGACAGCAAGTCTACCATAGACAAGGCAGCAAAATAATTATGGACAATGGCGCCGATTCTCTTGTACACAAACTATACAAATTTTAAGTTCAACTTCAACTCTTCAATGGCCCCTGTGGAATAGATACCACAATTTTGCCAATAACAAGTGTAACAAATTATAGAAATTCTTTGAAAATTTCATTTCACAATAATGGCGGATATCGCCAATGACAGTCGAAAAAGACGGCCGTGTGAACTGTCTACGAGGGAGGTTTGAGGCAAAGGCATGATGTGGCCACTATGCTGCCGTATTTCAATATTCTTTATGAAATATTTATTGAATGCACTTTTTACTACATAAATCAGGCGCCTTTATTTAGTAAACGATACTATAAATAATTCAAAAGTCCAATGAAACGTGAGCGTGACACTCAGCTTAGGTTTCCCGCCAAACACCCCAATTTTAAGTTAAGTGCATCTTTTTCTTTTAATTTCATTAAAAAAAGGATAGAAGATAACACTTTAGTCTAATCCTGTCAAATTAAGATACTCCACACGAATTAAAAACAAAAACACAACAATTATAAACATGGCGATCAAAAAATACGTTTATTTACGTCAGGAGTGGACTAATTTGACAGGTCTAAATTAATATATTATCTTTTGTCCTTATCTTAATGAAATGGAAAGAAAGGGATGCATATAACTTATATTTAATTTAGTTTGTTAACAATTTAAGGGAATCGAGGCTACTGTATTGAATAGAAAAATACCGATTGGGGCTGTGCACTTAGATTCTCGTGATTCATAAGGAAGGGCCCATCATCATCATCATCACAGCGCAATCCCAGTCGCATCCGCAGCTGTTTCAGTTTTGGAGTCCGGGGTCCGCTTTACCAGTCTAACTGCTAATTTTGGATTTTCCCTGAAGCGACTGCCGTCTGACCTCCACAACCCGAAGGCGATATCTAAGCATTGCAGTGAGACCAATTGTTAGACTTTTGAGGGCTCCAACAACCCGTAACGACTACTACTAGATGTTCGTATGGCAACCGGGACCAACGGCTTAACGTGTTTTCCGAGGCACGACCAGACCAGTACAAATATTCATATTCATGCATACAAACATTTGCACTGTGCGGGGATCGAAACCGCGCCTCCTTGCGCAACGGCCGCGTACTCTACCGCTACGCCACGGAGGCTGTCATATGGACCCATATTGTACCTAATTAAATTTTAAAGCAAAAGATGGCGAGATCGTCTTGGACCATAGGATGAGCTTAAAACCGTGCAGTGTTTCGTAGTTATTGTGTTGAAGGAATACGATATAGTAAAAGTGCGCAATTTTGCCAACCCCCGCCTTATTTCCAGTTACACAAATGTCAACTTTTTCAATGATAGTTTAATTGATTTCAGAATGACTAGCACTATTGAAATGCATCTTACATTTGTTTAGAATTTAGGCAAATACGACGCGATTAGGTAGTTATTATGTGTTGTGTTACGTAATTGGCATACTATCTTGAAGGCCACAGCTACTAATACTGAAAGATACAACAATATTAGATTGTGCCTACAAACTAATTCTCTGTATCGACACAAATATGGAGATAGCATTATTGATAAGCTATTTCATTTATATTTACTAGGTAAATAAGGTGGAGGCGATAATACGATAGTACCTATAACCTTACTGTCATATTATTAAAAAAATGTTATTATTCTGTTGCTGATTTCTTCGCCGACGTTTTCTGATGCTTGTATTTTATCCTTATTGACGTGACATTTAATTATATTTTACCTTTTATTAATATAACTTTTTACATTAATTGCTTTTTGTCCTTATTGTGACCGAATCGTTTTTTTGTGTTTTAATTGTACCTAGTGTTTTTTTTTATCTGATTATTGATTATTGTTCTTCTCTGTAGCTTCAAATTGACCCATCTGGGACAGAATGTATGGCTCCACTTTCATTTCTGACAACCATATTTGTATACCTACCTGCATTCTAGCAAATAAATAATTTGATTTGATTTGATTTGATCCTATATTAAACAGTGGCTCCGCTTGTTCTCAAACTGAAGTACAGGTACTCTTTTTCTTTCGATTTTATTTAAAAAGAACAGAAGATTTTAAATTCTGTTCTTTTATTAGTTTAGTCCTGTCAAATTATTTTAGTTTAGACGTGGTTAAAAACATGGCGTCTAAAATTATTTGAATTTACGTCAGGTGCTGACTAATTTGGCGGAACTAATAATAAACTAAAATTTTACTTCTGTCCTTTTCTTAATGAATGGGAAAGCGTAAGATGCACTGCACTTAAATTTTGTTTAGCTGGTGAACAACGATTCCCTTGTTCAGTTTGCGCCATTTTAATACAATGGTTAGACTATTATAATTAAGGAATTTTATAAAATAAACCCGGGTTTAATCATTTCAATGCCGTAGTCCGAGTGCCGAAACCGGCCCCCTAATCGGCGAACACATTTTTGTCAAATGATTGCGACTAGTTGGGATCGTTTTTTTTTTTACATAATATAAACCAGCGCTTGACCGCAATCCTGGCTGATGGTAAGCAGTGACGCAATCGTTGATGGTAAAGCGCACTAGTTTATTAAGAGCCTATTCACTCTAGCCTTGAAGACACTCAAATTGTAGTCCGACGGAAACACCGCCGCTGGCAAATTGTTCCAGTCCCTCGATGTACACGGTATAAAGGAGGAGGCGAAACGCTTCGTCCGGATCGTAGTGGTGTTAACAACGTAAGGGTGGAAACCGTACGACGGGTCGTTCGCTGGTGGAACGGAGATGGGGGAATTAAATCATGCAATTCTCTCGCACACTCCCCGAAATGTATCCTATAGAACACTGAAAGCTTGGCTACTCTACGCCTGTGCTCTAGGCTTTGGAGACCAACTCGAGTTAGATCAGGGTCACCAATCAGCCTCTTTGCACGTCTCTCCACTGAATCCAAAGTGGCCAGGTGACACTTGGCAGCACCAGCCCAAATGTGGCTGCGGTACTCCACACACGAACGGACCTGTGCTTTGTATAACATTAGAAGCTGCCCAGGTGTGAAGTACTGCCGGACCTTTGCGATAACGCCAAGTTTCCTGGCAGCCACCTTGGCCTTGGACTCAATGAACCGCCCAAAGTTAAGGTTCGAGGAAATCTCAACTCCCAAAAGCTGAAGGCGGGTCCAAGGACACATTTCGAAAAGTAGGAGCCAAGGTGAACGGGCTCCTTTTAGCGGTGAAAAGACACGCTTGTGTTTTGGCGGCATTGAATGCTACAAGATTGGCATTGCCCCATTCGGAGACTGCCTGCAGTTCAACACTCGTTCGCTCTACCATGGCCTCTCTTTCGGACCGGATTGATTCCCTACTAGCCCGAGCATCCGGCAGGCGGACCGAGGGGTGGTCCGAACGATCCCAACTAGTCGTAATCAATTGTGCAACAAAAATGTGTTCGCCGATTAGGGGGCCGGTTTCCATGAAACCAGTTTGCAATTCCAACTTCGGACGAAGCAAGTATTTTTTTTTATATATTTTACTAGCTATGCGCTAATAAAAATTTAATGTCAATCATATCTGTTAATTCTGGTTATATAATCCATTTTTGTACCAAATATCATCCAAATTTGTTCGGTAGTTTTTGCGTGAAAGAGTAATAAACTTATTTTTTTTAAATTTTAATTTTAATTTTTCATAATCCTTATATAATAATATATAATAATTCCGATTTCTCTAAATACAGAAACACAATGAAGGATGATTATCCATACTAATATTATAAATGCGAAAGTAACTCTGTCTGTCTGTCTGTTACGCTTTCCCGCTTAAACCTCTCCACCAATTTTGTTGAAATTTGGCACAGACAATCTTTAGACCCTGAGAAAGAACATAGGCTACTCTTTAGACCCTGAGAAAGAACATAGGCTACTTTTTATCCCGGAAAAATTTGATGTTCCCGAGGGAAATCTAAAAAGCGCGATATAACCGAACTCCACGCGGGCGGAGCCGCGGGCGGAAAGCTAGTTTTTTTTATAAAGGATGTATCAGACATCGACGCACAAATAAGTACCATGGATCCAGTGCATGATTCTGAACCCCCGAGCAGTGGAAATTTTCGTCGCCTTTTTCTTGATTTAAAAAAAAAACATGCAGTTTTATTCACTTTAGACCGTTCATAAGTGCTATACGTTTATAACCCAATAAAATTAAAAAAAAAAAAAATAATTCGCTAATTACACAAAAAGGCACAATGTGAACAAAACTCGAAAAACTATCTTATCAGCTGATTTAATAGAGTTCACTTCAGCGGTCAACGTCATACCCATAAACACGCACGGCGGCACGTTTGCAACGTTCAAAGGCCGAGCCGACACCTTTTTATTAGTGGCATGCGGTCTAGCTTTTTCGCGAAGTTTGCGTTAAGATGTCAGCTACAGCCTGTATACGTATTGTATCACTATGATAGCTAGGTAGATATCCCATACATTATGATAATCGATACACATAATTATGTATACTTATACAATTATCTATATTTTATAAACACGACACCGATAATATTATTATTAGGTATTAAATGACTTGATATGATAATAACTTTGTTTTGCTAACTCTGTCTTTGTTGAAAACTATTATTCTATGGAGGTGAGTTGGTCCTCATAACATTGAATTGTTCTTGATCCATAAAATCCAGAATACGGCACATACTCTATCTTTGAACGAGGACACTCAAATGTGCATTCGCGAGTTTCAAAAACATTAATTGCGTTATTTAAGTTGTTGCGTAGACAAATTTCTCAAATATATGAAGCATTGGATTAGCAGCCCCTTAAAAAACCCTTAAAAATTATTCAACTTGTGATTGACCGTGAGTTATGCAATAAGCGTACATACAGGGTGTATCTGACATCGTAACGCAAACTTCGCGAAAAGGCTAGACCGCATGCCACTAACAAAATTATGATAGTCATTTATGTCGTTAATGAACGGTTACAGAATACACAGTGTTTAAAATAAAGTGTCGGCTCGGCTTTTGAACGTTGCAAGCGTGCCGCCGTGCGAGTTTGTAGGTATGACGTTGATCCCTGATGTGAACTCTATTAAATCAGCTGATAAGATCGTTTTTCGGATTTTGTTTTCATTGCGCTTTTTTATGTAATTAGCGAATTATTTAATTTTTACTTTAAAATCTTATTGGGTTATAAAAGTATAGCAATTGTGAATGGTCTGAAGTAAAATAAAACTACATTTATTTTTTTTTTAATCATGAAAAAGCCGACGAAAATTTCCACCACTGGGGGGTTCAGAATCATGTACTTGGATCCATGGTACTCGTTTGTGCGTCGATGTCAGATACACCCTTTATATCGAAATTTCCTATATACATTCGTTAGGTATGAGAATAGGTTTTTATCCATTTTGTATATTAGGTACTTAAGCGGGTGAAACCGCGGGACGCCGTCTGTAGTTTTATAATAATTGACAACAAAAGCTATGCTTTCTACTATTAAATAAAATAAAAAAATAACCAATGTGTCACTAAAACGAACAATCATAACAACATAAGTGACCACGTTGAACAATCATTACCTAACTTGAACGCACATTTTCACAGTTTACTTAAGTACAGACGACAGCACATCAAGCTGTCAAATTTCTTTATTAGATTTTCAACTTTATGTCTAAAGCAATAAAGCTCATGGTTAATTGGGAATATTTGACAGTTTCGGGTAACTTGACCTGCTGTTGTCCGTAACAGGAGTCTTATTTTAATCTGTTCTATATTTAGAAAATACTTTGTTAAATGTTTAATTAAAGTTAATCGTGATCGTACTTGGCCTTTTTTTTTATTCGATAGATTTATCCCATCCTCGTCGCCACTGTTAAATAAGACTCGACCGTCGGGTAGAAACTTCTTTATTACACTGGCTCAACAAAGCGTACGCGCATGACACGCAGGTCACACATCTATATCTATAGCTACTGCTAACTAACCTAACAGATAGGTACACCAACATCCATACCCGGAACAGAAATCAAAATTGTTTATTTCAAATTAACCAACCGTTGGTGCTTTTGCACGTTCTAAAGCGTAGATCTCTATGGAGAAGAATGTGCAAGAAACTCCATGGACACTCTTTTAAAATCATAATATGGGTTACATTTCTTCGTTACATATTTCTGTTGCTTCTATCATGTGAGCACAATGTATAAATTTAAAATTAAGTAAAAGATAGAAAATGAATTAAGCCCACTGGCAGCTAAGAGATGACCAGTCTCCACTGACGGCCCCCGTTCACGAGCATGACGCACGCATCAGCCCCATTTAGCTCAACCATTTTGAAGGGAACCAAATGACCCAACAACACGCGCCACCATCAGCAAGACATTAGAGTGAGCATGACAAACTATCAAATGCCATGCTCGTAATTTCAAACAAGTTATATATATATATAAAAAAAACCATAGTCCATGGTGCCTCACATTCACAAACTTGAAAAGTGAAAAGTGTGTGAACAACTACTAGTAGATCATACAAATATTTCTTCCATGCGGAAATCGAACCCTCGACACGCAGCGCAACAGTCCATAGCCTGACCACTGCGCTAACCGTGCCGTCAACAATTTAAACGTTACCCTTGTACTGGTGTACAAGGGTAACGTTTAAATTTTTGATTTTTGTAACTGGTGTTAGAATAATGTTTTCAGATGTTAGTCATACACACATAGGTGTACAAATGACTGCAGAGTGAGCAGTTTAGTGCGGCTGACAATAGAGCAATTAAACAGCAATGCGCATACAAATCGGATGTTTATATATGTTTAAAATGATGTCCGTTACTCTATTAATAATACAGCCTTGACAGTGGGAAATAGCGGAAATCTTTTTATTAGTAGTATCTAAAAAAATGTTACTCAATATAAAATATCATCATCATCATCATCATCAGCCTCTATTCGTCCACTGCTGGACATAGGCCTCCTTCATGGCACGCCAACAAGCTCGATCCTGAGCAGTTCTCCGCCAGCCACTACCAGCCACGTTTTTGATGTCGTCGCTCCATCTCGCCCAAGGGCGTCCTACGCTACGTTTGCCGAGACGCGGTCTCCACTCGAGGACTCGTTTACCCCATCGGTTGTCGGTCCTGCGACATATGTGACCAGCCCATTGCCACTTCAACTTGCTAATCCTCTCAGCTATGTCGGTGACTCTGGTCCTCTGTCGGATCACCTCATTTCTGATGCGGTCCTTCAGAGAGACGCCCAACATAGCCCGCTCTATAGCTCGCAGAGCGGCGCTGATATAAAATATACTGGTATCTATTCGTCTGCATCAGATAAGAATGGAAGTCGAGCTTAACATAATTAGAGAGTAATTACTAAATAATATAAAACAAAGTCGCTTTCTCTTTCCCTATGTCCCTATGTATGATTAAATCTTAAAAACTGCGCAACGGCGCAAATCTATTAAAAAACCGCACCAAATGGTTTTTTAATAGATGAGAGTGATTAAAGAGGAAGGTTTATATATGTAAAATAACATTAATTAAATGGCGGAAATATACTATTATTTTTGAGGTTTCTAATGAGGTGTCGTAAATAATTACATTTTTTCCGCGTTTGCAGTGAAACGCAGGCTGAACCGTACGAGGTTTATCAAAATAATGTACTAAATATTGTACACATTGAAAAGTTTACGATGGTATAAATGTCTATCTCTTATAGATTTAGATATCCCACAATTTTTTTTTTGTCATTTACTTTAAACGAAAAATTTTGACTAATTTTCGAAGAGATTATAAACAATACAGTTTACTCTACCTCACGTTAGGCAGGTGGAAACTAAAGTGTTGTTATAGGGCGAAGAATTGAAATCTGAAGACAGCACAGTATTCTTGGGTATAACTCTGGATGCTAAGCTTCAATGGGGTCCACATATAGAAAAATTGACAAAAAAACTAAGTTCTGCTGCATACGAAGTTAGAACAATTCGTAATTTGACTGATGTTGAGACGGCCCGTTTAGTGTACTTTGGCTATTTCCATAGCGTAGTGTCGTACGGCATTCTGTTGTGGGGAAATGCCGCCGATATTCAAACAATATTTGTTTTGCAGAAACGAGCTGTTCGTGCAATTTATAAATTAAGTCCGAGACACTCTCTCAGAGAAAAATTTAAAGAGATTAATGTACTGACCGTGCCGTCTCAATATATTTATGAAAATCTTTTGTATGCTCATAAAAATATAAAATTGTTTAAAAAATACAGTGATGTCCATAGTATAAATACTAGGAACAGGCACAAATTTATTGTACCTACAACAAGGCTCAAGAAAATAGGTGGCTCTTTCAGATGCCAATGTATACATTTTTACAATGGACTTCCAGAGGTGGTTCAAGATTTGAGCCTGAATAAATTCAAATCCTTCATTAAACGTAAACGTAAACGTAAGTTGTGTCAGAATACAGCATTAATCCTTATCCAATTTAATACCTTCAACACATTGTTGATTTAATATAGATCCATATCGCTCTTTACAGCATAAGATTTAAATGAATATTTTCGACGATATTACCGATTTAAAAATTGCGAGGCGTCGCGTTTGCGGCGGTACCAACCGGCCGGGGCGGCGGGATCGTCGAGTGGAGACATCGTCGTCGTCGAGGACGCTACGTTTTTTATACAACGTTCACAGTATTTCTGTAATGTATTAAGGCCCGTATTCCTGAAGTTCACTCAAAACTCAAGCATTACTTTTAAACTCGTTTCAAGCCATTTGATTGGTTGAAACTAGTTTTAAATAATGTTTAAACAGAGATCTTTTTATAACAAGATACCCTCTGCTTTGCTAGACTTGCCTTACAATGCATTTAAAGCACAAATAAAATCCAAGCTTTGCTCAAAGGCATATTATTCTGTGAATGACTATTTGAATGCTAAGAATAGCTGGTCGCTCTGATTAACTCAAGGCAATGTTTGTGTTTCTTCTCCAGAATTAGCTTACTGACATATTATATGAGTTCATATAATTTGCTTTTTACAATGCACAAATGTGTGAGCTGTCACGCCCTTTATGCCAGGGGCTTTTATTTAGGTTTGTAATAAGTTTTTACTTTTTACATTTCAGTGATATTTTATTTTTTGTTTTGCTTTTCTGGTATTTTGGCGTGGCTAGCTGGCATATTTATATATTTTTATTATTTTTTCTCTTGTATTACTATACCTACATAGTATTGTATAAACTATTGTGTTTTTTTTTCTAAATGACAGACAGTTGTGCTGCTGGGGAGTTTCTTCCGCCACTTCTTCTTCCCAGCGAAAGCACTTAGGAAGTGTCGAGGGGTGGGCGTTTTGGGGGACGGTCTTATGTAATATTGACGTTCAAAAAGTGCTGATTTTCAGCCTAGTTTGAATAAATGACTTTTGATTTAGATTTTTTTTTATTTTGATTTTTATCAATGCTTGGGTTTCCTTCTGGAATACGGACCTTAGTATCAGCATTGCAGCCGTGCGAAGCCGGGGCGGGTCGCTAGTACTTTAAATTTGGAAAAACAATCGTAGGTATCTACATATATGTACAGTCTACAGCACATCAAGCAACTACAATCTGTCAAATTTCTTAATTAGATTTTCAACTTCATGGCTAATGCATGATTTGGAATATTTGACCGTATATTGTATAGTTATTATATCTAACACATGTTGTCTGCGATTGCATTAAATTAGCAAACGTGATACGCGTCTAGATTGTAAAGTTACGAAATGCTTATCTAATCAAAATATTTCAAATGACTTCAAATCGATAAAAGTACATGCATAATCTTCGGTATCTAGGTGTTCGTGATAAGTTTACAAATGTCAACAACATGTGTGTAGGTACCTAATTATCTATCGAATATTTCGCGCGATATAAAACGGGAAAAATTTCACGGATGATTTTCTATAGGTAATCGATACTAATATTATAAATGCCAAATTAACTCTGTCTGTCTGTCTGTTACGCTTTCCCGCTTAAACCTCTCAACCGATTTTGATGAAATTTGGCACAGACAATCTTTAGACCCTGAGTAAGGACATAGGCTACCTTTTATTGGAAAAAAAAAAAAATGATATTCCCGAAGGAAATCTAAAAGCGCGATATAACCGAATTCCACGCGGGGGAAGCCGCGGGCGGAAAGCTAGTTTAATAGTATAAATGCAAAAGTAACTCTGTCTGTCTGTCTGTCTGTTACGCTTTCCCGCTTAAACCTCTCAACCGATTTTGATGAAATTTGGCACAGACAATCTTTAGACCCTGAGAAAGGACATAGGCTACCTTTTATTGAAAAGTTGGATATTCCCGAGGGAAATATAAAAAGCACGATATAACCGAACTCCACGCGGGCGAAGCCGGGGGAGGAAAGCTAGCGTATTTATATTTCTTTTTCTTTTGTTTTTTTTTATACATTGCCCCACACGAGGAATTTCTCCTGTATCGTGGGTGCGTTTACAAACATATCCCATTTTTGACGTTTGCACGTCACTTAACTTGAATAATAGTTTATGAATAAACCCCTTAACCACTATTGTGTTTATCCATAAACGACAATTGAAGTTAAGTGACGTGCTATTTATTTTCCAAAAATGTAAACAATTGTGAGTTTATGGAAAAATAAATGTAATTACAACAAAATTAAGTTAATTAATTAAGTTTAGGTTACAACTTCAAAATCATTTTTTATAACTTTTTCAATAGTGATTCTGAAATTAACCAAATTAACATTATACTTAATAGTGTTGACATTTATTAAACTTGAAATACCGTCAGTTAGAAACATTAATTAAATTTAAGTATAGACGCTAAATCTCAAAGTTCTAAGCATTTTAGTAGAAGGAAAGGATTTAAGGTCAACCGGGGCAATTGCGTCTTTGGGGGCAATTGCGTCTAATCGAAATAATTTTAAATCTATTTGAAAACCTATCTCTCCTGCCATCTTATTATTATTCTTATTTCGATTAGACGCAATTGCCCCAAAGACGCAATTGCCCCGGTTGACCTTATGTATTTTCGTGGTTATTTCTGCATTTCCTAGTTATCTATATCTCGTGACTGCTATCTGACTTCCATAATCCAGTTACAAGATTATAATATGTTACAATGTTACCCTTTAAATAAATAAATAAATAATAAATAAATATATACAGACAAATCACACAGATTGAGCTAGCCCCAAAGTAAGTTCGAGACTTGTGTTATGGGATACTAACTCAATGATACTATATTTTATAATAGATACATATATAGATAAACATCCAAGACCCAGGACAATTAGGAAAAGATCGTTTCCCATCATGACCTGGCCGGGGATCGAACCCGGGGCCTCCACGTCGCAGGCAGGCGGGTTGACCGCTGCGCCACGGAGACCGACAAGGGAGAGACAAGACGGAGACCTTTGGCAAGACGATACGTAGTCAGATTGCTCGAGTTTCTGATTACGGAACGGAACGACTGTTAAACATCTACGAATGCCAGCCACAAATTAACCTAATTTTAAGTTAAATGCATCTTTTTATTTCCATTTCGTTAAGAAAAGGATAGAAGATAATATTTTAGTTCAATCCTGTCAAATTAAGATACTCCATATACATTTTTTTTTTGGTTCAATTCTTTCCGTTCTTCTGAACGGAAAAGGCAAAGGCATAGTACGCCATACAGCCTCGTCTTTAGTATTTTTTTTCTTGAGTAAGTTTCTATCCTAACTTATCTTAGTTTATTCTAACTTAGCCTAGCTTAACTTAACTAATCAATCTCCTTTCGTTTTACAAGGAAGAATTTGGAGTAAGGACATGATGTGGCAACTGTGCTACATTATTTCACTATTCTTTATAAATTATTCACTTAATGCACTTTTTACTACATAAATCACGCGCTTTTATTTAGTAAACGACACTATAAATAATTTTAAAAGTCCAATGAAAAATGAGCGTGACACTCATCTTGACATTCCCGCCAAAAACTCACTCCATAGACAGTTTAGACGCGATTATAAACATGGCGACCACTTATACGTCAATTTACGCCAGAAGCGGGCTAACTTTACACTTACAGCTTTAAACTAATATTTTATCTTCTGTCCTTTTCTTAAAGAAATAGAAAAAGATTCACTGAACTTAAATTTAATCTAGTTAGTGAACAAGGGACAGCAGTTGCGCAAGGAGGCGCGGGTTCGATCCCTACACAGTGAAAATATCATCGCATCGAGGGACTGGAACAATTTGCCAGCGGCGGTGTTTCCGTCGGACTACAATTTGAGTGTCTTCAAGGCTAGAGTGAATAGGCTCTTAATAAACTAGTGCGCTTTACCATCAACGATTGCGTCACTGCTTACCATCAGGCAGGATTGCGGTCAAGCGCTAATTTATAATATGTAAAAAAAAAAAAAAATATTTGTATGCATGAATATGAGTATTTGCACTAGTCTGGTCGTGCCTCGGAAAGCACGTTAAGCCGTTGGTCCCGGTTGCCATACGAACATCTAGTGGCAGTCGTTACGGGTTGTTGGAGCTCTCAGAAGTCTAACAATTGGTCTAATTGCAAAGCTTCGATATCGCCTTCGGGTTGTAGAGGTCAGACGGCAGTCGCTTCACGGAAAATAACGAAGTTTAGCCAAAATCAGCAGTTAGACTGGTAAAGCGGATCCCAGACTCCAAAGCTGAAAAGGCTTCGGATGCGACTGGGATTAACGCTGGGATGATGATGAGTGAACAAGGGAATCGGGGCCGTTGAATAAACTTTAGGCGGGCGAACTCACGGGTAAACGCTAGTACTTGTACTTATGAAGTACCTCACTGTCATCATCATCACAGCGTTAATCCCAGTCGCATCCGAAGCCTTTTCAGCTATGGAGTCTGGGGTCCGCTTTACCAGTCCAACTGCTGAAATGGCTAAACTTCGACATTTTCCGTGAAGCGACTGCCGTCTGACCTCCACAACCCGAAGGCGACATCGGAGCATTGCTGTTAGACCAATTGTTGGACTTTTCAGGGCCAACCCGTAACGACTGCCACTAGATGTTTGTATGGTAACTGGGACCAACGGCTTAACGTGCTTACCGAGCCACGACCAGACCAGTGCAAGTATTCATATTCATGCATACAAATACTTGCACTGCGCGCATGAAGTACCTCACTGTAATCATCATAAATCATAAGATTACCTTAATATCTGAATTCCACGAGATAGTCTTGTTTGTGACAATCATTTTATATACCAATTTCCTTGTTTGACTGTAACTTATGTTGGCGTATACAGCTAGTTTCGGTAAATATCATTTTTCATTACCTATTTTTAACTGTTGTTTTATGGCTAAGCATAAACAGCCATGCAGAACGATCGATCAGGTTAAGCGACGCTTGCCGCGGTTGGTCTGTGGATGGATGACCATCTTTATCCAACAGATTTTTTTTTACATATATTTCTTTTAGATTCACTTCAATTCATTCATTGTAAAACATATAATGTAGGTCTGAGCAATTGTGTTGCGATGTGTGCCGGGTACGATGCGATGCGCCAAATGTTGTAGTGTCGGGAGTTTGGTCGTGGAGAGTCTCCAGATCAATCCTTCCTATTCCTAAGTTTTTTAAGTGAATAGGCTTAATAAACCAGTGCGCTTTACCATCAACGATTGCATCACTGCTTACAATCTGGCGGGATTGCAGTCAAGCACTAGTTTATAATTATTTAAAACTTTAAAACATCTATGAGGAAAATATTTAAAAATATATAGGTACATATATGAATACAGAGAGTTATTTGTTTATTTTGAAAATACACACATCAAAAGTGTCTAGGGATCAAGCATTTTTATGCGGATTTCTTGAGATTGAGATGTGGCTTTGTAATAAATTTATGATTTTATAAATTTATATGGATCCTTTTTGGTGCATTTCATAATTTGAATCAGGAACTGTGAATCAAATTCGAGTAAAAGATGAAAATCAGCTGTCAATATTTTCCCTATAAAAACATACAACGCATTGAAGACATTATTAGTGCTACTGTTTCCCTACTACTGATTAAAACCAACGTTATTATGGAGCGGCGACGTCATTTAAGCAGGGAAGAAATGCTCAGAGCCGTGGGAATGATAGAAGCTGGTTCCCGGCAACGTACTGTGGCTTTAGCTCTGAATACAAGTCAGAGTGTTATCAGTCGACTTTGGACACGTTACCGAAGCACTGGTACCGTGGCTGAGCGCCATGGAGGACGGTATCGCTGCACCACACGGAGACAAGACCGATACATTCAAATCTTAACTCGAAGAGCTCCAACAATAACCGCCATGATGTTAGCCGTGAGGCTTCATCACTCTTCAGGGAACTTAATTAGCGACCAAACAGTCAGAAACCGCTTGCATGAAGTGAACCTTCATTCCCGAAGACCGCTACGGGTACCACCTATAGCAATGCACAATCGTAGGATTCGATATCAATGGGCTCTTGAACACAGAAATTGGGCAGAAGAACAATGGCGTTTCGTGTGCTTTTCTGATGAGTCTCGTTTTGGTATGAGACCGGATACAAGACGTATACGACACTGGAGAACCCCTGGACGCCAACAGCGATTAAAATCCTGCCAGGAAGTCCATCCTTATAGTGGTGGAACCATCATGGTATGGGCGGGTATTTGGATCGGCGGAAGAACTGAGTTGATTTGGATCAGAGGCAACCTCAACGCTCAAATTTATGCTGAAACGATTGTATCAGACGTCATCGTTCCTCTACAAGTGCAAATCGGTCCCTTATTTCAGTTAATGCATGATAATGCACGACCGCACACCGCAAGAGTTGTAAGACAGACTCTCGCCGCAGCTAACATCAATGTCCTGCCCTGGCCTGCTCAGTCGCCAGACTTGAACCCGATTGAGCATGCATGGGATATGCTACAGAGAAGAGCTCTGCCGAATATGGAGGGTATCCAGTCGCAAGAAGACCTTTTTTTGTTGTTGCAACGAACATGGGCGGCCATTCCACAGCGTGATTTGGATGAACTCATTTTGAGTATGCCAAACCGATGTTCTTGTGTTGTTAGTGTTCGCGGTAGAAACACGGATTATTAATTGTTTAAGTTACCCAATAAAATTTTAGAGAAAACTGTTATTTCAGTCTTTTTTTCGAACTTTTGTGTTAGTGGTTCAAATGTCAAATATCCCTTTATTAGGAAAATGGCAAATTTCTTTATTAATGCAAAGGTGACTTGGTTTATCGTTACTGTGACAAACGAAAACACTTTATTTGATGAATCCTTAAAGAAAATTTTAATTAATATCAATCAGGAGAAAAGTTATTGCAAAAATATATGTTGATCCCTAGACACTTTTGATGTGTGTAGTTTCTAAATTTTGAAGATATTTTCTAAAGATAACTTTAACTTGAAATATATAAACCCAATAAAGACGTCACAAAAGAAAGTCACTTTGAATGAAACCATAATAGAAACACAATTAATGTTTTACGAGTGTGTTTCAAACATTACTTTGATAAGAAAGAGGAGATTATTCCAAACTGGATATGACATTAATTATTTTAAACCGACTTATATAGTGAGCCGCCCAGGTTTAAGCGCATCATCGCCGAGTCTTCGTGGCGGGCGGTCATCGGCGGCGGAAATCTCTTGCATTACGCATTCGGGTCACCTCTTTTTGCGAAGCAGTCATGCTTGCAAAGGATGAAGCGGGGCGCGTGAGGCAGAGGCAATCTCTGAGTTATCCTCATGCCCCTAGTCGCCGCAAGAGACGTCGGCAGTCAGCAGCTGATTCCCAGCTAATATAGGTGCGGTCCTGCGGAAGGCGATCTACCCAATGCTCATTGCAGTAAGGAGCATATGAGGGCCGACCGCACATTGTTCCACGTGCTCCTCAAAGAGACGTCAGGGCACACAGACGGAGTCCGCTACCGCACAAACCTGCCAGGACCACGGGTATTTTGAAAGAAATACTGGGGCTCCTTTTCTTTTGTTTTGTTTGGGATGGGAAATCTTCAAATGACCTCTCCCGCTCTGGGCGGAGCGGAAGGGCGTGTCAGAATTTTATTGACTAAAGCCCACCCGTGTTGCCGTTTTTAACTAACCCGCTACCCTGACCCAGGTGGCAGACACAGGCAAATGGGCGAACGGTAGGTTTTATATAATCAGTAATAGTCGACTCACACACGTTTTTTAAATAATTAATTTTCTATATAAATTATCTTTCGTACAATCTACGTATTTGGAAAAAACCGTTGCAAGCTATGCTGTCTCTCCAATAAAATCTCAATGAACAGTGACGCAATCAATAATATAATTAAAGTTGACCTTTTTGTTGCCATAACTAAGTATAATTAGTGGTGATAACAAGTCAATGAAACCACAGGTTTTCACTATCTCCCCATTCAATTAATTATTTGTAACGACATTTATTCATAATATAATGTCATATAATTACCTAAAAACAATGTCTGCTTAATTGATTTCAAAAGATTTTCAAGGTATGAAAGTCTAGAATTTATTAGGATTTTTCGCCTAGCCGAGTCCGGAGTCTGGACATGGTTGATGGCAAATTGGCAATATACTCGCGCGGTATAACATCAGACCCGTCGTACGGCGAGTTTCCACCCTTACGTTGTTAACACCACCACGATCCGGACGAAGCGTTTCGCCTGCTCCTTTATACATCCATCTCATTTATCGAGGGAATGGAACAATTTGCCTGCGGCGGTGTTTCCGTCGGACTACAATTTGAGTGTCTTCAAGGCTAGAGTGAATAGGCTCTTAATAAATAAACTAGTGCGCTTTACCATCAACGATTGCGTCACTGCTTACCATCAGGCGGAATTGCGGTCAAGCGCTAATTACCGCCAAAAGGAGCCCGTTCACCTTGGCTCCTACTTTTCGAAATGTGTCCTTGGATTGTTCCGACCGCCTTCAGCTTTTGGGAGTTGAGATTTCCCCGAACCTTAACTTTGGGCGGTTCATTGAGTCCAAGGCCAAGGTGGCTGCCAGGAAACTTGGCGTTATCGCAAAGGTCCGGCAGTACTTCACACCTGGGCAGCTTCTAATGTTATACAAAGCACAGGTCCGTTCGTGTGTGGAGTACTGCAGCTACATTTGGGCTGGTGCTGCTTAATGTCACCTGGCCACTTTGGATTCAGTGGAGAGGCGTGCGAAGAGGCTGATTGGTGACCCTGATCTAACTCTAGATGGTCTCCAAAGCCGAGAGCACAGGCGTAGAGTAGCCAGCCTTTCGGTGTTCTATAGGATGCATTTTGGGGAGTGTGCGAGGGAATTGCATGATTTAATTCCCCCATCTCCGTTCCACCATGGGACGACCCGTCGTACGGCTGGTTTCCACCCTTACGTTGTTAACACCACTACGCCACCTTCCTTTATACCGCGTACATCGAAGGACTGGAACAATTTGCCAGCGACGGTGTTTCCGTCGGACTACAATTTGAGTGTCTTCAAGGCTAGAGTGAATAGGCTCTTATATTAATAAACTAGTGCGCTTTACCATCAACGATTGCGTCACTGCTTACCATCAGGCAGGATTGCGGTCAAGCGCTAGTTTATAATATATCAAAAAAAAAAGCTAAAAACATGTATTCAATTGTGTTTTAAACTAAATTAAATAATATAGGTACCTAAAATTTAGACTTATGTACACACGTCTAATAAAAATAACAATAATTAATGATAATATGCAAAATAGACTGATAAAAGATTACATTTGTAGCAGAGATATTAACGTTTTGCGTAGTTAGAGGATATTAATATAAGATTACGTCGCAATATAAATAATTTTATTAGTAGCAACGTTATTACGTTACGACGGCCTCCGTGGCGCAGCGGTCAACACGCCTGCCTGCGACGTGGAGGCCCCGGGTTCGATCCCCGGCCAGGTCATGATGGAAAACGATCTTTTCCTGATTGGCCTGGGTCTTGGATGTTTATCTATATATATGTATCTATTATAAATATAGTATCGTTGTGTTAGTATCCCATAACACAAGTCTCGAACTTACTTTGGGGCTAGCTCAATCTGTGTGATTGGTCCGTATATATTTATATTTATTTATTGTATGTTGTATTAGGTGTACAATTGAACAAATACGTTTCCGCCGTTTTTTGAACATGCAGACGAGCATTATCATGTAGGAGAATAATTTTGTCATGTCTGGAGTAGTAATGGCTGCGTTTTTCCTCTTCCTTCTATCTTCCTCCAATAATGCTTCTTCCAATTCCGTGTCTTCGTACGATTTCGCTCTTCCACTACGTTCTTTGTCTTCCACATCAAATTCACAATTTGAAGTGGGGGCAAGTCAAGCCTAGAAGGCAAGTCAGGGCCTAGGGGAAGGCAAGACAGGCCTTGTGCAAGTAAAATTTTTAGGTCCGTATTCCAGAAGGAAACTCAAACATTGATCGCTGTTTAAACATTGCTTAAAAGTAGTTTCAACCAATCAAATGGCTTGAAACTAGACTTAAGGTGAGCTTGAGTTTTGAGTGACGTTCTGTTATACGCACCTTAGAGTGGGTAATATTTGTGCGCTATAGTCTTTTTTTTTATTAGTTATAAACTAGTGCTTGACTGCAATCCTACCTGATGGTAAGCAGTAATGCAATCGTTGATGGTAAAGCGCACTAGCTTATTAAGCCTATTCATTCAAAAAAACTGAGTGAATAGGAAGGCAGACGGCAGTTGAGCGAGGTGACGCAATGTTTAACCTAACAACACGACCAACGATGCTGCGCCAGAGGACGATCTGGAGACCCTCCACGACCAAACTCCCGACACAACAACATTAGGCATATCGTACCCGGTACATGTCGCAACACAACTGCTCCGTACCGCTTCACCAGACATCATGCCGGAACACGACGAATCGCTTGGCGGCAAGGCTTTGTCTGGTGGGTGGTAACTTACACTGCGCTATCGTCGCACGCGGTTTTTTGGTAATTTCACCGTATATTTTGCTAAGTCTACTGCGCGGTTTATTTAAAAGTTAGAGATAAGTCCTCGTTTATACCTACTTTGTTTAGTACATAATTAGGGGAGTTCATAAATGTTCTATAGCTGCCTCTTCTTGCCGACACCTGGGTACGCCCATGCCGGCAATAGTTACAGAGTTGGGTTTATTTTGTCATTCGATTTCGCAGTATTATTTTACAACTAGCGGCCGCCAGCGACTTCGTTCGCGTGGAGTTAGTTATGCTCCGCTCCTATTGGTTGGAGCGTGATTTATATAGCCTAAAGCCTTCCTGGATTAATGGGCTATCCAAAGCAAAAAGAATTTTTCAAATCGGACCAGTAGTTCCTGAGATTAGCGCGCACAAACAAACAAACAAACTCTTCAGCTTTATATATTAGTATAGATTAAGTAGTCCTCTTTCATTTAAGCTATCAACCGTCATGATCAGCCCCCTAATCGGCGAACACATTTTTGTCAAATGATTGCGACTAGTTGGGATCAGTTGGGATCGTTCGGGCCGCCCATTGGTCCATTCGGTCCAAACGATCCCAACTAGTCGCAATCATTTGACAAAAATGTGTTCGCCGATTAGGGGGCTAATTATAAACAGAGGATTTTTCGAAAGATTTCGCAGAAGTTTTTTTCAAAACCATCCTTATCGTAGTAATTGCAAGTAGCAACTATGCTATTGACAGCTGCAAATCTATCTCAATATACATACAGTATGTTAAGGCGGCTCCAGAGAAAAAACACACCGCAGGCCGTTTTTATGTAGTTTTTCGGAGCTATCTACTCTTTATCCAAAAGAAATATCAACTTATTAAAAATACATAAATTTTCTCCATAATCTTGGCTCCAAAATTGTAGATTTTTTTTTTTTACTAAGCATAATGTTTAAATAATTCCTTCACAACGAAACCTCTGACAAGAGAAATAATTATCAAAAACGTGCATCTCCTCGAAAAGTAAGCATTATTTAGATTGCGTTCTTACACTAATGAATAGGCAATTTCGTGACGAACATTATTGTAGAAATATTTTTTTAAAACGACTAAAACAAAAATTTTATTCAACAATCTGAGCGTATTCCCCATCATTTCTCTTGCCCGAGCTATTGAGATTCAGTATGCCACAAGCTCTCGAAGGGGGAACCCGTGTCGTTCGTCATCGCGCGGTCCGCTAGCATAGCGGGCGGCGCGTGAGCGAGAAAGCATCTGCTTGCTCGCTCACGCACCGCATGTCGCATAGAGTATAATACTATCATAAAGTTTCTCTGTTATTGATGTTCATTTTGGTGTTCGTTTTTTTAACCGATTTCAAAAGGGAGGAGGTTATATGTTTTTTATGTTTGTTTGCGGATAACTTTACTATAATATAAATAATAGGGTATTTGACTAAAAAAAACTAATTAGTCCGTCATTCAGATTATAGAAAAATATTGGATAGGTTTATTATATACGTTTTACATTTCGTATATTTTGTTTTATCAAATCAATAAAAATTGACAAATATAATAGGCATCAAAGATCAGGAGTGATGGCTGGTGACGTCACTGGCCGCTAAAAAGTGTAGCGTGCAGTGACGTCACACGAGTTTTCAAAGCACTGTGTCGTATTCATTTTATGTTTATATGAAAAAAAAAAATATGTGTCTAGTATTTTTTGGGTAGGCCCCCGACAAGGGGGACCGACGACCTGGTGAAGGTCGCGGGAAACCGCTGGATGCGGGAGGCGCAGGACCGGTCGTCGTGGAGAACCTTGGGGGAGGCCTATATCCAGCAGTGGACGTCTTTCGGCTGAAATGATGATGATGAGTATTTTTTGGAAATCTGACTGACGGACTAATTAGGTTTTTTTAGTCAAATACTCTATTGCATAAGTTGATAAAAAATGCTATGCAATAGCTTTACCGCGGCAGTTCCCGAGTGCCACATATTTTTTTTTTAATTAGAAAGATTATATCTTCAAGGTAGTCTCATGTTAAGGAAATCAGGGTCTGATGATGGAAGACTAAGGAAACCTAGGAGAAATTTAAAAAATCATAGGGGCGCCTAGGGCATTTCTATGTTTTTTACATTAAGTGTTTTAACGCACTACAATTTAGTAAATTTCGGACTTGATGATGGAGCCGGGAGACAGCCGAGGGATCTCCTTAACGATTCACATCAGCTGCCTCGTGTTTGTGCTTAATAAATTTATATTGATAAGAACTTTACACCTAAATGAGTTGTGATTGTCATTAAAGCTCTGATGATGAAGACAAAGGCCAGTTAAGGGAACTCCTCAAAGGTTTACAATAGTTACCTTGTGTTTGGACTTAATTCATTTATATTGATGAAAACTTTACACACATATAGGTTTAAATGAAGGTCTGCAATAGATCTGATGATGAAGCCCATAGACAGTCGAGGGAATTCCTCAACAATTTACAACTCTGTACTTTAACATATGTAGTACAAACACTACCTACTCGTCATGCTTATGCAAAAATCAATTAAAATCAAGAGACTGAATTTAAGTTGTGTTATTTCATTGCGTTATTTTTAGAAATGCTCATACTTTCATTGTGGTCTTATAGGAATTAAAGCAAACGAAATACATCGTTTGCTTGCAGGCCTTTTCCAAATATGCTGCCGTCAGCGTCCAGTCTGACCAGATATTGTATTAGTCAGATGTTTATTATGTTTCTGCAAAAGGAAGCTTTGTGTAAATAATATTATAGTATATGTATTTGTTTTTTTTTATTCGATAGTTTTGTTTTTTTACAATTTACGTATTTGTTTTATTAAACGAGAATAATAATATAATATCAGTCTTGCCTGAGCCCAAAAAAAAACATCAAATCTTTTTTTTATGTAGGTTTCCTGTCTGCAGAAATTTATTTGACCCTGATTACGTTTTCCCTTAAAATAATAAATAATGACAAATTAACCTTTATTATATTATTTTTCTATCCCTTTGACCATCTGACTTAGCTAACTTTCAATCTACAAAACTAACTTCCAACCCTGAAGTTACAGTCATAACATATTTAGTTGTAAAGCTCTAATCAAATTAAGTAAGCCCAAACACATTACAGTCGCTTCCGATGTGGATTCCCTTGATTCTCTGTCATCTCCATCATCAGGTCAGGCCCAAATCTTCACGGTTTTATAGTATCATCAGATATAAATACGAGTATCAAGTTTTCACCCAAAGCATGGCTACAATTTTCGATAATTGGCCTAAATTTCTTAGAATTTCCATTATCGACACTGACGTGGTAACAATGAGATTACGTAGGCAACATACTCTTTCATATAAAAAAAAGAATGGTCAAAATCGGTTCATTAACGATAAAGTTATCAGCGAGCACACATAAATCGAATTGAGAACCACACTTTTGGGAAGTCGGTTAAAAAATCAAATACGCAAATTTTTTATTATGAAGTATCGTCAACATTTGTTTCAGTCTATAATAACCAAAAGTATTTGGGCGCACCAATAAACAAAAATAAAAGTGCCATGTCTGTTACTTCTGTGGTCTATGAATTTAACTTGTATTTGTAAGTACTTCGTCCGCCAGACGGCGCTAGTAATATTTTGCGAAGTATTGTAGAGGTGAGGCGCGGTGAAGAGGGAGCAAATGCTCGAGGTCATTTGGTGAGGGTACGACCTTAACTAACAGAGGGCTTTCCCGTTAACCCGAAATAGTATAGCATACATACATGCTAAAAAAAATATTTCCATTCGAAAACAAAATGTTTTAAAAATTTTTCCAATAAGAAAATATTCAATAAAACTTTTAAATTGACATGTAAAAGAAACACACTGTACACGCGAACATGAAAGACGGCAACGTCGCAATTTATTTATACATGACGACTACTATTTTGATTTAAAACAGGAGGTTTCAAATTTATTTCCAATTAGATTTTTTTTTATTCGGATTTTTTTATGCTTATTTTTCTATGCTGATATTTTTATTTTAATCTATTAATGATATATATTAACGAGTTTAAGGGAACGCCCTCTGTTATTTAACATACTGTATAAGTAACAGTTAAGTCTATACTTAAAGCAGGCGAAAAAACCTTTCGATCTTTTTTTTTTATAATTATTAACTAGTGCTTGCCCGCAATCCCGCCTGATGATAAGGTAAAGCGTGCTAGTTTATTAAGAGACGTTCATTCTAGCCTTGAAGACACTTAAAATGTAGTCAGACGAAAACACCGCCGCTGGCAATTTGTTCCAGTCCCTCGATGTACGCGGTATGAAAGAAGATTCGTAATGGTATTAACAACGTAAGGGTACGTATGTTTAGGTTTATTAGATCAATTTACACGCGCTTTTTTATAATTAATTGGTTGAGTTGTTGCTTTTTTCATTATAATAATAAATCATGACCTTTTAATAGTAGGTATTTATATCATAGATAACCTTTTTATTGCAAACTATCCGCGGAGCGTGATAATATTTGTCGCCGAGTCTAATCGACATTTTATTGGAGGCCAAAATTATATAAGTTATAAATAATGAATTTTAATTTGCTTGTGACGTTTTACATTCAAGCTTGTTTGCCTGGCTAAGATTAGATTAGAAAATAACTAAAATTGTTGAACTTTCTAAGTGAAAAAAAACGAAAAAGAAAAGATTGAGAGCTTCTGCGTTTGATGATTCATTAATAATCCATACTAGCCACGCTAACTCACGGACGACAGCGGCACCTAATATCAACTGCGGTCCAAACGATCTCAACTAGTCGCAATCTATAAATTGACAAAAATGTGTTCGCCGATTAGGCTGTAGGTTACACCTAAGTATCCGAAACTGTCGAATATTCTTGTGCCCAATTTTATTCAAATCCGTTCAGTAGTTTAGGTGAGAAAGCGGAACAAACTCACTTTCACATTTATAAGACTAGTAAGGATATATTTATAGTATTTTTAAGTTTTGATGTTAATATAGTATTTTATATGTTTATAGGGGCCTTGATGCCTGAAATAAAAAAAAAGAAAAAAAAATGTAATAAAAACTTCCCAAAGTTTTGTCTAGTCGAAGCAGGGGCAGGTTACTAAAATAGATATTCATAAAACTTATCGTCAACGTTAATAGGGTAAGCAATGTCAACAAATATTACGTTTAAAATATTGTTTTTATCACTAATTTTTAATCTAGATTAAAACTAGTAGGGTTTAATCATGTGTAATCAACCATTATGTTGATTACACAGGATTAAACCCTACTACACTTTTTTCATCGTCCTACTGCTAGGCACAGGTCTCCTCTCATACAGAGAAGGATTGAGCGTAATCACCACGCATGCTCGATGCGGGTTGACGATTTCAGACTTAAAGTCCAACCCCTAATTAGCGATCACATTTTTGTCAAATGATTGCGACTAGTTGGGATCGTTCGGGCCGAACGGACCAATGGGCGGTCCAAACGATCCCAACTAGTCGCAATCATTTGACAAAAATGTGTTCGCCGATTAGGGGCAGGTTTCCTCAAGATGTTTTCCTTCACCTTATAATCAGTCATTGCTGTCCAAGATATACTTAGAAAGTACAAATAACTTAGAAAAGTTACATTGGTACTTGCTTGACCTGGATTTAACCACTAGGCCACGATTTTAATTACTTTTTAATTGAGAATAAATCTACATGAATTTTATTTCCTCTATACCTAACTATATTTCCTTACTTACCATTTTATATTCTCTCAGTACTTTTCAATGTATGTACAGCTGTTTTAAATTAGTCACAGAAAAACCATTGTTTACACAGAATCGTGGTCACTATACTACTTAGGTATTAATTTCTATAACAAATCCGAATTAGGCTTTTGAATATAATTATTTAGTTTTATTACATAGGCTCTCTTACCTATTTATTATTTTCTTACTTTTTTAATGAGCGGTTTTAAGTATTTAATACCTACCTTTTTTAAATATTTCGATTTTGTGTGAAGAATCTTAATTATTTTATACAACTTCATTTTTATTTATGATATAGTTTGTTCAGAATAAGCAAATGAATCGATTCCAGTAATTTTTATACCATGTTATATTTTTCCCAAATACTTACATTAAAAATTATTAAAGCATGCCCGCGCTCAGCTGACGCCACAGGTCAATGCACCCGGCTCCCTCGTCCAAACGCAGCGTGGATCATATTTTTGTTGGGACGACAAAGTAGGTTAAAAAGCTTCTAACTTTGTGGTTTTACATGATATCTTTTTGAAATTTTGTACATAGATTCTTTACTTAAAAATACTGGACACGTGTTTCGGGTTTCGCATAAACAAAAAATAATGTTGTATACATACTTACTTAGGGCTAACATTAATTTCGTTCTTTTTTTTCTTCTTTCTTTCTCTTATGGCTTCGCACGGTTTGTGCATTTAGCCAATGTCACGTAATGAATTATTCATGTCTAAAAAGACGGCCGCGCGGACCGAACACGGAGGAAGATTTGGTTCAAAGCCATGATGTGGCCACTATGCTACAATATTTCACTGTTCTTTATGAATTATTCACTGAATGTACTTTTTACTACATAAATCACACGTTTTTATTTAGTAAACGACACTATAAATAATTTAAAAGTCCAGTGAAAAATGAGCGTGGCACTCATCTTAGCTTCCCGCCAAAAACTCCATTAGCTTCGTTATATAACTTTATCAGAGCAATAATTTTTTTCTTTTTTTTTTTTTGCTCGTGAACGGGGGCCTTCAGTGGAGACTGGTCATCTCTTAGCTGCCAGTGGGCTTAATTAATTTTCTATCTTTTCGTTATTTTTTATAAATATACATTGTGCTCACATGATAGAAGCAACAGAAATATGTAACGAAGACATGTAATCCATATTATGATTTTAAAAGAGTGTCCATGGAGTTTCTAGCACGTTCTTCTCCATAGAGATCTACGCTTTGGAACGTGCAATTTAGCTTCACTTTTCTTGGACTGACCGACATTGACTATCCAAAAGCACCAACTGTTGGTTAATTTGAAATAAACAATTTTGATTTTGATTTGATAACTCACCTACACGAATAGAAATTATCTTTCGAATGAAAAAATCAATTTTTTAGTTTTTTCTCAGTTTTTTTATCACATTAGAGCAATTTTAAGAAGCCTGTCATGGTTTTTTTTTTATTTTTACGAACAAAGAAATTTTTTAAGAAATGTACTTACGTATGTAATAACGTACAAAAAAATTATACAAACTATAAAACAATAAAAATGGGGGAATATGCGTCATACCCACGCAAGACCTCCAGCAGATAGCAAATAATTTATTTATGTATGTAAGTCAAACATTGAGAAGTGTCGTAAATTCCTCAAATACACAAGTTTTATTAGCAGCTCATATAATTTGATATCGACAATATGTCAAAATGGGGAACTTATCGATGTGTAGTGTCAGCAAAAAAAGATCGTCGATTAACATAATGTGATTCAATAATAATATGTATGTACTTTAGTTTTTTTTTTATAATAGTGGCTATAAGTTAAAGAATAGAGAGAGAAAGAACCTGCCCCTTAATCGGCGAACACATTTTTGTCTTGTCAAATGATTGCGACTAGTTGGCATCAGTTGGTATCGTTCGGGCCGCCCATTGGTCCTTTCGGTCCAAATGATCCCAACTAGTCGCAATCAGTTGACAAAAATGTGTTCGCCGATTAGGGGGCAGGTTCTTTCTCTCTCTATTCTTTAACTTATAGC
The DNA here is from genome assembly GCA_017933935.1 of Sesamia nonagrioides. Lineage (NCBI taxonomy): Eukaryota > Metazoa > Arthropoda > Insecta > Lepidoptera > Noctuidae > Sesamia > Sesamia nonagrioides. Next base: position 63,768 of record JADWQK010001280.1, on the reverse strand, counting down.
CACTATTATAAAAGGTGTTCTTAATTCAAATTCGGTGTTCTTAATTCAAATTTCACTTTGGTTTAGATTTTAAATAAATATTTTGCTCTTATTCTTCTTCTTCAGCCTATAGAAGTACTGGAAAAAGGTCTCCCCAAGGCTTTCCACAATGACCTTCCTACAATAAAAATGCGAAAATGCTATTCGACTTTTATTATACAATAAGAATCAAAATGCCTTTATTGTTTTAAAAGGTTATTAAAGCACGATATTCAGAATACTATTCGCATTGAAAGAAGAGTACCCTCCTTTTATACTAAATTCTTAATTATATTAATCTATACTAATATATAAAGCTGAAGAGTTTGTTTGTTTGTTTGTTTGAACCCGCTAATCTCAGGAACTACTGCTCCGATTTGAATTTTTTTTTGCATTAGATAGCCCATTCATCCAGGAAGGCTTTGGGCTATATAACATCACACTGCGACCAATAGGAGCGGAGCACAACTAACTTCACGCGAGCGAAGTCGCTGGCGACCCCTAGTACATAGTTCATAAGCTAGTAAAACCGTCTCTAAATTATCCCCTCTTTTATGTTTTCCTTATAGATAGGAGTGAATTGTATTCTTTATGAATGAAATAAATGATCTTCCTACGCCGGTAGTTATGTAAACTTAACAAGATAACTTAAGATTTATATGATTTTTGGCAAACAGGTTCTCAACTTCTGCGGGTGAAACCACGGGCCTCAGCTAGCTTATAACAATGTACCTAGTTAGTTGCATTGACTAAATATTAGTCTAACATTATCTTTTTACACTGTTGTGGTCACGACAAGAAAGATAATGATTGAGTGAGGAGATCATTAAAATCATGAAAGAAAATGTCTTTTAAACTAATATTTTAAAAGTTTAAATTTGATTTTGTATATTTGCTTGTTATGCTTTCACGCTAACGCGGTGTTCTGCGTGAATACCGAATACATCAGTCATCATCATCTCAGCGTTAATCCCAGTCGCATCCGCTTTTTCAGCTATGGAGTCTGGGGTCCGCTTTACCAGTCTCTGCTGATTTTGGCAAAACAAAGACATTAAAATTTCTTTGTGGCAAAACTTCGATATTTTCCGTGAAGCGACTGCCGTCTGACCTCCACAACCCGAAGGCGTACTCTCGGTGGTAGGTCACAACATCAACCGCCGGCATAAGTTACCACCCACCAGACAAAGACATGCCGCCAAGCGATTCGTCGTGTTCCGGCATGATGTCTGGTGAAGCCGTTCGGAGGACGGGTCTGAGCAGTTGTGTTGCGATGTGTGCCGGGTGCGATGCGCCAGATGGTGTTGTGTCGGGAGTTTGTTCGTGGAGGGTAGCGGGATCCGAAGCACGGTTCTCCGCTGGCCGACCGCAGGTAGTTGGGGGCCCAAGTAGTGTGCCAGCCACATACGAAAGGCTGCCCCGCCAACTGCGAAAAATCCCAGGGTGGCCCCATCGTGCCGGTTGGCGACCGGACGAGAGGACCCGATGGCGATCCCTGGGGGGGGTTCGGGCGTCCCCGCAGTCTCCAGAACAATCTCCCTCTGGCCCAGCATCGTTGGTCGTATTGTTGGGTTTATCATTGCATCACCTTACTCAACTGCCGTCTTCCTTCCTATTCACTCAGTATATAAACTTAATATGAAAAGTTACAAAAGGAAAAGTAGGTGTGCACAGCGGGCGCACGTCCTCTCGTTCATAGTGCACCTCTCAAACATCCGAGGTTTGCACTCCAATATCGATGCACTCCATTACCACCTTGAGACTGAAAAGCCCCACCTACTTTTCTTGACGGAGACCCAGATCAGATGTCCGACTGACGCGGCGTACCTCGGCTACCCGGGATACTCTTTGGAGCATCATTTCCTGCAGCGTGCCGGGGTCTGTGTGTATGTCCGCAATGACATCTGTTGCCGGCGCCTCCGTCACCTCGAAGACCCTCACTTCTCGTCCCTATGGCTGTTGGTGGACACTGGTGTGGACAAAATTGTTTACACCTGTGTCTACCGATCGCACAGCGGTGATCAGGAGACAACTCGTTTATTTGACCACCTCAGTGAGGCTGCTGACAATGCGCTGCATCGGCACCCTGACGCTCAGTTCGTCGCTCTGGGGGACTTCAACGCCTGCCACCAGGACTGGCTCTTCCCATACCAGAGGACCGACCACGCTGGGAGAGAAGCGCGAAACTTCGCGCTCTCTATGGGCCTTTCCCAGCTGGTAGAGCAAGCGACTAGGGTGCCTGATGTAGCTGGCCATACTGCCAACTGTTTGGACCTTCTGCTGACCACTGATCCGGACAGATGTGTTGTAACAGTTTCCTCACCGTTGGGAACTTCAGACCACTGTCTGGTGAAGTCTGTATCGTCCTTCTCCCCACCAGATCACGACTCTCGTGGTGAACGGCGAATGTGGCGATACAGGTCAGCGGATTGGGATGAGATGCGCCACTTCTTTGCGTCTTATCCTTGGCAGCAGGTATGCTTCTCTTCTGACAATCCTTCGAGCTGTGCGGACGCTATAACCGATGTGGTGCGTCAAGCTATGGAGTATTTTATCCCATTCAATGACGTGCCCGTCGGTGGCTCGGCTCGCCCATGGTTCAATGCCGATTGTGTCCAAGCTGAACAGCGTAAGCACACGGCATTTCTCGCCTGGGTTGACGCTCGTGACCGCGGAGCTCCGGATCTAAGCTCAAAGAAGAGAGCCTTTAACCGTGCTGCCAAGTCCTACAAGAAGGCGCTCAAGAAGGCTCGCTTCGACCGCATTACCCATATTGGCAACAAGTTATCTGCGCAGCCATCCGGTAGCAGATCTTTTTGGTCCCTTGCCAAATCGGTTGAGGCGAACTTCTGTCGGCCCTCACTGCCTCCGCTGGTTAGGCCTGATGGAACACTGGCTCATACGGCAAGAGAGAAAGCAGGTCTCTTTGCTTCTCTCTTTGCCCATAATTCGCGTCTTGATACTGGCAGTGCTACTCCACCTAATTTACCTCATTGCGGAACTTCAATGCCTGAGGTTCGCATTAGAAACAAGGAGGTTCTGAGAGTACTGTGTCGTCTGGACGTGAATAAGGCTAGTGGTCCGGATGGTATACCAGCGATTGTTCTTAAAGCATGTGCGCCCGAGTTGTCTCCTGTATTGACGCGCTTGTATCGCCTCTCATTTAGGACTGGTATAGTGCCCAAGTCCTGGAAGCTTGCTAACGTGCAGCCCGTGCCCAAGAAGGGTAGTCGTGCCGATCCTGCCAACTATCGGCCGATTTCGATCACCTCCATACTTTGCAAAATTATGGAGCGTGTATTGAACTCGCGCCTCTTGGCATACCTGGAGGGTAACGATCTCCTCAGTGACCGACAGTACGGGTTTCGCCGCAATCGGTCAACTGGGGACCTACTAGTGTATGCCACTCACTTGTGGGGCGAGGCCCTCGAGAAGAATGGGGAAGCGATTGCTGTCTCCCTTGATGTCTCGAAGGCCTTCGACCGGGTATGGCACGCTGGCCTTTTGAGTAAGCTTCCAGCGTACGGCATTTCCCCTAGCCTGACTGGCTGGGTAAAAGACTTCCTGACTGAACGGTCCCTCCGAGTTGTTGTCGACGGATGCTCTTCTGAGCCCATGTCAACTAATGCCGGTGTTCCTCAGGGGTCTGTTCTCTCTGCAACTCTGTTCCTGCTGCATATTAACGATCTGCTGATGCCCGGTATCTATGGGTATGCAGATGACAGCACAGTTGTAGAGAGATACCTGCCGGATGCTCGGGCTAGTAGGGAATCAATCCGGTCCGAAAGAGAGGCCATGGTTGAGCGAACGAGTGTTGCACTGCAGGCAGTCTCCGAATGGGGCAATGCCAATCTTGTAGCATTCAATGCCGCCAAAACACAGGCGTGTCTTTTCACCGCCAAAAGGAGCCCGTTCACCTTGGCCCCTACTTTTCGGAATGTGTCCTTGGAGTGTTCCGACCGCCTTCAGCTTTTGGGAGTTGAGATTTCCTCGAACCTTAACTTTGGGCGGTTCATTGAGTCCAAGGCCAGGGTGGCTGCCAGGAAACTTGGCGTTATCGCAAAGGTCCGGCAGTACTTCACACCTGGGCAGCTTCTAATGTTATACAAAGCACAGGTCCGTTCGTGTGTGGAGTACTGCAGCCACATTTGGGCTGGTGCTGCCAAGTGTCACCTGGCCACTTTGGATTCAGTGGAGAGACGTGCAAAGAGGCTGATTGGTGACCCTGATCTAACTCGAGTTGGTCTCCAAAGCCTAGAGCACAGGCGTAGAGTAGCCAGCCTTTCGGTGTTCTATAGGATGCATTTCGGGGAGTGTGCGAGGGAATTGCATGATTTAATTCCCCCATCTCCGTTCCACCAGCGGACGACCCGTCGTACGGCTGGTTTCCACCCTTACGTTGTTAACACCACTACGATCCGGACGAAGCGTTTCGCCTCCTCCTTTATACCGCGTACATCGAGGGACTGGAACAATTTGCCCGCGGCGGTGTTTCCGTCGGACTACAATTTGAGTGTCTTCAAGGCTAGAGTGAATAGGCTCTTAATAAACTAGTGCGCTTTACCATCAACGATTGCGTCACTGCTTACCATCAGGCAGGATTGCGGTCAAGCGCTGGTTTATAATATTTAAAAAAAAAAAAAAAAAAAAAGGCGACATCGAAGCATTGCAGTTTGTTGGATTTTTGAGGGCCCCAACAACCCGTAACGACTGCTATTAGATGGTTGTATGGCAACCGGGATCAACGGCTTAACGTGCTTTCCGAGGCTCGACCAGACCAGTGCAAATATTCGTATTCATGCATGCATATAAATATTTGCACTGCGCGGCTTTCGAACCTACGCCTCCTTGCGCAGCAGCCGCATTCGCTACAGCTACGCCACGGAGGCTGTCATGTCGTGAATGCCGAATACGACGCGACGTAATGCGAAGATGCTGAGTTTTTTTGAAGAATATCAGACAATGGATTAAAAATCCATTGTTTTATATGTAGAAGAAATGTGTCTAATCAACAACCTAAATAAGACAATGAATGTTGTAGAACTGTCAAAATGGAACCTATTGTTATTGATAATGTTTTACGTAATAATCCCGCTGGATTATGCCTTCCGCTACGGTCTACCCGCTGGATATAGGTTATAGGTACCTACATGCCTACGGGATCCAGACGTCTTATGCGAGCGGAATCGCGGTATGCAACTCATCATCATCATCATCCCAGCGTTAATCCCAGTCGCATCCGAAGCCTTTTCAGCTTTGGAGTCTGGGGTCCGCTTTACCAGTCCAACTGCTGATATGGCTAAACTTCGACATTTTCCGTGAAGCGACTGCCGTCTGACCTTCACAACCCGAAGGCGACATCGATGCATTGCAGTTAGACCAATTGTTGAACTTTGAGGGCTCCAAAAACCCGTAACGACTGCCACTAGATGTTCGTATGGCAACCGGGACCAAGGGCTTAACGTGGTCTCCGAGGCACGACCAAACCAGTGCAAATATTCATATTCATGCATATGTACAAATATTTGCACTGTGCGGGGATCGATCCCGCGCCACCTTGCGCAGCGGCCGCGTCCGCTACCACTACGCCACGGAGGCTGTCCTAGGATAGTTGGAACCGCGGTATGCAACTATTTTAATAAAATAACACTATCATACGAATTTTGAATCATCATCAATCTTTAATCGTCCATCATTTCATCTTTCATCGTCATACAGAGAAGGAATTAAGATGTGTAGAATTTAAAATAGACCTATAAAAAACCGACCGTTTAACCCATTTCGAGACGATGCCAAAAATATGCAACCGCCACGCCATTTGCATTCAACAGAAAAAAAAACGCGGGAAAATAATTATTCATCCGATCCGGTTTCAAGACAATAGTATATTAGATTGTTTCCTCTAGTAACACATTGACTCCTATTGTTATTCCTTGACCCACGCACACATTTCATACATATTTTAATAAGACAATGCCCGTCAAACATTTTTCACTTATTTTCCTACTCTATATCACTGTAAATCTATTACCTACATTGTTATACGACAATGCTGCAAATGCAATGATACGCGGTACATTTTGTTACAATTACAATTTGTTGTGCTGCATATTTAAATTGGTCGTATATTTCCGTGCGATGGAACACAATACATCGGAATGTATTTAAAAGCATTTAAATATGTTAAATTTTATTCATATTTTTATTATTATCAAAAAAGTTCCATACCTTTTCGCGCCTGAATTTAAAAAATATTCCGTTCCATAATACATGCTCGCTTAGATCGAAAAATCCCGCGAAGATTATTAAAATGTGGATAATTCACTATTCGTTCCGCCAGTAATGCCGCACAAACAATTGTACAAGTTTTTTCATACTTTTTGACTACATAGTTAGGTATGTCCAATTTAGTAATCACGTAAAATCACGTTTGACACTTTGCTTTAAAAATGTTCACTGATTTATATATAATATAGTGTTAATTGAATTTTAATTTACTAATAAACGATGCACTTTCGATTTCATAGACAAAGAACAGTTCCGAATTCAAATCTTTTCCCGCACATTTTTTTTTTTGACACAATGTTATTTTTCTTTAACGCACAGGCACTTTATTTTTCTTACATAGGTACAGCCACTGTAATATAAAAAAAAGAAAAAAAAAGACATACCGATTCCGGCGATGATATATTGCCGCCACAATTGTCCTGCCTCCATTCTGTACGCTTGTTGGTTGACTGGCGCACCGGTCTGACCAACCGGGTCGTAAGCGTAACTACTCCTATCTTCCATACGTCACACTTCGTCACCCGAGTGTGATACGTTGTCGCGTTTACGTTGAGATGGGCTTGAGGGTGAATGTTTGGCAAACAACCGATGTTCTACCGCCAAGTCTGTGGATGAAGACCTCGTATTAATACAATGTTATAATTTATGATTTTCCTATAGGAATTGATCGGCCACGTCGTTTAACTCCTTGATGACTATGAAAGAAAGAAAGAAAGAAGGAAAGGAGGAAAGAAATCACCATCATCAAATATCAGTATCCGGAAAGTTGACAAAAGGTAAACTCAATAAAGGTAGCCTGGGCGACTGCATATGGTCATGCTCGCTGTAAAGAGCCCTTCCAAAGCTCTTTGCGTCTTTCTGAAAGACGCTTTCAGTAATGCTATTAAAATGTGACTAAAGAAAATGACAATCGTATGATCACCGATCCCTTTGCCAACGAGCTCATCATAGCTTGTTCCTCATTTATGGACTATTTGGTTTTGTGACAGCACAAAATTTGACAGTAATCGTTCACTATCACGCTTAAATCGAATTGCTGGCTGGTCACACCTGTCATATGGCTACGATTAACTCTTTATTGGACACTTTTAATAAAGATTGATCCTTGCCAGCTCTGGACAGAGAAACATGGAAAGAGCGTAAAGAGGTCTTTTCCCAACGTTGGGACATTATATAATGGCTAATGATATTATACATATTTAATATTCACATGCTGATATATTATGATGATCCTCAAAATTCACATAAGTAGGCAAACTTGAGGCCCCTTTACCATAGACAAGCGAGCTTAGTAGGTTAAAATCTACTGTGATTTCATGGTAGCTTTACTATATATAAAGCTATACTATAAAAGAAACCAGTCGAGTGCGAGAGTGCGATGTAAAAAAAAACCGTTTGTATTTGTTACCAGCAATACAAATACAAGATCTGTGAAATGTTCAACTGTCTAGCTATCACTGCTCATACAGCCCGGTGGCAGAAAGATAGGACAGTGAAGTCTAGGGTAACAATTTTCCTTTTGGCTACGGAACGCTAACGGAATCCAACAAGATACACACTAGGAAATAAACAGATATGCCTGAAATAACATATATGTTTATCTGTCATTGACAAAAATGGAACACACCGTCTTCGATAAGAAAAATAACGAATGAACAAAATTACACCATAATAATAACATTTTTTTTTATGTTTTGATAAGTTTGGCCGCTTTGATTACAACTAACCTCTTCTATCTATGGTGGTGCGACGAATTCTTATTTTAAATTTTTTGATGCTCTATTAACAGACATTCCATTAAAGATTATAGAAACATAAATGCTTTGCTAGGTGCAATTCCTACGACCGATTTTGACTTCTATTCCGTAGACTTACACATATTTACACGTTTATTTCCACAGATCGTTTTAACCAGTTCAGCATATCTACACACATATACAGATATGTATAGTTTAGATAAATTACTACCAGAGGATATCGCACATGTATTTATTATGATAACTCGCAGATAAATTAGAGATACAGTAAAATATTGCGTGTCTTGTCTCTCACAAGTCAACCAGTGATTAGTAACTATTAACCATAAGTTTTTGACGTTTTAACGTCACTTAACTTTAATTATCGTTTATGAATAAACCCCTTAAACACTATGGTGTATATTCATGAACGATGACTAGAGTTAAGAGACGTTAATCTCAACATGTTCTCGATTCTTCTTTTTCTTTAAATATTATAAACTAGTGCTTGACTCCAACCCCGCCTGATAGTACCTACTTAAGCAGTGATGCAATCGTTGATGGTAAAGCGCGCTAGTTTATTAAGAGCCTATTCACTCTAGCCTTGAAGACACTTAGGTCCGTATAACAGAACGTCACTCAAAACTCAAGCTCTACTAAAGTCTCGTTTCAACCCATTTGATTGGTTGAAACTAGTTTTAAGTAATGCTTAAGCAGAGATCAATGCTTGAGTTTCCTTCTGGAATACGGACCTTAAATTGTAGTCAGACAGATGCACCGTCGCTGACAAATTGTTCCAGTCCCTCGATGTACGCGGTATAGAGGAGAAACCGGATCGTAGTGGTATCAACATTGTAAAGGTCGACGACGACGGGTCGTCCGATGATGGAGGAATTAAGTCATGCAATTATGCAATTCTCTCGCACACTCTCCAAAATGCATCCTATAGAACACCGATAGGCTGCCTAGTCTACGCTTTGGAGACCGTTTTGATCCAAATATCCGACTCAAACTCTGTCTGAAGAAACCGTGGCCACGGCCGTCCCACAGGCAAGTGAAGAAACACGGTTGGGTTTTAGTCAGTAAAAGTCTGATACGCCCTTCCGCTCCGCCCAGAGCGGGAGAAGTCATTTGATGATTTCCCATCCCCACAAAAAAAAAAGTGTACATGTAAAGAGTCCTATAGGTCAATTCCCGTAATTCAAACCGTTCAAAATCTGCTCTCAATCTAGCTTAGCGGCAAAAAGATGTCAGAATCTTGTCAAAATGTAGAGAATTTTGACAGATTCAGATAGATCAGAACGTTATCAAAAATGCGAGAATTACTTCACTGTTAGATTTTTGAAAAACGTATTAGAGTTTCTAGTACCAAATTTTTGAAAATATAAACCTTTTGCAGGCCAGATTTCAATTTTCTAAATCAAAAGTCATTTATTAAAATTAGGGTAACAGTCCTCGAAAACGCTCGCTATTCATCACTTCCTAGCGCATTCGCTGGGAAAAGTGGGAGCAATAAACTCCTCAAAACCAAGTTGAGAGCAGAAGCTAGTCTTTTATAAGTTTCTTGATATATGTACCTCTACCGAATTACCATTTAATAGGAGTTGCTAGGTGTACAAATAACCGCTGTTTAACAAATGATGCTCTCACTAAGAGGTTACGTTGAAATTGTCAGATGTAAAATGTGATATCGTAAGTTCGGACATCTGGTAAAACCATACATTTAGAGTATTAGTGACTCAGTATCAGTATTGTGCAAAAATTACAAATTTTGTGCCGAATAAGCGTCATTCGCTGGAACTTTTGTTACTTCTTTTATTTGAATAAATCTGCTGCTGAAGCCCATCGATTGCTTGTAGAAGATTATGGTGAAGCTGCTTTAAGCGAGAGAAGTTGTCATGAATGGTTTCAAAAGTTTAGAAACTATGAAGACAAAGAACGTAGTATAAGACCGAAATCGTACGAAGATACGAATTGGAAGCATTATTGGAGGAAAATAGAAGGAAGAGGAAAAATGCACCCATTACTACTTCAGATACGACAAAATTATTCTCCTACATGATAATGCTGACAAAAATGTTAAAAAAAACGGCGGAAACTTATTTGTACACCTATGATAATATATAATTACCATATCAATAAACATAAAAGAAAATGTTATAACAACTAATAAAATCACCAAAGACTATTCAGTATTCTGTGCACAGCCAGCAGCGTGCACGCATAACGGAAGCAGAGGACAAGATGAATAATGGCGCCGAACTAGTTTCCGCTTTCCGGCTTCCTATATGACAGTAATTTGACACACTGCACATGTCAACTAGGTAATTTTTCCTCCTATTGGTAATCTGATTTAGCGAACCGCCACTCCAAGACTTTAAGCATCTGCCAACAGGTAAAACCTTTTTCATGACCTGCCGTAAGCCAGAGGTAAAAAACACGACTAGAGTATATATGCACATATTAAATGGGTACGGTAGTTTTTTAGTCATTTTTGTGCAAAATGTCAACAGGACAACTCCGAATTTTGAACGAAACCATTGTAACGTTTAAGAACACAATTAGTAGTAGGTATAGTTTTAATTAATTAATTTATTTATCCATTTAATGGTGCAAGCAATTATATGGCGGTGATAGGTCCTAGTTTATTGTCATTGCACAATTATTACAGAAAAAATATGTCACTTTTCATAGCAAAGCCAGCGCATTTTTTTAGATTCATCAACATTATCAATCAATTATTTCAATAAGCTACCGATGAAGAAAGAAAACCATGTTGTAAACTGAACGCCTACCAATTTTCATATAGCAATAAAAATATAATCAAAAATATTCTCTTTTTGGTATGAGATTATTGGTAGGCGTTATAGTGATTGAGTGAGTCTGTTTAGCCTGCAATGCGCAACGTGATGAATCTATCTGACCGTAAATAAATCTTAGGCTTTGGATAGTTAATTTATTCGAGCTACTTTAATTATTGTACTTGTTTGTTTAGCTATTAACAGTTTACGCAAGCAAAAGTGTTAAACGAGCGTGAATCACGTAAATAAAATTATAATAATTAAAACATTGTTATTCATTCTTCATTGCGATTCATGAGATAGGGGTAAGGCAAGTAATTGTTGTTGTTTGTGTTTAACAACATTTTCTATTAAAAAATTGTAGGAGTCTTTAATGCACTTTCTGCAATTTTTGCTATAGTAATCATTAACGTGTGATTTTTTAAAATTGCATCATCATAAATTTATTACGAAACTTAATCTGTATCAGGTTATGTACCTACAACTATCATAGTATACTATGTTTATTGAGGCATGCGTCTGGACATAAGTGCCTTTGTTTTATATGAAATGTTCAAGGAGAATTCTAAAGAACTCGATTTGAATATTTCTGCTATTGATTCGGTTGTGTATCGTAGGTTGCCTACATAGTGATTTAAAACTATTGGAACATCCCAACTCAACCTGCCTCTAAGCTATGAGAAATGAGTTGTTTTCAACCATTTTTGCTCAGATTTAAAGTATAGGCGCTCCTAAACACTTGATTGGGCTGTGGACTGTGACGGCCATTATTAACAGAAACTAGCCTTCTGCCTGGGAGGTGCTATAGTGCGCAAGTGTGTGCTTAGACACAGATGCATTCTATTTTTCCCTAACTCTCTTAGTTCGATGGGACAGCTATCAGCTACGATCGAAGAGAGATTTAGCGCAAGATCAGCGCGGCGCCTCTACCAAGCCACGGAATAGATATAAAAAACTGTGTAGCTAATGCAACCTCAAGAACAGCCTCTTTCTGGACAAATGAGGATCAGAATAAGGTTAGATATTGGCTGTCCTCGGAACTTTTGAAGCAGAAACGGGAGGAATCCCTGAAGAAGCAGGAACAAAACCATTTTTTTTTAAAGTAGTGCTTTCGGGGACGTGCTTTAACCTTTACATTTGTGAACGAATGACGCATCTAATCAAAATTTCCCTAACATTCGAGAAACTAATAAGTAAGTAAGTAAGTAAGTAAGTAAGTAAGTCATTTATTTTGCAAATATGGGTACAGTACATGGTGATAGAGTGATAATTGATAAGTTCAGCCATATTTTACCAATAGGCATGCAAAAATTATAATTTGAAGCTAACAATACTGGAAATTTATATTTAGACTGCTGAACAAATTAAATAATTTGATGTCATAACTTGAGAGGACTTGATAAAAATTACATAATAATGTTACAATATGCCGAAACCAATTATTAACAAGCACGTTACATAAACAATTATTATTGAAAACACAATTTAGAGTCCTTAACAATAAACATGTCATAGAATACAATTTTAAATATGATGTCGAAGAAGTGTAAAAGAAGAATATATATACATATCAAGCATTATATACGAGGAATGTCTAATATAATGTTTAAGGGGAAAAAAATCAATTACAATAAAAAATAATAATAATAATTAGTATACATCATGATTAGAAAATGTCAGATATAATAATAATAAAAAATAAATGTCAACTGTAATGAAAATGTCAAATAATATGTAAAAAAAAACCCAATTAAATAAAATAGTAACAACAATAAAAAAAACATTTTTATATATTCCGATCTCATAACATCTTTTCAAAATTTTTCTCAGTAAGGAATTCGCTGACAGTATAGTATGCTTTATGCGTTAGAAAACTTCGAAGCCTGTTTTTAAACAATGATAACGGTAATTCTTTCCATTGCCTAGGTAATTTATTGTAGATAGCCGGAGCCATGCAGTAGACACTTTTCCGCATTAGTGCCGTTTTGGCGGGGTGGGAACATAGTACATTATTATCACGTCTGTTACGTGGTACTACATCGGCCAAACGTTTAAAACGATCTGGGTTGGACTTCACAAACACAGCTACTTCCATTATGTACAAACTAGGTAATGTTAATATTTTATGCTGTTTAAAGTATGGCATGCAACTATCAGTGGATTTAAGCATAAACATCGCGCGTAAACACCTCTTCTGTGCTTTAAAAACTGTTTCCCTTTCGGTTGAATTTCCCCAGAATATTATACCGTAGCGTAAGTGGGATTCTACTATGCCATAATAGGCAGTAAGAAGTGCATCTATATCAATTATTGGGGATAGTGAATGTAGAGCGTACGCGGACTTACTAATTCTCTTACATAAAGTATCAGAATGTGCTTTCCAATTTAAGTTTTTATCTATTACGAGTCCTAAAAATTTTGTAGTGTCTACTTCTTCTACGACTTCATTGTTGTAATGTATATTAGGGCGCGTGCTGGGAATCCGCTGACTGAAATGTACAGCTTTTGTCTTTTTTAAATTTATTTTTAAATTGTTTGCCTCTAACCAATTTACAACACTCTTTAAACACTTATTAATGTCCGATTCATACGTTACCAGATTTTCACATGGTATTGTCATAGTGCTGTCGTCTGCAAATAGTGTTATTGGGTGTTCAACCCATTTCGGTAGGTCATTAATGTACAGGATAAATATGAAGGGACCTAGTACGCTCCCCTGCGGTACTCCATACTTAACTTTACGCTCTGAGGATCGATATATCTCTTCGCGCTTGCTAGCTAGATTAATTTGGCAAATTTCAGTTATTTGTTTTCGGTCTTTAAGATAAGTCTCAATAAGTCTAAGTATATTACCTCTAATACCGTAAGCTTCAAGCTTACTTATGAGAGTAGGATAATCTACGTGGTCAAAGGCCTGTGTCATATCACAAAATAAGCCACATATAGGTATTCGATTATTGACATTCTCAATTACATTATACATAAAGTCAAATATAGCCATATTAATAGTCCTATGTTGTCTAAACCCTTTCTGTTCGTCACACAGAATGTTATTCTTTTCAATAAATTTGTATAATTCATTATAAATATACTTCTCAAATATTTTGGATATCACAGGTATGAGTGCGATTGGTCGGTAATATTCCATTAGTTCTCTGTTCTCTTTCTTATATATCGGCTTTATTATTGAGGTTTTTAAGGCATCCGGGAAGATACCTGTGCTGATACTAAGGTTAATTATATGACTTAGATGATCAGATATTTCCAAAGATACGTGTTTGAGTATTTTCGTACTAACGCCGTCATATCCTACACTATTTGTGTTATTCAAAGACATTATTATTCTATGTATTTCAGCAGGTACACTAGGCAGCATGAATATTGAGTTAGGGCTCGTGTTAATCTTAGTGTAGTTCGACCGGATGTCTATCTGTTTTGGTAGAATTTTATCAACAAAGTAGTTGTTGAACGCTTCAGCAATATTTTTGGGATTTGAGACAATATGATTTCCAACCTTAATTTTATAAATTATTTGTTTGGGTAAATTATGCTTTGCGCAATTAATAATTTGCCACGTAGTTTTCGATTTATTTTTAGATAGTTTAATATTTTGAGTATTTTGTGCCTTTTGTGTCAGTTGAATAATTTTTTTGTGCAATTTTGAATATTGAGAGAATTTATTTTTACTATCTTTATTTAAGTTTAACCTCATCTGCCACAAAAGCTTTCTTTTGTTTCGGCTACATAGTTTAATACCTCTCGACAGCCACTTAGGTTTTTTAATAACATCAATTTTGATTAATTTAATAGGAAAACACAAATTATACAAGAGCTTGAAAGAGTCAATGAAGTTGTTATAAGCTATGTTCGGGTCGTCCGTTTCGTAAATTTCAGAAAAGGAAAGGTTTTTAATATAGTCTCTAAACTTGGCTATGTTTTCCATACTGTAATCCCTTTTAGCCGCATACCAGTAGTTTATTACACATTTTGTTTGAACAGGACAGTGAAGGAGCTGTGATGTATGATCGGACAATGCAAATTCAAGTACTTCAGTTTTACAAGATTTACTAAAATTATGCGCAAAATTGTCTATGCAAGTGTTGCTTGCCATGCGGGTAGGCTGCCTTAATGCCAATTTCAAGTTATATCTCATTAACAGATATTCAAATGCATTTGTGTGGTTATTTTGTTTAAGAATATCTATGTTAAAATCTCCGGCAACAATAATGTTTTTATAACGTGCTCGTGATATTTCTTGCAATATAGTTTCAAGTTTGTCTAGGCAATAGTTAAGATTATTTATATTTGGTACTCTATAAATACATATTACGATTATCTTGTAATGCGTTAGCTCAATAGCACAGCATTCAAATATGCCTGAACAAGAATAATTAGAAATTTTAGGTAATTCCTTCCATTGTAAGCCATTTCTAGTTAGAATGCAAGCCCCTCCCCTTTTTCTTTCATTTCTACAGAAACAGGCAGCTAAAGAATAGTTTGGAAGATGCAACTGGTTTTGGTATCCATCCATAATAAAGTGCTCTGTGATGCACAAGACATCCACTTCTATATTTTTGTCAGCGAGTTCATCTAAACACACAGTGAGAATATTAGCTTTTGCTATTAGGCCTGCAATATTCTGATGCAGGATTTTGAAATATTTATTACAGAAAAAGCTGTTCACCTACTTGATCACTATTGTATTTAGGTGGGAGTTGGGATGTCCCATTGGGTTCAAGGATTTGGATGTCGTCGCTATCAATAGTTTGATATTGATCGTAGTCAATAAATATTTTTGATCGGATCTGGGAGAAGATTTCTCTCCAGCCGTATTTGTTAATTTTTCCTGTGTTATAGGAAAACATGTCAAGAGTCAGGCTATGATTGCTGTCAAAAAAGTATGCGTATTGGTTGTTTTTTATGTCAAGACTAAGGAGGTTATTGAATAACTCGACTCTATAATTATGTATTAGTGCACCTCGTATATAGGTCGGTGCACAAATAACAATATTTGTGTGCATAATGTTTTTCAGCGAGTTATTCATGTTTTCAAGAATATCGCTATTTTTTATATCGTTTTCTCCAATGAAAATCAAGCAATAGTCTTGGATTGTGAAGTCTTTTAACTTGTCTTCGACGGTGCGTAGCAGATTTTCTGTTGTGACGTTGTGGAGCAAATAATGACAGTAGTGAAATTGATCAGAGAAGACCTCTTCGATTATCGGGAGTGTTCCATTAGTACACCTACTACTGATTATAGCCAGCTTATTTTTATGTTTTGGTACTTTTGACAGAGATACGCCTACAGTTTTTTTTGTAGCAACTTTACTCAGATATGAAGTTTGTGTAAGGTTTTGGTTTTCTCTTAATGTGGTATGAGTCGTCTCGAAAGTTTGAGTTTCTTTGTTCATAGTGGCTTTTATTTGTTTGAAACAGTTGGTCGAAGCCTTGGAGTCATTATTTAAAGCAATTGATTGCAGTTTGCAGTGCTTGGATTTTTGTGTACTAGATGATGGTGTGCTAATTTTTCTGCCAGGCGTTAAGCAGATCTTTTTACATGTCTCTACAGTCTTTAGAGCATTTTGTAAATCTGATTTTAATCGAAAGTTTTCACTGTGGAGGTCGTCTATTTCCTGATGAGCACTCATAAGTTGCATTTTAAGTGCATTTATTTGTTCTTTTAATTCATTAACAAGATCGTCGTCATTATAATTATCGAGAAGACTGTCTGGTATGCTCAACATTGTGGTGTCTAGTATTGTTTTTTCGTCATTCGTCAAAAAAGATAAATTGGTCAAGGAGCCAGTGTTATGTTTGCGGAGTGTGACATTATCTGTATCCATTATTATTATTTAAACACCTGTTTTATAAATTAATGTCTAATAATTCAAGGAGTAACTTTTTGATGAAATAAAATCTCACAAAAAGTACTTATTTTCCCCGGATTTGAACTTGGGTCAAAGGTGAGCGTGTGGTATATGTAGCTGCTTATCCAACCGAGCTACGAGGTGATTGGTATGTAATGTTGAAATTAAGTAGCGTATGTTATAGGTTACGACACATTTGAATTTAGCAAAGCGGTTGGTATGACTAATGTGTTTAATTTTTTTCTTTCACTTATGTAGGTACACCGTACACATGTGTTAGTCACTAATGTAAAAACTTTTTTTTTTTAACCTGATAGCTTTGAATAGGATTTGTTTGATTGTTTTTACAGCATCACTGTTGTTGTTGTTATATTGGTCACTTATGGCATAGCTTTTGAGGTTTGTTAGAAATAGTTAGTTATGGTTCTCAGGTATTGTAACACTTGTTATTGAAGTCACGTTTTTTATCGTATGTTGGTTTCAATAATACACGTTCGAACTTTATTATGAAACTATCTGAGCCTGTGATTTCAGTTTTTAAGGTTACGACACATTTAAATTTAGCAAAGCGGTTGGTATGACTAATGTGTTTAATTTTTTTTCTTTCGCTTATGTAGGTACACATGTGTTAGTCACTAATGTAAAAACTTTTTTTTTTTTTTAACCTGATAGCTTTGAATAGGATTTGTTTGATTATATTACAGCATCACAGTTGTTTTTGTTTTACTGGTCACTTATGGTACAGTTTTTGAGGTTTGTTACAAATAGTTAGTTATGGTTGTCAGGTATTTTAACACTTGTTATTGAAGTCACTGTTGAGTTAACCACTTTGATAACGTTTATACTGATGATTTAGGTCTTCATGCACATATCCGTATTGTTTTTAGCAGTAAAACACGTTAATAAATATTTTTAAATTAGATGTAAACACGGAGCTTATCTACTTAGGTGTCAAGCGAGACAGCGCCATCTACCCTCTAATGTACAGACGATAGCAGGTCTAGCTATCCGAAACTGTCAAATAATCCCAATCTACCTCGAGCTTTAATGCTTTATTAGTGATAAATTTGAAAATCTAATAAAGAAATTTGACAGATTGTAATAGCGTGAATAGCTATTATTAGGGCAGCAAGGTTTTGGAGTGGCGCCCACGTACCGGAAGACGGAGCGTAGGGGGCGCAAGGTGCACTGATGACCCGGTGAAGGTCGCGGGAAGCCGATGGATGCGGGCAGCACAAGACCGGTCATCATGGAAAGCGTTGGGGGAGGCCATTGTCTAGCAGTGGACCTCTATAGGCTGAAGAAGAAGTAGCTTAATGTGCTGTCGCCTGTACCAATACCAACTAATGGCCTTCCAAGCAAAAGTAGAGTACCTAGTGACATTATAAATTATAATTATCATGTCCACTGTAGAGTGACTGGCTCTTCATAATACATATTACTTAAGCATTATCAATTCAAGGGTCCTTGTCGAGTGTTTGCCTTTCAATTGTGCGCAGAATTGTGAAACCTGGGTAGCTGGACTTTACTTAGAAATAGGTCATTCATCGCCGCGCTTCGTGTCGCGGGTTCAATTCGGAACAAATATTTGTAAGGCCTACACATAGTATTTCCGGGTTGGGCTCTAGATAGAGAGAGGACTGTGTCCTCCTAGTGGGAATATAATATGCTGATTATAATTTGTCTAGACTATTTGGAGGAAAATAAAAAAGAAAATACACAGATTACAAACCTGAAACATAGATTAAAAATCGCAGACGATATGTCAGCTGTAATTTACCTTTTGATAAGCTAATAGCTGAGGGAGTTGACCGACATTGTGTCCCTAATCAATTAAGTAGGTAATTAAACAGTAGGTAACCTATGTAATTATTAATGAGCTTCACACCTTATCAAATCATAATTTGGATTACATAAAACGTGTGATTGGACATCATTCGGACATTACCGGTCATCAGAAAGGTCATTCTCGAAAGTAGGTACCTAAAATACGGAGGCGGTTATGAGATTGTAGCTATGGGAAGTCCATCTAGCTATTTAAACTCATAGTCAGAATGGATAATGTTTTTTTTATAATTATAAACTAGTGTTTAAACGCAATCCCGCCTGATGGTAAGCAGTGATGCCATCGTTGATGGTAAAGCGCGCTAGTTTATTTAAAGCCTATTCACTCAAAAATCTGAATGAATAGGAAGGAAGGCGGCAGTTGAGCGAGGTGATGCAATGTTAAACTCAACAACACGACCAACGAAGCTGCCCCAGAGGGAGATTAATCTGGAGACCCTTGACGACCAAACTGCTAAAACAACAACATTTGGTGCATCGTGCCCGGCACACATCGAAACAACTGCTCAGACCCGTGCTCTGGCTTCACCAGACATCATGCCGGAACACGACGAATCTCTTGGCGGTAAGACTTTGTCTGGTGTGTGAAAATTTCTGCCGGTAGCCGAGAACAATGATAAAGGAAAATCTACCTATATCTGGTTTTGTCCTCAAAACCAGATATTTTTGTTGTTATTACGTCACCTGCAGCAACCGGCGTCGCTATAATGGATTACAATTAGATAATATTTTGGCATATTCAAAGAAATCTGGATTAGCAAAGTAATTATGACATAACTACTTAAATTTACCACGATCTGATATAAATATAGATTGCATTATCAGTGATAATATGCTGTTGATGAAGGTAATTAGTTATAAAGGTGTCAGCACGTGTCGTGTCACGTGACAGCCGTAATGATTCAGTGGCAATGGCTTCGACTTACAAGCAACTGTAGGTGGAGGGCTGGAACCCATGTTAATAATTTCATCACCACTGCTCTCGAAACGGTGACGTAGAACAAAAAGTCGAAGACATGTGGCATCTACCAACCCGCACTAGGCCTCTGTGCAGGGCCGTCTTTAATCTATTGGGAGCCCTGGGCCTTAGTGATAAAAGGCCCCAGTGTAGATTAGAAAAAGATAATAGAAGAACATATCTACTAATCTATTTATACTAATATATAAAGCTGAAGAGTTTGTTTGTTTGTGCGCGCTAATCTCAGAAACTACTGGACCTATTTGAAAAATTCTTTATGCATTGGATAGGCCATTAATCCAGGAAGGCTTTAGGCTATATAAAATTACGCTGCGACCAATAGGAGCGGGGCATATAAAAAATATCGAAACCTCTGCTGATGCCATATATATATCTATGGGTATGCAGATGACAGCACAGTTGTGGAGAGATACCTGCCGGAAGCTCGGACTAAGGAATCAATCCGGTCCGAAAGAGAGGCTATGGTAGAGCGTACGAGTGCTGCACTACAGGCAGTCTCCGAATGGGGCAACACAGGCCTGTCTTTTCACCGCCGTAAGGAGCCCGCTCGCCTTGGCCCCTACTTTTCAGAATGTATCCTTGGAGTGCACCGACCGCCTTTAGCTTTTAGGAGTTGAGATTCCCTCGAAACTAAACTTTGGGCGGTTCATTGAGTCCAAGGCCAAGGTGGCTGCCAGAAAACTTGGAGTCATTGCAAAGGCACTTCACACCGGGGCAGCTTCTGATGCTGTACAAAGCACAGGTCCGTTCGTGTGTGGAGTACTGCAGCCACATTTGGGCTGGTGCTGCGAAATGTCACCTGGCTACTTTGGATTCAGTGGAAAGGCGTGCGAAGAGGCTAATTGGAGACCCTGATTTAACTCGACACGGTCTCCAAAGCCTAGAGCACAGGCGTAGAGTAGCCAGCCTTTCGGTGTTCTATAGGCTGCATTTTGGGGAGTGTGCGAGGGAATTGCATGATTTAATTCCCCCATCTCCGTTCCACCATCGAACGACCCGTCGTACGGCGAGTTTCCACCCTTACGTAGTTAACACTACTACGATCCGGACGAAGCGTTTCGCCTTCTCCTTTATACCACGTACATCAAGGGACTGGAACAACTTGCCGGCGGCGGTGTTTCCGTCGGACTACAATTTGAGTATCTTCAAGGCTAGAGTGAATAATAATAATAATAATAATAATAATAAAGCTTTATTTATTTCCACATTCCACATTTTGCTTAATAACTAATTTATATAGTTAGTTTTTTTTTTGTCTTTTTAACGTGGCTTATATGGACCCCCTTCGGGTAAAAGCCTCCTCCAAGGACTAAGTGAAGGCTAGAGTGAATAGGCTCTTAATAAACTAGCGCGCTTTACCATCAACGATCGCATCACTGCTTACCATCAAGCGGGATTGCGGTCAAGCGCTGGTTTATAAAATATAAAAAAAAACTACGCGGGTGAAACCGCGGCGCGCAGCTACTATTTCATATCTTTGGAAATCACTTTTTTCTTAATAATTATAAACTAGTGCTTGAGCGCAATCCCGCCTGATAGTGAGCAATGATGCAATCGTTGATGGTAAAGCCTGCTAGTTTATTAAGCCTATTTCCAAATAAAAAACTGAGTGTATAGGAAGCAAGACGGCAGTTGAGCGAGGTGATGCCATGTTAAACCCAACAACACGAACAACGATGTTGCGCCAGAGGGAGATTGATATGGAGACCCTCCACGACAATATTTGGCTTATCGTACCCGCCACACATCGCAACACAACTGCTCAGACCCGTCCTCCGTACGGCTTCACCAGGCATCATGCCATAACACAGCGAATCGCGTGGCGGCAAGACAAACAAACAAACTCTTTAGCTTTGCAGATTCGTATAGATAGATACTTACATTTGAGTGATATTCATAGAAAAGTGAATTGGGATTTTTGATGATTTAATTGTGCACTAAGTATAGTACTTAAATTTTTTATGTTGAAACTAAATCAACATTGATATGTAACGAGCAAAAACTAGTATTTAAGTAAAAAACACAACATTTAGTCCAAAGCAAATTACATCACCTGTTATTAATACGAATGATGAGGAGACACAATTTTACATTTTAATCATAATCTACAATGTCACTGTATCTTATTTTAATCCCTAGATAGAAAAGATTTGGATAGCCAGATGATTGAAATCAATCCTAAATTATTTTAGGTATACATATTATTATTACATATAGGTATTTTTCACGTTTACGCGTCATTAAACTTTAACCATCGTTTATGAATAAATACCATAGTGTTGAAGGGGTTTATTCATAACCGATTATTAAAGTTAAGTGACTTAAACAAACGTCAAAAATGTATGGTTAAACAGGCTGGAGTTTGGCGGGAATGTCAAGATGAGTGTCACGCTCATTTTTCATTGGACTTTTTGAGTTATTTATAGTGTTGTTTACTAAATAAAAGCGCGTGATTTATGTAGTAAAAAGTGCATTCAGTGAATAATTTATAAAGAACAGTGAAATATTGTAGCATAGTGGCCACAACATGACCTTACCCAAACTTCCTCCTTGTCGGTCTGACGCGGGAAACGAAAGGAGATAGGATAGGAGTTAGATTAGTTAGGATAAGTTTAGGATAAGTTACAAAAGAAGACAATATATAATTCAAGACGAGGCTATCATGGTCTGCGATACCTTTGCCTGCTCAGTGTAATGCACTGGCAAATTGAACAAACAACGTATGGTTAAACCGTCGCTAATCACTAGCTAACTTTAATGAATAAAGGGGTTTGTTGTTTTATTTTTTTGACAGGGAAGCTATGATGGGTGTCACGCGCATTTTTCATTGGACTTTGAAATTTATAGTGTCGTTTACTAAATAAAAGAGCGTGATTAATGTAGTAAAAAGTGCATTCAGTGAATAATTCATAAAGAACATTGAAATATCGCAGCATAGTGACCATACCATGGCTTTGCATCAAATCTTCAGCCGTTTTTTCAACTGTCATTGGCGATATCCGCCATTATTGTGAAATAAAATTTTTGAAGAATTTCTAAGTATAATTTGTTACACATGTTATTGGCAAAATTGTGGTATCTAACCACAGAGGCCATTGAAGAGTTGAAGTTGTATTCACTCTAAGAAAAGAAAGAAAGGGGTTTGTTGTTCATGTGTTTCCTTAGGTCTAGCAGAATATAATAGTGTGTTAATTGATTAACACACTATTATATTCAATTTGAATAATTTTGAAGCATATTGCTCTGCCAAGACCGCGTGTTGTTCGAAAAAGATACCTATGGCCCTAGACCCACAGGCAAATGTAAGAAACACGGGTGTATTTTCGTCAGTAAAAGCCTGACACACCCCACACCTTTCCGCTCCTCAGAGAAAAGCATATCTATTGATAATCCATTGCTCTATAGTAGGTATGCGATCGAAAAAAGTGTCCCATCAACAACGTAAATAACGCAATGAATGTTGTTGAACTGTCAAAATGAAACCCATTGCTACTGATAGTGTGTTACGTAATTATTCTGAAGAGATATTCACGAAGAACAACACTAATACAACACAGCACAAATATGTTCATGTTTATCATCTCCAACCAGGCATCCATTTTACAGCTTACAGTGTTCGTATTTAAAATAAAGTCTTTTATAAACCAATTGCTTTTAATATTTTTGACATTGCAACATACGGATATACCTACTGACGTTTTTGCAATGTCAAATATTGTGCAAATAAAAAAAAAAGATATAATCGCGTGGTTATCAAAAAGTTCCCATACCTTCCGATTTTATTTGTTAGGTATAATGTTAATCTTTGACTAATATCTTTAAGCCAGATAAAATCCCCGATTTCCTTGTTTGTAAAACATGTATTGAACTCCCCTAATTACTAAACAAAGTATAAACGAGGACTTAGAACTTATCTTTAACTCTTAAATAAACCACGCAGTAGACACTAACAAAATCTACGGTTGTTTAGTTGCCAATAAACCGCATGCGACTATAGCGCACACAGATTACCCACTGTAAAAATTGACTTGTGGGGCAATGCGGGTTAGAGATTTCAGACTTAAAGTCCAGGTTTCCTCAAAATGTTTTCTTTCACCTTATAGTCTGTCATTGGTGTCCAAGACATACTTAGAAAGTCATCATCATCCCAGCGTTAATCCCAGTCGCATCCGAAGCCTTTTCAGCTTTGGAGTCTGGGGTCCGCTTTTACCAGTCCAACTGCTGATATGGCTAAACTTCGACATTTTCCGTGAAGCGACTGCCGTCTGACCTCCACAACCCGAAGGCGACATCGAAGTATTGCAGTTAGACCAATTGTTGGACTTTTGAGGGCTCCAACAACCCGTAATGACTGCCACTAGATGTTCGTATCGCAACCGGGACCAACGGCTTAACGTGCTTTCCGAGGCACGACCAGACCAGTGCAAGTATTCATATTCATGCATACAAATACTTGCACTGTGCGGGGATCGAACCCGCGCCACCTTGCGCAGCGGCGGCGTCCGCTACCGCTACGCCACGGAGGCTGTCAAGATATACTTAGAAAGTACCTACATACATATAACATGTCGTCCTCCGTGGCGCAGCGGTCAACACGCTTGCCTGCGACGTGGAGGCCCCGGGTTCGATCCCCGGCCAGGTTATGATGGAAAACGATCGCTTTCTGATTGGCCTGGGTCTTGGATGTTTATCTATACATGTATGTATCTATTATATATATTGTATCGTGAGTTAGTATCTCATAACACAAGTCTCGAACTTACTTTGGGGCTAGCTCAATCTATGTGATTTGTCCGTAATAAAAAAAAAAAAACAGAAAAGTTACATTGGTACTTGCCTGACCTGGAATCGAACTCGCACACTCATACTTGATAGGCTAGTGTTTTTAGCCAGTAGGCCACCATGACTATCTGTTTAGTTAGATAATACTAATAAAATGTATTTTATTGTGTTTATACAAAGTTTAGGCTTATATAAAAACGATTCTTAATCATGAAATTCGATAAAAAACAGATTCAACCCGAGATAATTTAAAATCAGTCTGTACCTATATAAATTGTATTTATTTATACACGAATTATTTTATAGAAACACATCAAACTACAGGAACCCATATTTTTTTCGCAATAAACTTTGAACCTCATGCTTTAGGGATAAAGGTGATAATCTATTAAACAAAGACAAATTTTAGTAAATTCATGTGCTGGCATCAGAAAAATTTTTATTGATTAGACACAAAGTTTTTATGAAAAAATAGTTGTTTTAATATCGCGGGATTAGTAGATTCTCATTTGCCTCCGTTTATTGTTTTACTGCAACAGACTCATGTTTCATTTCACTCTATTAATAGACAAAACATGGCATGGCATGACACTCATAATAAACAACAACCAAGAATGTTGTCTTATTAACATAGAATAAGGAAAAAACAACATAATCGACATTTTACGCAGATCTATTCACTATTACTTCGCCATTTATTCATCACTAGCTGTTGCCCACGACTTCGTCCGCAATTTCTGTTATTATGATAGTTTTTTTTTTCATATTTTTGGGTAGGTACCTTGAACCGTTTACGCAGCGAACACTATGGAAGTTCTTTAAGATGAGTAAAAAAATTTCTTCGTTTTTCCCACATTTTCTAATGATTCTTCGCTCATATTGATCTCAGGGTGATGTTATATGTATAAAATAACCCTAAAGCCTTCCCCTATAAAAATGGACAACACAATCCAACACAATTTTTTTTTTTTTCATTCAGCCCGGTGGTTTCCGAGATTAATGTAGGTACTCAAACTCTTCAATTTTAGTATAGATAACTTCGCCATTTATTCACTACTAGCTTTTCGCCCGCGTGGTATTCGGTTATATGTATATATATATATATTTATATTTAAATAATTATAAACTTGTGCTTGACTGCAATCCCGCCTGATGGTAAGCAGTGATGCAATCGTTGATGGTAAAGCGCACTAGTTTATTAAGCCTATTCACTTAAAAAACTTAGGAATAGGAAGTATGACGACAGTTGAGCGAGGTGATGCAATGTTAAACCCAAAACCAACACGACCAAACGATGCTGCGCTAGAGGGAGATTGATCTGGAGACTCTCCACGACCAAACTCCCTATTCAACAACATTTGGCGCATCGTACCCGCCACACATCGCAACGCAACTGCTCAGACCCGTCCTCCGTACGGCTTCACCAGACATCATGCTGGAACACGACGAATCGCTTGGCGGCAAGACTTTGTCTGGTGGGTGGTAACTTCTGCCGGCAGCCGATGTTATGGCCTATATCGCGCTTTTTAGATTTTCCTCGGGTATATCAATTTTTTCCGGGGTAAAAAGTAGCCTTTTATTTAATCCAGACTTCTAACTTTACGTCTGCAAAATTCCAAAGTAATGGCTTGAGTAGTTACAGCGTGAAAGCGGAACAAACTCACTTTCCCATTTACAATATTAGTGAGGAATGTGAGGATTATTTTGCTATTTTTGATGGTTTGAATTGGGCTGCAACTTTTTTTATTTGCAACTAGCAACCCTTGCGAACTTGCGACGACTTGGCGAAACATTCAAGATGTAAAAACCTTGCGCTGCGGCGTCCGATTTTTGCGACATGAGAAAGCATGGGGATTCCTTCTTTTCTTTTCTTTTTGTTTTCTCGATGGTACGCCATAACATTGGCTGCCTGGAGAAGTTACCACCTACCAGACAAAGTCTTGCCGCCAAGCAATTCGTCGTGTTCTGGCATGATGTCTGGTGAAGCCGTACGGAGGACGGGTCTGAGCAGTTGTATTGCGATGTGTGCCGGGTACGATGCGCCAAATTTGTTTATTTATTTATTTATACTTTCGCACAAAGAAAATGTACAGAGGCGGACTTAATGCCTTAGGCATTCTCTACTAGTCAACCTGAGCTGGTGAAGAGACTAGATGGCAGGTGCTTTAGTTACAGAAACAATGAAA
The DNA here is from genome assembly GCA_017933935.1 of Sesamia nonagrioides. Lineage (NCBI taxonomy): Eukaryota > Metazoa > Arthropoda > Insecta > Lepidoptera > Noctuidae > Sesamia > Sesamia nonagrioides. The sequence continues at coordinate 37,269 of JADWQK010001280.1, read as the reverse complement.
AGGAAAAGAAAAAACAAATGTTGTGTCGGGAGTTTGGTCGTGAAGGGTCTCCAGATCAATCTCCCTCTGGCGCAGCATCGTTGGTTGTGTTGTTGGGTTCAACATTGAATCACCTCGCTCAACTGCCGTCTTCCTTCCTATTTACTCAGTTTTTTGAGTGTATAGCCATAATAGCCTTTTAATAAATTAGCGTGTTTTACCATCAACGACTGCATCACTGCTTATCATCAGGCGGGATTACGGTCAAGCAGTAATTTATAATTATAAAAAAAAAAATGTTTATTGGTGCGACCAACTGCTGGCATTGATGGAATTTACCCCAAAACTACGAATAAACATACTTCCTATTACTAAAGACAGTGTACTTAGCTAACTCATCTATACTAATATATAAAGCTGAAGAGTTTGTTTGTTTGAACGCGCTAATCTCAGGAACTGTTGGTCCGATTTGAAAAATTCTTTTTGCTTTGGATAGCCCATTAATCCAGGACGGCTATAGACTATATAACATTACGCTGCAACCAATAGGAGCAGAGCATAACCAACTCCACGCGAACGAAGTCGCTGGCGGCCGCTATAAGTTATTTATATTTAGTAATCAGATAAATTACCAGCCTATCTACAATGAATATTGATTTTATACTGTAAACATTAGAAAAAAAATAAACGATTATAAAAATCTGCGTTCAAATTGAAATGTTATCATAACTAATGTAATTTTCCTTAGCTTTAGATAAATTACTAAAAATAAGATATAACCATCCATCATTACTGATATTTTATGATAGCTATTAAATATTGACACTATCTATTAAAGAGTTTTTTATCATATGTGCCAAAATATACGTGAAACTATTTATTTTAATCATCAGCATCAACGTATTTATCGTCCCACTGCTGGGCACAGGTTTCCTCTCGTACAGAGAAGGATTGAGCGTAATCATCACGCTTGCTCAAAGCGGGTTGGCTGTTTCAGACTTAAAGTCCAGGTTTCCTCAAGATGTTTTCCATCACCTTCAGTCATTGGTGTCTAAGATATACTTAGAAAGTACATATAACTTTAGAAAAGTTACATTGCTACTTGCCTGACCTGGAATCGAACCCGCGCACTCATACTTGAGAGGCTGGTGTTTCAACCACTAGGCCACCACTTCTTATTTTAATAATTATGTTTTATTAGATTAATTTTCAAGCTCATACCAAGGTAACGGGATGTAGGGATACTACGAAAGCCACTGTAGCTTTCGTTACGGAGGCTACGCCGCGCTTTGGAGTATACATATAATATGTAAAGAAAACCCTGTCCGATCTCTGAAGGTATTGTTAGGTATCGATAACTGATTCTACTAATGCATACAAAGCCGGGCTAAACTTAAAAAAAAATCCCCCAAAAAAATTAATATTATTTCGCAAAAGGAGGTAAATTGGTAATAATACATGTGCAGTAGGCAATACATGCGCGGGCGGAGGGGGGCAGGGCACGCGGCACGCAGTCGCATCGCTCATAATAAAACCATCGAAATGAGTGTTGTCACTTTTTAAAAATATACCAAATTTTGGGGAAGTGGGAATTAATTCGCGGAAAAAACATTATTTCATTAGTATTGTTACTATGATGATTATGTAAAATTTTATGTTTTATTTGGTTATATGTTTACCTAACATTTATTATCCTTATGGGTCGAACGGGGTTTTCTTTACATATTGTATACGCTGCGCTACGTAAGCTACGGCGTGTTACGGAGGCTACGCTGCGCTTACAACTTTATACCCTGTACTACGGAAGATACGCTGCGCTACGAATAAAACGCATCGCTTTGCTGCGCGATGCTACTCAGAGATTACGTATTGCGACCACCGTCCTCCGGTCGCAATAACAATAATGTGGTATAGGGTATGTGATTTTTTTTTCTACATTCCACAATGAGAAAATTGGTTTTGTATTGAAGAAAAAAGAAAACGCGGCTGTTGAAGCATGGCAGTTTTCATTAAATATTTTGAGTAAATTTTTTCATCTGGATGGGAAACAAACTAGCCATCTAAACCAAAATCATATTAAAAACAAAACACCAAATACAACAAAAATGATGGTGGTTATTTCGTAAACCCTTGCCTACGCCGTAGCACCCGTAGCAGTCGTAGACTGATGAATAGAATAGAATAGAATAGAATAGAATAGAATAGAATAGAATAGAATAGAATACTCTTTATTATGTACACCATATAGATTACAAAAACATAAATATAAAAATTTTACAAAGGGTGACACAATGGGCGGTCTTATCGCTAAGAGCGATCTTTTACAGACAACCTTTGGATGGAATAGTAAGGGGAAGGAGAGAGAAATAATGTAGGTAGTCTACAGTGTACTATTTACAATTTTACTTAATTTATATAATAAATATACACGTTAAGTGTATCATACTAGTCCAATAAATACTTATATACATCTAATTAATAAAAATCATACAAAAGCAAATAAAAAATAATGACATGTTTAAAGAGAGAGGAAATGCTTTTTTACCATGGTTTTAAAAGTGGACGGAGTTTGAGCACGCCTTACAGACACGGGCAAGTCATTCCATAGCCGAACTGCTTGTACAGTAAAGGATTTATGGTAAAAACTAGTGTAATGCATGGGCATGTCTAATATCAGGTTTTCCGATGACCTCAGATATCTATTATGTGTGTCATGAAGGAACTTGAATCGTTCTTTAAGATAAGTGGGGGTTTTAGGATTAAACAAAGTGCTGTAGAGCTGAAATAGGATATGAGAATTCCGGCGAAGACGTATGGGAAGCCACTTAAGCTTTGTACGAAATTCAGATATGTGATCATATTTGCGCAGGCCAAATATAAATCTTATGCAGAAGTTTTGAAGTCGCTCAAGTTTATCTAGTTGTGCCTCAGTAAGATCTGGATAACTGACATCTGCGTAGTCAAGGATGGGAAGTAAAAGTGATTGTGCAAGCGCAGTTTTAGTGGCAGTAGGAAGAAAATTCCGTAACCGTCTCAGAGACTTACCAGATGCAAAAATTTTGCGACTCACTTCCTGTAGCTGTGGATCCCAGGAAAGATGCTTGTCGATCCAAACCCCAAGGTTCTTAACCTTCTCACTGAACGGTATAGCAGTTCCATTAAATTGAACTTAAATTATAAACATTAAATTGATGAAATACCCAAAATAATAATAACAAGGATTTTTTAACGTTAGATATTCTGAAAAGTAAACGAGGTAACCTATACACGCATAAGTCTGGATCTGATGAATCTATACTAATATATAAAGCTGAAGAGTTTCTTTGTTTGTTTGAACGCACTAATCTCAGGAACTAGTGGTCCGATATGAAAAATTATTTTTGCGTTGGACAGCCCATTATTCCAGGAAGGCTTTAGGCTATATTACATCACGCTGTGATCAATAGGAGCGACCAGATATGCTCTAACTCCACGCGAACAAAGTCGCTGGCGGCCGCAGTATTAAGATAAAAGAAAACATACGTTAATCTTGCACCCTAATTGCGTAAATACACTATTACCACAGTCTAGAAATCATACAGTCATCCGACGAAGACGTGTAGACAGAGCAATCGTGCGGAGTGTGAGGGACGAGACGCGGGTAAGCGGCACCCGAGCTGCGAACAAAACGATGTTCGTAGCTCGGTATCTAACATTAAGGGCTAACGTGTTTGTTTTTTTATTTGTTTGTTTTATAATTTGATATGAGTGTCAATTTAAGTTTCGTCCAAATTCGTTTAGTATTTTTTGGCATGAAAGAGAAACAAACATCCATTTATCTAGCACCACAAAAGTTCTCCGTTTATAATATTAGTAGAACAAGATTAACACTGTTTAGATAAAGATTAATTTATTGCGTAACTGAGTAGATATTGATGTTATTTAATTTTGTAAATGCAATGCTTTGGCTCAACAGTCTATCCAAGTCGGACATGCGATATCAAAGGAATAAAAAAATTATAAACAATACGACAAGTCTAAATTACATTAAATAGCATTATTACTTTTTACCAAAATATTCATTTAAATTATAGAACACATTATCAATTAAAAATTTCTTTTAATATTTTTTAGATCCCACCCATAGTCCTGGTCCCGATCCTGGTAATTTATTAGGACGATTCACGGTAACATAACAGCCTCCGTGGCGTAGCGATAGCGGACGCGGCCGCTGCGCAAGGTGGCGCGGGTTCGATCCCCGCACAGTGAAATTATTTGTATGCATGAATATGAATATTTACACTGGTCTGGTCGTGCCTCGGAAAGCACGTTAAGCCGTTGGTCCCGGTTGCCATACAACTATCTAGTGGCAGTCGTTACGGGTTGTTGGAGCCCTAAAAAATCCAACAATTGGTCTAACTACAATGCTTCGATGTCGCCTTCGGGTTGTGGAGGTCAGACGGCAGTCGCTTCACGGAAAATGTCGAAGTTTAGCCATATCAGCAGTTGGACTGGTAAAGCGGACCCCAGACTCCAAAGCTGAAAAGGCTTCGGATGCGACTGGGATTAACGCTGGGATGATGATGATTCACGGTAACATACAAATATACAAATATTTATTGGGACAAAATATACATTTTTAAATTTTTATGTACATTAATTGCAATAGGTACAATAGGTTTATCCCTGTCCCCTAAACTAGGCTAGGCCTGTATCTTATCTAACATATTATTTAATAGTGAGTCATATTATTTAGTAAGAATGTAGGTAGCAACTGGCCATCATCATCATCATCAACCTTTAATCGTCCCACTGCTGGGCACAGGTCTCCTCTCATACAGAGCGTAATCACCACGCTTGCTCAATACGGGTTGGCTATTTTAGGTCCGTATTCCAGAACGAAACTCAAGCATTGATCTCTGTTTAAACATTACTTAAAACTAGTTTGAACCAATCAAATGGCTTCAAACAAGACTTTAGTAGAGCTTGAGTTTTGAGTGACGTTCTGTGATACGGACCTTAGACTTAAAGTCCAGGTTTCCTCAAGATGTTTTCCTTCACTTTGTAATCAGCCATTGGTGGCCATAAATAAGTGTTAATGGCTGGATTGATAGTGTAAGATTAAGAAGGGACAAACCACACGTAACAAAATTTTGTTTCGTTGTTGTTAATGGAAATGCTTAATGTGTAGGTGCGCTTCGGCCGAATGCTGTTGAAAACGGTGCTCTAAGCGGAATAGTATGTTATGTTTATTCCTACACATACGGATTTCAATGCACCAGTCTCAATACGCTACTGACTTAAATTACAAAGGACTATTTTCTTTTTATTTGTCTGTGTAGAACAACTGAGAATCTCAAAATATCATATTCTCGATATACCAGATTATCATAATATCAGATACAAAATAAATGAGTTTCTCAAGATACTAGATTAATCAAATCAAAATATCAAATTAAAAAATATGTGTTTCTCAACATACCAGATTCTCAAAATACCAGATAACAAAATAATGGATTCCAAAAATATCAGATTAAAAATATGAAATTCTCAAAATACCAGACTATCAAAATAACAGACTCTTAAAACTCCAGATGACCAAAATACCCAGTTCTCAAAAACTCGATTCTTAAAATACTAGATTCTCAAAATAAAATATTTTTTAAAATAATTTAAGTACTTTCAACTCGTCTTCCACGAATTTTTAATTAGCCACTTTTAATTCGTCACTGAAAGCGCTAATTGAACATAATTTTGTGCTTTAGTATGAAGGGTCTCTTGGAGAAAGTATTAGTATTGAGTGAATCATTCAAATGCATGTAAATTAGAGATCTTGGATCAAAAACCGACATTAAATGTGATTCAGCGACTATTTTCGTCCCTTCTTTAGTAATGTCAAAACAAAAATAACTACGTTGAAACAGTTGCTGTACTAATCTATATTCGTGATTTATTTGCCAAATATGAGAACAATTTTGAGTTTATGAAATAATACTTTAAAACCCATAAAATAAAGTTCAAATTAGGTTACAACTTCCAATACATTTAAAACCTTTTCAATATTGTATCACAGTCACTCTAAAATCAACTTAATCGTTATGGAAATAACGATGATATTTCTTTTGTTTCAAATGTTACAGAAATGGTTTTCCATTTGAATAATAATAGCAACAAATAGGTATTTTATTCAATTACGGTTTTGTGTTTAATCTTTGGTTTGTGCAAGTGTTTCTGCTACTTTGGTTCTTACAAAGTCTTTTAATAATAACAATATAATTATTTATAGCGAAACGAAAAACCTATTAAAAACACTTATATGTATATGTCACGCGAATGGAGAATTAATAATAACAAAAACAATACATAAAATCGAAATAACCTAAGTATTCCATCACTTTACATTACGCGTGGTTGAAGTCAACAGCAAACAACAAAAAACAATCCTGCATCTTAAATTACCAAAAAAAAAAAAAACGAGGGAAAGTAGCAAAAGCAAAAAAAAAAGGATTACTCACGTTTTGTTAATATCCTGTTTACACAAATTACAATTAAATACACATTATTTTTCTATGGCTTAGACCGCTGCCGCTGGTGTCCGTATCGGCGCTTGTCACCAAATGATACCACAATCTGTTCACTATCATAAACGGACAGACTCCAACGGCAATAGATAAACAAGACCGGCGCATGAGTATTTTGATGCAGCACACACTCGTGTTAGAGAAGTACTAATTAGTTGTTTATTTATTATTATATTTGAGGTTAGAAGAACTACTAATTACTACGAAATTACTCCGGCCTACTTTTGACATAAAATCTAATGATATTGGCATTGGGTTTCATATTTAGCTTATTGATTTTATTAAATATTTGAGGGTAGAATTTCAAATTCAAATCCATTCGACCAGTGTGTGTTGCCAATGATGACGTATGGAATTGAGACGTGGTCGCTGATAATGGGCCTTATAAGAAAAGGCCCAAGGTAACTCAAAGGGCAATGGAGATGGCTATGCTTGGGGTTTCACTGCACGATCGAATCAGGAATTAGGAGATCCACAGAAGAACGAGAGTATCCGACATAGCCCGAAGAATTGCAACACTAAAGTGGCAGTGGGCCGAGCACATTGTCCGTAGGACCGATGCCCGATGGGGCCGACGGGTTCTCGTGTGGCGACCGCGCACCGGAAGGCGCAGCGTGAGTAGGCCCTCGACAAGGTGGACCGACGACCCGGTGAAGGTCGCGGGAAACCGCTGGATGCGGGAGGCGCACGACCGGTCGTCGTGGGGATATTTGGGGGAGGCCTATGTCCAGCAGTGGACGTCTTTCGGCTGAAATGATGATGATGATGATAGATAATACAGACTTACTAAGAAGCCTGTGCGTTAGGACCCGTCGGTTTAAACAAAAATTGCTCTTTCATACATTTTGTCCTCGTAGGTCATTAATCTATAAAAAAACCGTTTTTTTATAACCTATTTGAAATGGTTTTCTGCGCTTGGGTTATAAGTTATAATACATCATAGGTAACAATAATTTTGGCATCTGAACTACATACACACGCATGCATACATGCACAGCTTCATTTCGACACGACCATCACAAGGACTAGTCTAAAATTGAGTCCAAAGATTTTTATTAAATTGTGCAAAGTGAATCTGTGTGTGAGTGATCGAGTGAATATACTCTTAATAAACTAAATATAATAGGTAAAAGAAAAAGAAATACGTTATGATACTATGCGAAAAAATTCTTGATATTTTCGGAAGGTACCTACTATTCAAGTATCCATATATCAACGAAACTTTCATGTCCAATATAACAAAGGCATTCTGAATGACGCATATAAACAAGTTGTTCACGTCTTTGTTAAAAGAAAAAAATAACTATAAATTGTTTGTCATTTGTTAGAGGAAAACTTGATTAAAACCGACTTCTTCCGAAACTGCTTGGCCGATTATTATGATTTGATGTATATTCAGTTGGTCTCTGAATATATTATATACTGGAAATTGATACTCGTATAATTATATTTTTAAATTATATTAAGCATAACAACAAAACTATAACAAAGAGAGAATTGTAAACTTACCGGTTTATAATAACGAGTGTATCGACCACAGGAACGCACCAAGCACAACTAGACCTAAATTCAGTAATATACAACTAAATATTGATACGAAAGGTGTAAGACCAGGCGGAGGTAAGGACTCTGTCGAGGGGTTCCGTAGAGACTTTATTTATAAATGAATATTTTTGATGAACTTTTTTTTTTAATAATTATAAACTAATGCTTGACTGCAATCCCGCCTGATGGTAAGCAGTGATGCAATCGTTAATGGTAAAGCGCACTAGTTTATTAAGTCTATTCACTTAAAAAACTTAGGAATAGGAAGGATGACGGCAGTTGAGCGAGTTGATGCAATGTTAAACCAACACGACCAAACGATGCTGCGCTAGTGGCAGATTGATCTGGAGACCCTCCACGAACAAACAACATTTGGCGCATCGTACCCGCCACCCAACGCAACACAACTGCTCAGACCCGTCCTCCGTACGGCTTCACCAGACATCGGAACTTCGGAACTTGACGGAACTTGGCGGCTATGTTACGCTTGGGTTACGTAGCCCCACACTAGTAATTTTCCTGTATCGTGGGTGCGTTTAAAAACATTTATAACTCACATACACAAACAACCAAACCCGGAACAAATAATTTTAGGCCATACAAATATTTGTTCCGTGCGGGAATCGAACCCGCTACACGCAGCGTAGCAATCGATCGCTCAGCCATTGCACCAATCACACTGTACCAGTGATGGTAAAGCGGACTTCTTTTTTAAGAGCCTATGCACTCTAGCCCTTTAAGGCTTAAATAATAGGACGGGAAGACCACGTAAATCGTTCCAGTTCCTCGATGTAGGCGGTATAAAAGACGAGGCGTAACGCTTCGTCCGGATCGTAGTGGTGTCAATAATGTAAGGGTGGATACTCGCCATGGGACTGGTCGTCCGATGATGGTGGAATCATGTGATACCCCCCCTACCCCCGTGCACACTCCAAAATGCATCCCTACGCCTCTGTTCCAGGCTTTGGAAATTCTTCTGAACCAAATCTCATATCATCATCGACCTTTTTATCGTCCCACTGCTGGGCACAGGTCTCCTCTCATACAGAGAAGGATTGAGCGTAATCACCACGCTTCCTCAATGCGGGTTGGCGATTTCAGACTTAAAGTCCAGGTTTCCTCAAGATGTTTTCCTTCACCTTCAGTCATTGGTGTCCAAGATATATTTAGAAACTACATATAACTTTAGAAAAGTTACATTGGTACTTGCCTGACCTGGAATCGAACCTGCGCACTCATACTTGAGAGGCTGATGTTGTAAACACTAGGCCACCACGACTTTCAAAAAACGACTTTTAAATCTCATATACTTATGCTAATATACAGTATGTTAACTAACAGAGGGCGTTCCCGTTAACCCGAAATAGTATAGCATACATACATGCTAAAAAAAATATTTCCATTCGAAAACAAAATCTTTTAAAATTTTTTCCAATAAGAAAATATTCAATAAAAATTTTAAATTGACATGTAAAAGAAACACACTGTACACGCGAACATGAAAGACGGCAACGTCGCAATTTATTTATACATGACGACTACTATTTTGATTTAAAACAGGAGGTTTCAAATTTATTTCCAATTACATTTTTTTTTATTCGGATTTTTTTATGCTTATTTTTCTATGCTGATATTTTTATTTTAATCTATTAATGATATATATTAACGAGTTTAAGGGAACGCCCTCTGTTATTTAACATACTGTATAAAGCTAAAGAGTTTATTTGTTTGTATGAACGCGATAATCTCAGGAACTACTGGTGCGATTTGAAAAATTCTTTTTGTGTTGGATAACCCATTAATACAGGAAGGCTTAATAACATCACGCTGCGGCCAATAGGAGTAGAGCATATCAAAAATTTAAAATGTATGCTGTATATTATGATCTAGAACTGTAATAATCAGTGATCGGAATAGGTAGAGTGATATTTGGTACTTGTATCATAAATGTTCACAAAAAGGATAACGTGGATAAGCCATTTTCCCGGAATGTAATTCCGGATCCAAGTAAATATTGTTAATATTGGTAGTGACATTATTACTACTCAATTCATTTACAGGAAGGTAACAAAACTAAACTAATTTATTATTTACTTGTTGAAAAATAAAAACAATCAAATTCCGATCGAAGCATTAATACATTCCGATATTTTATTTTTAGCGTCTGATGAAGGGTATGTCCAAATCAAACGGTTTTACGACTTAATATAATGTTTAGATATTTTTTTTAATAATCAACCAATTCCGTAAATCCGGAGGAACGTCCATATTAATATACGTTTTCGATCAATGATCCCAATTCACTTTACCTTCTTTTTTTTTTTTTACGCTGTGGTAATGCATTTACGCACCATACCCCGAAGGGCGTGTGTGGGACTCGCCCAGCCGAAGCCGGGAATACCCACTAAACCCACAGCGGCACAACGACATCGCCTGAGTGGCGGGGTCATGGGAAAATGGCACAGCCTAACTACCAATCCCCCGCCGGCGATTCCCGCCTAGGGCGGGCCCACAGTGGTCCCTCCACTCCACAGGGAGGGGCCGGGCTGGGTACGTCTTTTTGTGCGAGAAGACGCAGCAGCCAAGGGTTTTTTAGCGAGGTGTCCTTCCTCTTAGCCCCACTCGTTTGCCCGGAGGCAAACGGGGCCCCCAGCTCCTCTCAATGAGGAGACCGGGTTGCCCGACGGTGACCCGGAGTTCGGGTCACGTCAGCCACCTCGAGTGGTGGCCGACCCGCCGCACGTGTAACCGCCGAAGCGGTCCCCGCATCTGGTTTTGGTCCGCGCCGGTAAACCGGTAACCCCCATATCTGGGGGCCGTTCCCCTATCCGCCACCTGGGGACGCGTCCGATGGCAGGCCAGAAACTGCACACGGACAGGCCAGAAACTGCACACGGACAATTCACTTTACCTATGCCAACCCGCATTGAGCAAGCGTGGTGATTACGCTCAATCCTTCTCTATATGAGAGGAGACCTGTGCCCAGCAGTGGGATGATAAAAGGTTGGTGATGATTCCAATCACTGGTAATAGGTAATGTATCTATAGAAATCGACTCTTTTGGGGTTAAAATAAAATGTTCAAATAACTAACTCTACGCGAACGAAGTCGCGGATGGCCGCTAGTCTACTATATTTATAAAATATCTCCATGAAGTATTATACAGCATAATTCTTAATAATAATAATAATAACTATGGCAACACCGAAAACGTCAACATCAAATTTTTATCAGTATCAAATATATTATTTTAAATCAGTTTTTCTATTCCATATGGTGAAATATTTAACAGAAAACTCAAGCCCAAAACTATAATAATTTAAAATTTACGTAAAAAAGTCTCTATACACAATGGAGTTGTTTTATAATCGAACAAAACCGAACCATTACAGCTGACATCTGTCATGTCACCGTGGACAATACATCAAAACCAAGAAAAGAAAAATATTTAATATTAATTTGCAATGTTGACAAGATCTGCCGCTCGACGTGCACGCCCACCATCTCCGGACTCGTTGCTCGGCTCCGCCTCGTCGCCGCCGGTTTCCAGCGCCACTGCAAGCGCTGTGACAACCCCGGCCGCGGCAGTTGCGTCGAGCTCGAGCGACGAGTACTTCTCTCCGCCGACGACGCCACCACCTGCTCGCCGACGGGGAGGACGCCGGCCGCCGGACCGCTTAGGACCTCGAGGCCCATCGGCTTCTGACAGGGTCCCAGCTCCCGGCGGAAGTGTGCAGCGCATGATATGGACACAATCCATCAATGAAAACGTCATGCGCTCATACTATGGGGCTACAGAGGGAGGAAACAACCTGACCGCGTACCGTGTTCGAATGCTCTCTCTGTTTCAGGTGCTTGAGCCAGCTGTCAACGTGTCGGCGCAACGACTGTCGGATCAGGTGCGGGTCATCCAGCGTAACCATATGCTGGATGATGTGGTACTTGATCGCCTACGCCTCGAGTCACGGAATAGTCATGTTACGCCTGCTTCGTCATTGGTCGCGGTACAACTTAACAGTGTTTCACCGCGACCCAACCACGTTGATGAAGAGGATGATGATAGGGCTATATCCGTGAGTCCCCAGTGCATTGAAAAATTGAGGAGCGCTTTGGAGGATGCTTTCTGTGAGTACCGCTCTACTCCGCCTGAACTTAGACCTTGTTTACCTCGATTGCCCATGCATAAAAAAAACAAGGCGCTGGTGTGTGCTCTAGACTTTCAGCTGTCTTATTATTTAAAAGACAGCAAAGATCTGACTGATACACATTCAATCTTGTACTGTGGAGCGGTTGCGATATGTCGTGTGGCTCATGTCAAATTCCCAGATAGTGACAGAGCCACACGACCAAAATCAGCTGTACCAGCTTGGCAGTGCAGGATTGAGCGTCGTATCGGAGAGACTAGAGCACTCATTGGCAAGCTAACTAGCTTCAGGGAGGGCAATACACGCCCTAGAGTGATGCGCTTTGTGAGGCGGGCGTTCTCGGGGACTGATACTAGTACTCGAGACTATTTGTCCCGCGTCACAGAGCGCATCGACTTTTTTAAGCAGAAGATTTATGCATGGGCAAACCGTATTCGTCGGTACAAGCGAAGAGTTGAGCGGTATTCTCAGAATCGCAATTTCCAAAGCGATGAAAGGCGGGTCTATAGAGCTTGGGAGCGATCAGACCAAGGTGTCACTGACACGTGCCTACCGGATGATGATGCCACGTGTTCATTCTGGCGCAATATCTGGTCGGTGCCTGTCAGTCACACCGAAGGTAGTTGGACTCGGGTTGTTGAGCGAGCCTGCGATCCAGTACCAGAAATGGGGGCTATTACTATCTGCCCCCAAGATGTAGCTCGTGCAGTCCGTCCGTTGCCTAATTGGAAGTCTCCAGGGCCGGATGGGCTGCACAACTTTTGGATCAAATGGTTCTCCAGGTCGCACGCTCGCTTGGCATCTCAATTCCAGACTGCTTTAGAGTCTGGTTCGCTACCCCAGTTTCTAACAACTGGAGTAACCCACCTGCTCCATAAATCAGGTAGCACCGCGGAACCCAAAAATTATAGGCCGATCACGTGTTTACCGACGGTCTATAAAGTTCTTACATCCATTTTGAAATCTAAAATTAACACACATATTGACAGCAACTCCATCATGTCTGCCTCTCAAAATGGATGTAGGAGCGGGTCCCGCGGTACTAAGGAGCTACTCCTCATTGATATGGCCATTAGCCAACAGGTTCGTCGTTCCCGAAAGGATCTGTCGACATGTTGGATAGATTATAAGAAGGCCTATGACTCAGTGCCACATACATGGCTCATGCGGGTGCTGGAGTTGTATAAAGTGGATGCAACTCTACGCACCTTCCTGATGACGTGTATGAGGACATGGAGGACAGTCCTTCGCTATCCAGGATGTCGAAATATTCAGAGGAATAGCGAACCGATAAGGATCGAGCGAGGTATATTTCAGGGCGATAGTTTGAGTCCACTTTGGTTTTGCTTAGCACTGAATCCTCTAAGCACACTATTGGAGGATTCAGGTCTAGGCTATCGGTTGAGGAGAGGTGGTCAGGTTATATCGCACCTCCTCTACATGGATGACCTAAAACTTTTTGCTCACACCGATTCACAACTGAAGGAGCTACTGAAAATTACTGAAACTTTCAGTAGCTCCATCAGGATGGAATTTGGTGTGGACAAATGTGCGGTCATGCATGTAAAGCGAGGAGAGATTATGGAATCCGTGGGAACCCAACTCACGAGTTCCATAAACCTTAGAGCCCTCTCCGCATCCGAAACCTATAAGTATTTGGGTATGTCGGAAGCGTTGGGTATCAATGTTACTGACATGAAGCAATCGTTGAAGGAACGCTTCTTTGGCCGCCTGAAAAAAGTACTTAATAGTCTTCTATCAGGCGGAAACAAGGTGCGCGCTTTCAACGGTTGGGTCATGCCGGTATTGATGTACTCTTTCGGCATACTCAAATGGACTCAAACCGAACTTGACGCCCTGGATCAGAGGGTCCGTACGCTGCTGACTGCAAATCGATTGCATCACCCACGGTCATCGGTTATGAGGCTGTATATCCCGCGAAAATGTGGAGGTCGTGGCTTTTTAAACGCCAAGACCCTCCACAATCGCGAGGTATGCAGTCTCAGGGAATATTTCCTAGAAACCGACGTGGGGATGCATCGAGATGTGGTTGCGGCTGACAAGGGCCTCACTCCGCTCTCCTTGGCTAAAGAGAACTGGCGTAAACCAGTAGTGCTTGACACAAATGATCGCTTGGAGGTATGGAAGAGCAAAGAGCTTCACGGACGCTTCTTCAGAGCCCTACACGGGCCCGATATAGATTTTCAAGCGTCCGTAGCCTGGCTACGTTTCGGTGACCTCTTTGGGGAAACCGAAGGTTTTGTCTTTGCAATTATGGACGAAGTTATGATGACGAACAATTACCGGAGATTCATTGTGAAAGACGGCACAGTTGACATCTGTCGGGCATGTCACCGGCCGGGAGAATCAATTAGACACATTATTTCCAGGTGTTCTCGTCTAGCTAACGGAGAGTACTTACATAGACACAACCTTGTAGCAAGGATAATTCATCAGCAACTTGCTCTTAAATACAACCTTGTGGAATCGGAGGTGCCGTACTACAGGTATATGCCCGACCCAGTTCTCGAACATGGCCATATCACATTGTACTGGGATCGATCCATCATCACTGACAGGACTATTGTTGCCAATAAGCCTGATATAGTGCTGGTGGATCGATCAGAGCGGCGTGCAATGATTGTTGACATAACCATCCCACATGATGAGAACCTCGTGAAAGCTGAGAAAGATAAACAAATCAAGTATCTTGACTTGGCTCACGAGGTTGTCGACATGTGGGAGGTGGATTCAGCAATCATTGTACCGATAGTCGTGACAGCCAATGGCTTAATAGCCAAGAGCCTCGACCAACACCTCAGGAGGCTCTCGTTAGGCAGCTGGATCAAGGGCTTGATTCAGAAAGCGGTACTGCTGGACACGGCTCGCATCGTCAGGAAGTTCCTCTCTCTGGAGCCCTGACCGCCGGTAGCTTGGACCCTGTTCCCGATACCGGTGGGCTACTATTTTGTATATTTTTAAATGTTTTTATGTGTTTATATAAATATTTAAAAATATCAATTATATGTATGTTAAATAAATAAACGAAATAATAATAATAAAGTTTTATTGACATAAAAAGGAGTTACACTTAATTTGAAGCCCTGACTCCCGTGCTAGGTGGTACCTGTGTTACAGGAGTCAGTGTCTTCACCCGATTTTTTGGACAAATAACTTTTCATGCTACAGTATTAACATAAATATGTAGATATCATTAAATGAGTTGCATGCTCGTGTGTGGTGTGTAGTGTGTGTGTGTGGTGTGTAGTGTGTGGTGCGTCTGTGTATGTGTGAGTGTATGTGTGTGTGCGTGTGTATGTGTGTGTATTTCTTACATTAGATACTAATGGGTTTTCCCGCTTAAACTTGTTTAAGTAAATTTTCGGTCTCTAGGTAATTTAATGTTTGAAGCCATGTGTTTAACTTCAACTTGGTTTGTTTTTTTGTTAGTGGGTTGATGTTTTGGATTTTGTTTATTTTATTGTAGATATAGGCAGCTAGGTAAAGGTGTTGCCGTCGAGCGGATGCGGTCTTACATTTGAATGTGCGACACACATTAGGGAAGGTTCTTCTATGTGTGGTTGCGGGACTTACCGGTGTGAGTTCTTGCTGTTGCATTATAAGATTAAGATTCTTAATGCAGAACCCTAATAATGAAGTGCATTTTATCAATCAAGAAATCAATGATAAATGATAAATGTCGCCGGAATTCTTCAGGAAAATGAAAAAGGCACGTGAATACTGCAGCACCTGTGTTGTTGCGATCTGATTAATGATGCTTATTGCTTAGGGACATCAAATTACACCGTCATCGTTTAGGAATGCGTTAAATCGTGCAATAAGTGGTTGTACTTCACATTATTACAAAAGAAAAACATTGGGTTCGCTAGTTGGAACTTTCAAAGAAAGTAAAAGACAAAGCCTTCGCACCAGGGCAGCTTCTAATGCTGTACAAAGCACAGGTCCGTTCGTGTGTGGAGTACTGTAGCCACATTTGGCCTGATGCTGCCAAATGTCACTGGCTAGGGCTACTTTGGATTCAGTGGAGAGGCGTGTGAAGAGGCTGATTGGCGACCCAGAATTAACTCAAAACAGTCTCCAAAGCCTAAATCACAGGCGTCAGAGTCGCCAGACTTTCGGTGTTCTATAGGATTCATTTTAGTGAGTGTGCGAGGGAATTGTATGATTTAATTCCTCCATCTCCGTTCCACTATCGGACGACCCGTCTTACGGAGAGTTTCCACCCTTACGCTGTTAATACCACTATGATCCGGACGAATCTTTTCGCTTCCTCTTTTATACCGCATGCATACGCGAGGGACTGGAACAATTTACCAGCGGTAGTGTTTCCGTCGGACTACAATTTGAGTGTCTTCAAGGCCAGAGTCTCTTAATAAACTAGCGCGCTTTACCATCAACGATCGCATCACTGTTTACCATCAGCGGGATTGCAGTCAAGCGCTAGTACATAATTAAAAAAAAAAAAAAAAAAACAACCATGGACTGGTTGCCTCTGTTTTGCGGTATGGCGTTATTTTTGGGGTACTCTGTAATGTTGTTTATATTTAGAATGCAAAAGCGATGCATACGGTCAAGGTGCAGACTTAAAACCAAAGATAGTCGTCTTCCTTATTTAAATCTTTAAAATTATTCACATTTCCGTATTTGTACATACTGGAAACGGCTTCTTTTGTAAAAATAATCACAATACGAACTCAACCCTCTTTGGGGAATTGGAATCCTAAATGTTTATTGAATTATGCACCTAACCATTATAGAAATGCAGTTCTTTATATAAAAATGACAGCTTCGTTAGGTACTACTTCTCTCTATTTTTTTGGTTCTCTTCTTTCCGTACTTCTGAACGGAAAAGGCAAAGGCAAAACTTCTTTCTTTCATTTTTGGCTTCGCACGGTTTGTGCATTTAGCCAATGTCACGTAATGAATTATTCATGTCGAAAAAGACGGCCGCATGAACCGTCTTTCGAGTGAGGTTTGAGTCAAAGTCATGATGTGGCCACTATGCTGCGATATTTCACTGTTCTTTGTTCTGGTGTTTGTGTTTTGTGTTCTTTGTTCTGTGTGTACTTATATTTAACAAATTACCAATTGCAGTAAAAGAACTAAATGGCAGGCTATTTAAAATTAAATTGTCATCATCATTCCAACGTTAATCCCAGTCGCATGCGAAGCCTTTTCAGCTTTGGAGTCTGGGGTCCGCTTTACCAGTCCAACTGCTGATATGGCTAAACTTCGACATTTTCCGTGAAGCGACTGCCGTCTGACCTCCACAACCCGAAGGCGACATCGAAGCATTCCAGTTAGACAAATTGCTGGATTTTTGAGGGCCCCAACAACCCGTAACGACTGCCACTAGATGTTCGTATGGCAACCGGGACCAACGGCTTAACGTGCTTTCCGAGGCACGACCAGACCAGTGCAAATATTCATATTCATGCATACAAATACTTGGACTGTGCGGGGATCGAACCCGCGCCACCTTGCGCAGCGGCCGCGTCCGCTACCGCTACGCCACGGAGGCTGTCATTTAAAATTAAATTGTATAACTGGCTAAATGAAAATGTTTTTTATACTGTTAAGGAATTTTTGGACCATAAACTGTAATATTTCATCAAAATTTTGCATGCTTAATTTTTTAGCAAAACATGAGCTCATTTCATGTTTTAACAGCTTTGTGTACCATATTTTTCGCAAATAAATACAGTTGTATACCATTTGACATTTTTTTAAATTTTTTTTTTTCATAGTCAAGATCTGAATTTTTTTTTTTGTTTTAAGTATACTTACCACCTGACCTTTGTTGAGATTTGCCATCATTCTATTACAGTGGCATTTTACTGTTATTCAAGTAATTTTATCACTGATCCACTGATTTTTGTCGTATTTAAAATAATATTATACTTAAATTTGTAGTGATGGAAAATATATTATTATTTAGTAGAGGACTTTTATAAGAAAATATCTGTGTACTAAATACCCATGTTTGCAAACCAATAAATTATTTGATTTAACAAAAAACCTATGACATATGGTATGGTATGGATATTATGTGGTTTGTTTTAACAAACCATCCGAGAAAATTGCTGAAAAGGTTTGGATTACATAGAGAGCACCAGGGTTAAGCCTTACCTTTCTCGGTAATATTCATCCCATGGATATTGCCCATTACCTCCAACCGGGCAAAGCCGTCAGACCACGGTAATTATAATTATCTATCCTTTGTTCGAAACTAGATAGAACTTGTCCTTTTCGCAGTTAGTAATAAGATAACCAAAGCTCTCTTATCAAGTGCTATCACCAAGAAATCACTTGACGCAACAAATCGGCACGTGAAGTTATTATATCAATAAAATCCGTCTCATCCACGATTATGTCATAATAAAAATTGCATTTCGGTCTGGTATCTCTTAAGATAATGCAATTTTTGATATGTAATATACTCTACGGAATGTCTCATACGTCTATGGATCTAAAGCCAGTATAAGCTGACGTCTTCATCATCATCATCATTATTTCAGCCAGAAGACGTCCACTGTTGGACATAAGCCTCAATCAAGGATCTCCACGACGACCGTGTGCCTCCCGCATCCAGCTGACCTCTTATTGTATTGAAATTCCCTAGCCGTACTTTTAGGATCTTATTGGATACGATTCCTTTACTGGGTAATAGAATAAAAATAATAATAATTTATCATTTATTCTCTCTTCACAAAGCTGATTTATAATTCCACCTTTGTGAGAGACTGGTGCCTGATATAGGTATTTGAAGAAAAACTTTTACAAAACTTTCAATTAGCTTTAACGGAGATATCGTGCAAGAGTTTCAAAAGTACACAATATGCTTAACAAATAAAAGCAAAAGAAATAAAATAAATTAGTTGTGGAGTCATGTTGTAAGGCGATGAGTGAGTGTGGTGATCTTGTGTGGAGTGTTGATATGTGATTGAATAATTAAGATCAGCAGTGTGCGAGTGAGGGTGATTTTTGTATGGTGTGGCCTGCGAAAGTTATTTTTCAAGGAGCCAGGTAGCATTTACGTGTTTGTGGGGATTAGTCAAAATTATGTTTATTTCAGAACGGTCAAAAGAATTTAGGTTTTGTGATAGTCTAGGGTTTTTAAGTATTTTTTAATTCCTGTAATACAGCTTGATCGAGTTTTTGGATACATACATATAGACAGTCGCTTATGTTCACCATCATCATCAGCCTCTGCTCGTCCACTACTGGACATAGGCCTCTTCCATGGCCAATAAGCTCGATCCTGAGCAGTTCTCCGCCAGCCACATCCAGCCACCATTTTGATGTCGTCGCTCCATCTCGCCCAAGGGCGTCCTACGCTACGTTTGCCGAGGCGCGGTCTCCACTAGAGGACTCGTTTACCCCAACGGTTGTCGGCCCTGCGGCATATGTCACCAGCACATTGCCACTTCAGCTTGCTAATCCTCTCAGCTATGTCGGTGACTTTGGCCCTCTGTCGGATCACCTCATTTCTGATGCGGTCCTTCAGAGTGACGCCCGACATAGCCCGCTCCATAGCTCGCTAAGCGCCTTTAAACTTATGGACTAGTCTGACCGTTAATGTCCACGTCTCGGCTCCGTAAGTCATGACGGGTAGGACGCACTGGTTGAAGATTTTATTCTTCAAACATTTATTTAAGTTAAATATTGGTATTTAGCAGCATGTGGTATAACTGGATGCGTATGGCAACATAGTTGAGAACAGGTCAGCTAGAAATGACTACGCGTTTTCTTCCGGGGGGCGAAATCCTCTTGTATGTCTGCCTCATGTTGCTGACCAGAACCACCCTGTGGCGGGTTGCGGGGGCTGTCAGACTATTAAGGTGTAACATCCCACACCTACGCCAGGGGTTGCAGGAACGTCCTATATACATATATATCAGCAACCTTGACTGGTGCTTCTTAGCATATGCGACGTGCGTATACAACATTATATTTTATTTATTCGAAACCCGAAACATGTCTCCAGTATTTTTAAGTAAAGAATCTTTTAATGTACAAAATTTCAAAAAGATACCATGAAAAACCATAAAGTTATAATAATAATAATAAATTATATTGTCAGACCATGATCCATAGAAATAGCATATAAAATAGCAACAACATTAAAAGGATTCATCCAAAATTAAAATAAAAAAAATGTTATGAGCTTGCTATTTTACTTGGTTGTCCCAACAAAAATATGGTCAAAACTCCGATCGGGCGGGCGAGCACGGGGCGTTGCCCTCTAGCGTCAGCTGTGGCGCGCCCAAAAATACTATAATCTATCGTAACCGCTCGGTAACTACTCTGCAACAATTTCTAAATGTATTTGGTAAAAAATATAACACGGTTTAAAAATGATTAGAATCAGTTCGAGATAAATTCGAGAAAAATAAAGTTTTAGATAAATTCAGTTGCTTATTCTGAACAAACTATATATATTTGTAACAATAGCTTGAACATTTAAAAGAGTGTCCATGGAGTTTCTTGCCCGTTCTTCTCCATAGGCACCCACTTTTGGAATGGGCGACTAGCTTCATCTTATTGACTGACCGACCTTCTGACAATTCAAAAGTGCCTGTAACTGGTTTATTTGAAATAAATGCTTTGATTTTGATTTTTGATTTTATATTCAGGTTAAACAAAAAATAACGTTGTAACTAAAATGTGTCAGTTTATTCAAGGTGTAGGAAAATTACAATTGTGAAATGACCAATGATAAGCCTGATTATGCGGTAATGGAGTGCTTGATAAGTGAAGTGGTTAATAATTGCACAAGGAATTTTCATTACCTATATCGGTTATAGGAATGTATTATGTGTCTGTTTGTAGCGCCACGTATACATACCGTACTCATGACGTGGCACGTAGAATTTATAATACGGTTTTGCCCGACCACGTCGGACCGCCGTCCTACCAGAGACGGCGGGACGCGCCACTCTGCCTTATAGAATAGACTACTTTTAGTACTTTTTTTGAGTAACAATTTAACAATAATTTTTAGTGTTAGTAGGTTACAGACACACATATTATACATACATACAATTAAAAGTTAGCGTGCAATTGCATCGGAGAAATGAGGAAAATATTTTGAGGAGAGTGAATGTGTGTGTGTGTCTGTGTGTGTGGGGGGGTGCGCGTGTGTGTGGGGGTGTCTGTTAGGAAGTGTGAATGATGATGTGGGTGACTACGAGGATGACGTATTTATCTTCTTCAGCCTATAGAAGTCCACTGTTGGATAAAGGCTTTCCACGATGACCGGTCTTGCGCTGCCCGCATCCATCGACTTACCGCGACCTTCACCAGGTCATCGGTCCACCTTGTTGGGGGCATCCCTACGCTGCGTCTTCCGATACGTGGCCGCCACTCCAGAACCTTACTGCCCCATCGGCCATCGGTTCTACGAGCAATGTGCCCTGCCCACTGCCACTTAATTTTTTAGTATCTAATATAAAATTAACTCCAACACTAAAAACCTTCTTTCCTCCTACCACCTTTATGCAGATGAATGATGATTTGCAGATTTATAGACAAGCTGGCCACTAAAATTTAGCTGATGTCATTCAAATTATCAACAAAGATTTGTTCTTAATCTGTGAGTGGAGTGAGGCGCATGGGTTGCATGTAAACCCATCGATGACTCAGTATGCCTAGTATGAGTTTTCATTACGATACTCAATCGTCGATATCGAGCGCGTTTGGCGCTCTCATTGGTTGAGAGTTCTTACAACCTTGAAGCGGGCCAATCGATGAGTCAAACGCGCTCGATATCGACGATCGAGTCTCGTAATGAAAACTCATACTAGGAGGCTTAGCATGAGTTTGTCAGGTCACAGGACAGGACAGGGACAGGTCACTGTTATTGGCAGTTCAAGGATGTTCTCCAAGATAACCTGGTCGCAACTTCCCCAAGTTCAATTTAACGAAACTGCTATATCTTTCAGTGAGAAGGTGCAGTACCCCAAGGTACTGCACCTTCTCACTGAAAGATATAGCAACTGCAGCACTGAAAGGTATAGCTTGTCGATCCAAACCCCAAGGTTTGGATCGACAAGCATCTTTCCTGGGATCCACAGCTACAGGACGTTAATCGCAAAATTTTTGCATCTGGTAAGTCTCTGAGATAATTACGGAATTTTCTTCCTACTGCCACTAAAACTGCGCTTGCACAATCACTTTTACTTCCTATCCTTGACTACGCAGATGTCAATTATCCAGATCTTACTGAGGCACAACTAGATAAACTTGAGCGACTTTAAAACTTTTGCATAAGATTTATATTTAGCCCGCGCAAATATGATCACATATGACAGCCTCCGTGGCGTAGCGGTAGCGGACGCGGCCGCTGCGCAAGGTGGCGCGGGTTCGATCCCCGCACAGTGCAAGTATTTGTATGCATGAATATGAATATTTGCACTGGTCTGGTCGTGCCTCGGAAAGCACGTTAAGCCGTTGGTCCCGGTTGCCATATGAACATCTAGTGGCAGTCGTTACGGGTTGTTGGAGCCCTCAAAAGTCCAACAATTGGTCTAACTGCAATGCTTCGATGTCGCCTTCGGGTTGTGGAGGTCAGACGGCAGTCGCTTCACGAAAAATGTCGAATTTTAGCCATATCAGCAGTTGGACTGGTAAAGCGGACCCCAGACTCCAAAGTTGAAAAGGCTTCGGATGCGAATGGGATTAACGCTGGGATGATGATGATGAAATATGATCACATATCTGAATTTCGTACAAAGCTTAAGTGGCTTCCCATACGTCTTTGCCAGAATTCCCATATCCTATTTCAGCTTTACAGCACTTTGTTTAATTCTAAAACCCCCTCTTATCTTAAAGAACGTTTCAAGTTCCTTCATGACACACATAATAGATATCTGAGGTCATCGGAAAACCTGATATTAGACATGCCGATGATTCCACTAGTTTTTACGATAAATCCTTTTCTGTACAAGCAGTTCGGCTATGGAATGACTTGCCCGTGTCCGTAAGGCGTGCTCAAACTCTGCCCACTTTTAAAACCACGGCAAAAAAGCATTTCCTCTTTCTTTAAACATGTCATTAATTTTTATTTGCTTTTGTATGATGTTTATTAATTAGATGGATATATTTATTAGACTATTATGATACACTTGACGTACATATTTATTATATAAACTATGTAAATAGTACCTACATTATTTCTCTCTCCTTCCCCTTACTATTCCATCTAAAGGTTGTCTGTAAAAGATCGCTTTTAGCGATAAAACCGCCCATTGTGTCACCCTTTGTTAAATCTTTATATTTATGTTTTTATACTCTATATGGTGTACTTAAAAAAGAGTATTCTATTCTATTCTAATTTTAGCGATTCGAAGAGCTATGTCGGTGACTTTGGTTCCTTTGCAGATCTCCTCATTTCTCATTCGATCGCGCAGAGAAACGAGCATAGCCTGTAGCCAATCTAACATGCAATATAACAGCGAAGTTACATTGGCTACAGGCCCTGATGTCTATTAGAGAAGTATGGGAGAAAAAGACATATTGCGCCGACCACAAATTGTAGCGGTATCCACAAACGCCACAAAAATAAACAACATCTCATACTGACTTCACACAAATTCTACATCTCGCAAGCAGAGTTTACCGTGCAACTAGCATACATGCAACTTCCCAACATCAACCGTTGGGTAAGTGCCCGCCAGACATAACACCCGTCTGGTCGGAGGATACTCCCTTTTCTATGGAGGATGAGTGAACTTTATTTACTCCCTGTTCCTCATGCCTCCACACAAATAAATTGGGTTATGGGCAGGAAAATTGTGATGGATGATGATGACTTATGCAGTTAGCCTTTTAATTAGTACCTTTTAATGGGTACTTATCTATACAAAAAAAATCAAAATGGATAACCAAAGCTCTCTTATCAAGTATTGTCATCAACAAATCACGTGGCGCAACAAATCGGCACTTCAAGTATGATAGCATTAAAATCCATCTCAAATCTTAGTCACGATTACGTCATCATTGGATGAAGATGATCCACACGTAGGTTGTCAGTGATGTAGTAACATTCATTATCATTGTGTATGTGGCTGACATAGCAGACAAACTGCAGGAGGTTCGCCAACGTTGGTACGGTCACATCTTACGAAAACCGACATGTTACGTGGGTCACAAATGGCTTGCCATGGCTCCCCTGCCAGGCCGGAACAAGCGAGGTTCCTAAAGAAGTGCTAGCTTGTCGTTGTAAGAGATGACATGCGTGCCTACAATCTCACACCACAGGATGCTAAAGATCGCGCGAAAGCGGACCCGGACTCCAACGCGAAAGCCGCGGATGCAACCGGGATAAACGCTGAGATGATGATGATGATGCTGATGATGTGTAGATACCATGGACTTTTCGAGACTGTAATTGGTAGCGTGTTACTCATTTGCGAACAGTAAGTATAATGCCACGGATTGTCCGAAAGAACCGTAGCCTCCGGCGCACAGGCAACTTTTATTTTAAATGTTTTCTTTATTTATTTGGGAGGACAAAAAACAATAATTCGTAACAACAATAATAGTTAACTCTGGTATAATAGTAAACAGGAATAAGGAAATGTTGTGTAATAAGGAAACGTATACGGAAAGGGAAAGTAAGAAAACATAAAACAAAAAGTAAACCTGAAAGGTCACACAAACCAATACAAGATAGCGTGTCCCGTCCAGATATGGTCAGTGGGCATAATCACGTCACACCATAACATCAGCAAGAAGCGTTTAGGATTCTTCTTCTTCTTCTTCTTCAGCCTATAGATGTCCACTGCTGGACAAAGGCCTCCCCCAAGGCTTTCCACGATGACTGGTCTTGTGCTGCTCGCATCCATCGGCTTACCGCGACCTTCACCAAGTCATCGGCCCTACGCTGCGTGTTCCGGTACGTGGCCGCCACTCCAGAACCTTACTGCTATCGGCCATCGGTTCTACGAGCAATGCCCACTGCCACTTAATTTTAGCGATAAATGGAAAAAAGGATTACCTACCAGAAAGTAAATCAATAGCCACTAAATCTGTTCTGATTAAAAGTAAAAATATCTAGATTTACAAAATGTGGGTTGAAGAACACGGTTGGTTTTAGTCAGTAAAAGTCTGACACGCACGTCCGCTCCGCCCAAGGCGAGAGAGGTCATTAGATGATGCCCTAACCAGAAAAAAGGTACAGTATCATCATCATCATTCACCATCAACCTTTTTTTATCGTCCCACTGCTGGGCACAGGTCTCCTCTCATACAGAGAAGGATTGAGCGTAATCACCACGCTTGCTCAATGCGGGTTGGCGATTTCAGACTTAAAAGTTCAGGTTTCCTCAAGATGTTTTCCTTCACCTTCAGTCATTGGTGTCAAGATATACTTAGAAAGTACATATAACTTTAGAAAAGTTACATTGGTACTTGCCTGACCTGGAATCGAACCCGCGCACTCATACTTGAGAGGCTGGTGTTTTAACCACTAGGCCACCACGACATTCAACACACATCATCATCATTATCTCAGCGTTAATCCCAGTCGCATCCGAAGCCTTTTTCAGCTTTGGAGTCTGGGGTCAGCCTTTACCAGTCCAACTGCTGATATGGCTAAACTTCAACATTTTCCGTGAAGCGACTGCCGTCTGACCTCCACAACCCGAAGGCGACATCGAAGCATTGCAGTTAGACCAATTGTTGGACTTTTGAGGGCTCCAACAACCCATAACGTCTGCCACTAGATGTTCGTATGGCAACCGGGACCAACGGCTTAACGTGCTTTCCGAGGCACGACCAGACCAGTGCAAATATTCATATTCATGCATACAAATATTTGCACTGTGCGGGGATCGAACCCGCGCTTCCTTGCGCAGCGGCCGCGTCCGCTACCGCTACGCCACGGAGGCTGTCAAAAAAAGGTATAGTATATTACAGTTAAATATTTTACTACTTTTCTTTCCTGACCTGGTTCCATCAATTAGCTTAACATTTGTGTATACATCACTTTAACGTAATGATGTCAAAATCTATTTATCTTATCGAGTACTTAACTAGTAATAGTGTGGTTAGGACTCGATGAATTTGGTATAATGTCGATATCGACAATAACAGGTTAATAAGGATGGTACCACAGTTGTAAAAGAAACACCCAATGGCGCCGATTCTGTTGTTCACGCACTAAACTAATTTTAAGCTAAGTGCATCTTTCTCTTTCCATTTCGTTTAGAAAAGGATAGAAGATAACATTTTAGTTTAATCCTGTCAAATTAAGATACTCCATAGACAATTTAGATGCGATAATAAACATGGCGACTAAAAATACCCAGTTTACGACAGGAGCGCACTAATTTGACAGGTCTTAACTGACATTTTATCTTCTCTGTGTGTGTGTGTGTTAATTAAATAGAAAGAAAAAGATGCACTTGTTAGGATATCAGAGTGTGGGTAATTAAATAATATTAAAGCAGATATTATAGAAGAAACATTATGTCTATATTTACTTATAACATTACACACTGGACATATTTAGAATCATCAGCAATATCAGCAATACAATTTACATAAGACCAGGCACATAAGAATTATGTGCCTATAACAAATATTAAGAATACTTAACTGGTAGTGTGCTCGGTCCGAAAGCTCGATGAAGACTGGCTACCTAAATGCCACTAAATGCCACTAAATGCCTGCTTAATGCCACTCTCAGAGTACCATCGAGCCCTTTCTATAATTTTATAAAAGTTATTCTACCCTCGGAATCAACTAAACTTAAGCAATCCACAATACAATACTTTTATTAGAATTATGACTCGTTATAGATATAACACACTCAACTTAAATTTAATTTATTTTGTGAAGAAGGGAATCGGGCCGAATAAGTTATTTTTGAGAACTCTATTAAATTCATTACCATCACCAAAAGACGAAGATACATAAGGGGCGTGATAGCTCACAAATGTAGTTATGTATGTAATACTTGAGTGAATTCGCAAAGGTAACACTACATGTCATATGTAACTCCAATGTAGGTTAAGTTTTTAGTTAAAGTGTACAATTTTATATAAGACTAGCTGTGCCCCGCGGCTTCACCCGCGTAACCTTCTAGCCGAATGAGCTCAGTTGATATAAAATAAGCGCCTGTTAAAATAATGGGAGCAATATGTAGTACATCCGCGTTTGCTCCCGTTTCCGGAACATTTTTTGTTCCTGCTCTGCTCCTATTGGTTATAGCGGGATGTTTTATAGCCTATGTCCTTTCTCAGGCTCTAGACTATCTGTGTACCAAATTTCATTACAATCGGTTCAGTAGTTTTGGCGTGAAAGCCGGACAGACAGACAGACAGACAGACAGAGATGCTTTCGCATTTATAATGTTAGTATGGATTTAGATTAAGGATTAGTATGATAGGCCCCGCTATCGTGTTGGATCGCAGATCTGTAAGGGCAGTTGGAGGTAAGAGTTTTTATACATAAACTAACTTTCCGCCCGCGGCTTAGCCCGCGTGGAGTTCGGTTATAACGCGCTTTTTAGATTTCCCTCGGGAACATCAAATTTTTCCGGGATAAAAGGTAGTCTATGTTCTTTCTCAGGGTCTAAAGATTGCAAATTTCATCAAAATCGGTTGAGAGGTATAAGCGGGAAAGCGTAACAGACAGACAGACAGACAGACAGACAGACAGAGTTACTTTCGCATTTATAATATTAGTATGGATAAATAAATACATACTGCCTAGCCTGTTGCCAACAGTTAGGGTCGGCTTCCCGCCTAATATCTATCTGATCTCCACACAACAGTTCTTCTTCTTCTTTTTCCAAGGTGAGATTCAACCTCAACTCTTGATCAATGGCCTCTGTAGAATAGATACCACAATTTTGGTATAGTAATACGTGTAACAAATTATAGAAATTCCTTGAAAATGTTATTTCACAATAATGTCGGATATCGTCAACGACAGTTGAAAAAGACGGCCGCGTGCACCGTCAATGAGGGAGGTTTGAGGTAAAGTCATGATGTGGCCACTGTGTTGCGATGTTTCAATGTTCTTTATGAATTATTTACTGAATGCACTTTTTACTGCATAAAACACGCGCTTTTATTTAGTAAACGAGACTATAAATTATTTTAAAAGTCCAATGAAAAATGTACGTGACACTCATCTTAGCTTTCCCGTCAAAAACTCCACACAACAGTTACAGAGTAATATAAACCCTGACGCAGCAATGACTGTCAAAGGTCTACGAATGACAGCCGGGACTGACAGCTTAACAGGGAGGCTATGTAAAAATGGTCAGCCATCCACAGACCAATAGCGGCAAGCCTTTTGTTTCCGCGGTGGCAAATCCTCATGGATGTCCGCCACTCTGGGGCTGGCGACGGGGTCTGTCAGACTCCTACTGACTAAAAACCACCCCGGTGACTTTTCTCACAAGTGCGCGCGGGGCGGCGGGAGATCAAATTCTTCCACGGACCCACACTCTCGTGCTGGTTCGGTCTGTCCGGACCTCGTCTCTTGCAAGGGGTAGTGAAGTGTTTAACTACCCCGTGCATCGCTTCAGAGGCACGCACCGACATTGGAGCGCGCCTCCACCTCGTGTCCATGGAATTGGGGTTGGAGACTTCCCCAGGTTCCTCGTCCCTGAACCCATTCACGGGGGTCGGAAAAGGGCGTTGTCCGCCCTTCCCCTGCGCCCGGTGCGCCTTCTGCGGCCCGGGAAGGTAGTCGAAATCTCCCTCTCCTGTTCCGCAGTTTCTTTCTGCGAATAGCGGCAAGGCTAGCAAACTTGACCAATCGCCCCTTGCGGCTTTTATTATAAAGCCATTTTTTGACAAAACATTTGCACAATAAATATCTATCAACACCAGCCCCATTAGCGTTTTCTTGTCGATGGGAATTCATCATAAATATAGTTTAAAAAACTAAAAAGACATGCTCTTAAAAATATCAAACTAAAAAATTAAAAATAATTTAAAAAACAAAGCGTGACGCGCTTTGTGCGGTAATTTTTGTATATTAAGCGCCACACGCTTTTTAATTATTTTCAACTTTTTAGTTTGATATTTTTTAAAAGCATGTCGTTTTATTCTTAAACTATATTTATTTTCAACTTTAGTTTGTATTATTTAAAAAAAAAAAAAAAAAAAAACGAACCAACGAACGTATTGAAAACGGTGGGACATTTTACAGTAATGAGCCGCTCACTCGTAGTCCAAAGAGTTAGATACGGACAAACAAACAAACAAGCAAACAAGCAAGCAAGCAAACAAGCAAACTTACAAGTGAAGCTAATAAAAAGCACGTAAAAATGCCTCTCACGCTCTGAGTGGAGCGGAAGTGCGTGTCAGACTTCTACCCAAAAAAAAAAACCCTTCCCTGTTTCATCAGTTGCCTGTGCTCCAGAGCCACGGTATCTCATGTGAACAACCCGTGGCCCTGGGAGGCATCGGCCTCATTGACCCGTCACGATGTGCTGACATCTATATTAATAAATCTGAAGATATATGAACAATATATGAACTCCTGGTGTGATTTGAAATTTTTTTTTCATGTTGAATAGCCCATTCATCCAAGAAGGCTTTAGGCTATTTAACATCATGCTGCGACCAATAATAACTCCACGCAAACGAAGTCACTGGCGGCCGCTAGTCTCCTATAAACGTCATTTGTGTGCAAAAAGAACCTTGTAGTACATAGTCTTTTGAGTGTAAGTCAGTCAGTAACTTACCAATTATCATGTTTTCATTCATAGCACTTTTATTACCGACTTTTTAACCTTTTCGGGACAAAATTTACCTACTTTTATCTAACCGTTATCTTACCATTATGTCTTTTCCCCTATGTAATAATCAGGTCACTACGCCAAAGTGCATCGCAAAGTGTCAGACACTCATGCTTTAACAGCGTGGAAAATTAAAGAAAGGTCAATGTTTAACTACAACATTGGGTTACTTCTTACTCACTGACCCGTGATCATCTTTAACGTCTTATCGTGATTGTCATTTAATAATTTGCCAAATCCTTATCATGAGGCTCTAGAGCTCATGCACTTATCTTTAGGGTTCGTCCCCTAATCTTTAGGTCTCTTGCCATTAACTTTAGGGCTAGTGTCATTAACTTTAAGGCTGATCTCAGGGATGAGTGGTGCCTTCTTCCAAACTTATGTGTTTTAGCTGGCGTCCATCAGTAGGTAATTACCATAATATAATATACTAGCTGTTGCTCGCGACTTCGTCCGCGTAGACTTCAGTTTACAGCGCGCGGTGGTTCCCGTTTCCGGGGGAATGCCAAGATAAATGCCTACATTACTGCAAGGTTTCAAACATACTCACACATTTCACGACTCACTCTAATCATGCCGTTACTGTCAGTTGACATGCGATCTACTCTGATTTAAAAAAAAAATAGCTGCATATTGCATATATCCGGCTTGAGAAGTTGCCCTCGCATATTCGTGGTGAGACAATACTTTTTCACGCGAACCCATAATGCAGATGCTTCCAAAGAGGCATTTGTTTCATCTGCCGGCGGCATACCCCTAGTAATCACCGGAAGGGTCTGCCTTAAGTCACCAGCCAAAAGTACCACCATCCCTCCCATGATATCTTAGTTGCCTTTGATGTCCCACATTGTGCGATCTAGTGCTTCAATTGCCCTTTTGTGGAATATCATCACATTCATCCCATACTAACAACTTACACTGCTAACGTTGCATACGGGCATTTCCTCATGAGCTAAGTTCAATGGTAACTGAGTGCGCTGTTCGTCCCGTTCCGAAAAAAATTAAAAAGAGCCGAGTTGATATAAAATAATGGAAGCAATATGATACGGTACGTCTGCGTAAGCTCCCGTTTTCACAACATTTTTTGTTACTGCTCTGCTCCTATTGGTCATAGCGGGATGTTATATAGCCTAAAACCTTCCTGGATTAATAGGCTATCCAACGCAAAAAGAATTTTTCAAATCGGACCAGTACTTCCTAAGATTAGCGCGCACAAACAAACAAACTCTTCAGCTTTATATATTAGTATAGAGTATAGATATCGCCTATTACATAAGTACCTCTATTTTCATCATCGTCAACTTTCCTTATTGATTTTTCCTTAAAACGTGTATTTGGATTTTCTCTATTCAAGTAGTCCTTTCTCGCTCATTCATCAGCACCACATAGCTGTACCCTATATACCTATACCATGACAATGAATGGCTTTCCCAGTCTTTAATAATTTGTAAATAACCTTTTTTACTCCAAGTGCACCGATTTTTAACTAACTATTCAAACTTTCAACATTAGTAATTAAATTTACCAAAAAGATTACATTAGTATGAAAAAAATACAGGCACTAAAGAAAAAAACAAGACGTAAAAACTGTCAAATAGAAAAAAAACAAGCACCATTTTTACGCATACATCTTAGCGTTCAGAATTTCTAAAACCTTTTTTTGAGCTGCGCTTTTCGGAATCTACTTTAAATTAAACAAAAATGCAATTAAGTTTCCAAAACATTAAATTATTCCGGGTTAAAATACCAAAACATTAAAAAAATGGCTTGCCACACACAAATTCTGGCTAACAAAATGAAGGAAGAAGATCTAGCGATAAAGGGTGCCCATTTATTTGGCCCGAGTGTGGAGTCCAAATTCGACGAGCTCAAGTACGAGGTCATTAATAAGATCGACAAGGAGTTGGTTGATTCTCAGAATGCAAGAGACTATATATCCCAGAAATATGATGAGCTTTGTAACAAGATACAATACCTGACGGAGTTGGATGCTACTGTTACTGGGTTTAGGAGTGATGTCAAAGCTATTGAGAAACAGGTTGGTTTTTTTGGTGCCGAAACCTGCAGGGTAATTGCGTAACACACTTTATGGAGCAATGGGTTACATTTTGACAGTTCAACAATATTCATTGCGGTATTTACGTTGTTGAGCAGATACATTTTTCCATCAAATGGAGCAATGGATTAGCAATATGCTTCTAAATGATTCCAACTGATAGTAGGTAATAGTGTGTTACGTGATTAGGGTGCAGGTTAGTTAAAGCAATTTTAGCTAACCTGGAAAATATCCGTGCGTTCAGGCGCTTTTGCCATACCTATTATTGGAATCAATTGTAACAGCACATACCTACTTAGGACCCATTAACTTAAGGCGATTAGTAACGACGATGACCTTGCGCATCTGGGCGGGGCTAGGCAGAAAACCCCCGCGCACCCCGCATCATATTTACGTGCACATTTCCTACTCGCTTGCTTCGAGCGCGGACGGCTCGCAACAAACGTAGAATGCCATACCATTTCTATAAAGTACACTATTCATACTATTCTGTCTAAAAAGTACCTAATATAGAATTACGTGGTATCAAAACTCATGCCCTAAAGTGAAACATATTACGTAATTACTTTTATTATGTTGTTTTATTATGTTTTCGACACCCCTGCGTTGCAGGGATTTTCTTATTTAAAAAAGGGAAAACAAATATTAATTTATAAAAATGATTAATGCAAAATGGGAACCGGTTTATTCTTTTATTTATAGTTATTATTTAGCATTTAGCGTTTTTGGTATAATTCCCACTGATACTTACCAGGACTTAAAAAAAAAATCCCAGGAACTCCATCATCTAAATAATACCCACAGGTCAGGTCAGGTTGTTAAAAATTTAGCTGACCAAATTTTAGGTAATGTACACTTGAGACTAATGAACTTAAAAAATGAAAAAAAGAAATTGTTTTGATTTACCTACTAGAAAAAAAAAATTGGGGAAATTTAATCAAGTTTCATATGGATTAAATTACAAGTATCAATTATATATTTTTTTAGGGAAGGAAAATATTTGTTTTGGACTTAGCAAAAATTTGACGAATTTTTTTTTTTTTGAGATGTTCTTAATTTTTATTGGAGGAATGAACAGGGTGTGGCCTTAGCAATAATTTTGACCCTTGTCACTTTTTCGCTGCGATACACTAATTTCGAGATCGTAGCCCTTCACATGGTGGGCCGTTTTATCTCGAAACTGGTACGTCGCAGCGAAAAAGTTATAGGCCAAGTGCTGACAAGTGCTAGGGGTCAAAGTTCTTTCATAGTTCTTTCTTTCCTCGGTGGTAGGCCACAACATCGGCTGCCGGCATAAGTTACCACCCACCAGACAAGCAAGTCATGCCACCACCGAGATGTTCCGGCATGATATCTGGTGAAGCCGTTCGGAGGACGGGTCTGAGCATTTGTGTTGCGGTGTGTGCCGGGTACGATACGCCAAATGATGTTGTGTTGGGACTTTGATCATGGAGGGTAGCGGGATCCGAAGCACGGTGCTCCGCTGGCCGATCGCAGGTAATTGGGGGCCCAAGTAGTGTGCCAGCTACACAGGAAAAGCTGCCCAGCCAACTGCAAAAATCCCAGGGTGGCCCTATCCTGCTGGTTGGCGACCGGACGAGAGGACCCGATGGCGATCCCTGGAGGGCGTCCCCGCAGTCTCCAGATCAATCTCCCTCTGGCCCATCGTTGGTCGCATTGTTGGGTTTAACATTGCATCACCTCACTCAACCGCCGTCTTCCTTCCTATTCACTCATTTAAATCTATGAAAAGGTCTAATATGCACAGCGGACGCACGTCCTCTCATTCAAAATGCACCTCTCTAATACTTGAGGTCTGCACTCCAGTCTCACTGCACTAAACCACCACCTTGAGACTGAGAGGTCCCATTGGCTTTTCTTGACGGAGACACAGATCAGATGTCCGTCTGATGCGGCATACCTCAGCTACCCAGGATACGCATTGGAGGATCATTTAGAGCACTCTGTCTATGTCCGCAATGACATCTGTTGCCGGCGCCTCTGCCACCTCAAATACCATCACTTCTCGTCCCTATGGCTGTTGGTTGACACTGGTGTGGACAAAATTGTTTACACTTTCCACACCAGTCCGGCTGGTTTCCACTAGGGTTGTAACGGAGGCTTGTTAGCGGAGGCGGAGGCGGATGCGGAGGCGACGAGTCTCACCTCCGCGGAAGCGGAGGTTAACGGAGGCGGAGGTGGAGGTGAAAGTACATATAGAAAAAATTGAAATTTATGGTTAATTAAAACAATTTTTTTATTTTAAATACGTACATTAATAGTAGTATACTTGGTAAAAAAAATATTACCTTCTTGTAATGAAAATTAAGAAGAAACAAATTGTGTTTGCCGCATTCCCGCCTCGCACTAGTTGATTCTTGACCATTTCGCGCTCAAACGCGGCCGGACGGTTGTCGAGCGTCGCAGCTTGCGCGTTATTTATTTTATAAGTACGTAAATAAACCTCCGTTATAACTCCGCAAAAAATTGTGCGGAGGCGGAGGCGGAAGCGAAGATACGATTTCTTGCGGAACTTCCGCAGTAACGGAAGCGGAGGCGAAACTCCGTTACAACCCTAGTTTCCACCCTTACGTTGTTAACACCACTACGATCCGGACGAAGCGTTTCGCCTCCTCCTTTATACCGCGTATATCGAGGGACTGGAACAATTTGCCAGTGGCGGTGTTTCCGTCGGACTACAATTTGAGTGTCTTCAAGGCTAGAGTGAATAGGCTCTTAATAAACTAGTGCGCTTTACCATCAACGATTGCGTCACTGCTTACCATCAGGCAGGATTGCGGTCAAGCGCTAGTTTATAATATATATATATATATATAAAAAAAACTTGTGTCTACCGATCGCACAGCGGTGATCAGGAGACAACTCGATTATTTGACCACCTCAGTGAGGCTGCTGACAATGCGCTGCACCGGCACCCTGACGCACTGACGCACAGTTCGTCGCTCTGGGGGACTTCAACACCTGCCATCAGGACTGGCTTTTCCCGTACGAGAGGACCGACCACGCTAGGAGAGAGGCCCGAAACTTTGCGCTTTCAATGGGCTTTTCCCAGCTGGTAGAACGAACGATTAGGGTGCCTGATGTAGTTGGTCATACCGCCAATTGTCTAACCTTCTGCTGACCACTGATCCGAACAGATGTATTGTAATAGTTTCCTCACCGTTGAGAACTTCAGACCACTGTCTGGTGAAGTCTGTATCGTCCTTCTCCCCACCAGATCACGAATCTCGGATTGGGATGAGATACGCCACTTCTTTGCATCTTATCCTTGGCAGCATGTCTGCTTCTCTTCTGACAATCCGTGAGCTGTGCGGAGGCTATAACCGATGTGGTGCGTCAAGCTATGGAGTATTATGGATTATCCCCTTCAATGACGTGCCCGTCGGTGGCTCGGCTCGCCCATGGTTCAATGCCGATTGTGTCAAAGGTGAACAGCGTAAGCACACGGCATTTCTCACCTAGGTTGACGCTAGTGGACGCGGAGCTCCGGATAAGTCCTTTAATCGTGCTGCCAAGTCCTACAAACAGGCGCTTAGGAAGGCTCGCTTCGACCGCATTACCCATATTGGTAACAAGTTATCTGCGCTACCATTCGGTAGCAGATCTTTTTGGTCCCTTGCCAAATCGGTCGAGGCGAACTTCTGCCACACTCCCCCCGCTGGTTCGGCCTGTTGGAACACTGGCTCATACGGCGAGAGAGAAAGCAGTTCTCATTGCATCTCTCTTTGCCCATTATTCGCGTCTTGATACTTGAAGTGCTACTCCACCTAATTTACCTCATTGCGGAACCTCAGGCACCAGCCAGGCTCAGGCTCAGGCTCAGGCCAGGAATAGTACTGTGTCGTCTAGACGTGAATAAGGCTAGTGGTCCAGATTGTATACCAGCGATTGTTCTTAAAGTATGTGCGCCCGATGTCTCCTGTATTAACGCGCTTGTATCGCCTCTCGTTTAGGACTGGTATAGTGACCAAAGCCTGGAAGCTTGCCAAAGTGCAGCCCGTGCCCAAAAAGGGGTAGTCGTAGTCGTACCGATCCTACCAACTATCGGCCAATTTCGATCACCTCCATACTTTGCAAAATTATGGAGCGTGTGTTGAAGTCACGCCTCTTGACTTACCTGAAAGGTAACGATCTCCTCATTGACCGACAGTACGGGTTTCGCCGCAATCGGTCAACTGGGGACCTTCTAGTGTATGCCACTCACTTGTGGGGCGAGGCCCTCGAGAGAAATGGGGAAGCGATTGCTGTCTCCCTTGATATCTCGAATACCTTCGATCGGGTATGGTACCCTGGCCTATTGAGTAAGCTTCTACGGCATTTCCCCTGGCCTGACTGGCTGGGTAAAAGACTTCCTGATTGAACGGTCCCTCCGAGTTGTTGTCAACGGTTGCTCATCTGAGCCCATGTCGACTAATGCCAGTGTTCTGTTCTCTCTGCAACTCTGTTCTTGCTGCATATTAAGGATCTGCTGATGCCCAGTATCTATGGGCTTGCAGATGACACCACAGTTGTGGTGAGATACCTGCCGGATGCTAGGGCTAGTAGGGACTCAATCCGGTACGAAAGAGAGGCCATGGTTGAGCGAACGAATGTTGCACTACAGGCAATCTTCGAATAGGGCAAGGCCAATCTTGAAGCATTCAAAGCCGCTAAACCACAGGCGTGTCTTTTCACCGCCAAAAGGAGCCCATTCACCTTGGCTCCTACTTTTCGAAATGTATCCTTGGAGTGTAACGACCGCCTTCAGCTTTTGGGAGTTGAGATTTCCTCGAGCCTAAACTTTGGGCGGTTCATTGAGTCCAAGGCCAGGGTGGCTGCCAGGAAACTTGACGTTATCGCAAAGGTCTGGCGGTACTTCACACCAGGGCAGCTTCTTATGATGTACAAAACACAGGTCTGTTCGTATGTAGAGTACTGCAGCCACATTTGGGCTGGTGTTGCTAAGTGTCACCTGGCCACTTTGGATTCAGTGGAGAGGCGTGCGAATAGGCTGATTGGTGACACTGATTTAACTCGAGATGGTCTCCAAAGCCTAGAGCACAGGTGTAGAGTAGCTAGCCTTTTTTTGTGTTCTATAGGATGCATTTTGAGGAGTGAGCGAGGGAATTGCATGATTTTATTCCCCATCTCCGTTCCACCATCGGACGACACGTCGTACGTCGTACGGTGAGTTTCCCC